>JAWZYV010011654.1:0-440359 GCA_038373885.1 Cheiracanthium punctorium
TTCGCTTCGAGAGTGATGTTTGACTGTATGTGTATTATGATCACATACACAAAATTTAACTATGATCACCTTTAGCTCACTTGCTATATATTTTTAATCATATGTACTCATATCATTCTTTTATTATATGAATTAAACTTTATACAACGAATTAAAAATTTTATGAATGTATTGCTCGCTTCATTGATTAGTGGTCAACTAAATAACAAAACAAAAATTTTGCTTTGGAAACTGAGTATTATTTTGTTCCATTCTCATCCTTATTGAGGTATGTTATAGGCGTCGGCACATCCACGGAGGAGGCTAAAGGGTCTGAAGCCTCCCCTTCCTAAGATAAAAATTAGTTTTTTTTTTTTTTTTTTTTTTTTTTTAAGTAGAGATGTTATTGAATCATTGAATTAAATTATTTTAATAGTTGTCTTTAAATTATTTCTAAAAAAGCTTCAATAAAATATATTGGGTATTAAAAATTTTTTTTTGCGGTTAATGCCCCATACAGTTGAACTCGATTTTAACGTCATTGACCATTTAGGACGCTAAAAGCAAGTAATGTTGTAAGTGAGCTTCTGCACTTTAAGCAAGTGATCAGACGTACAGAATATTTTCATCATCATAAAAAGTTATCATTAGTATAACAGAGTTCAACTGAATTTGTGCATATCTCTCCCCCCGCTATAATATCATCGATGCACTACTAATGTTGGGGGTCGGTCTCGTCGACTCGCCCGGGGCGTTTCAGCGGTCCAGTCAGGCCCTGAGCACAGTCCAGTGTTACTTTCTCCCAATTCATTCGCTTAGTATTATTTTTTTGTTGTTGTTTATATAACTTTCTTTCACTGCTCTTTCCATTCAATATTTCTTCTTGTAAGTGTGTATTTTATTTTTTTATGCATTTAACGGTTTTTGAATTTTATGTATTTAAATCAAAAAACTTTCAAAAAATCAGCATCAATGTTCCTCATAATATAAAATTTGTGATGATGTTAATTCCCAGTCACATAGACACCTACTCCATAGTGATTGATTGGACTTCAGCCCCTCCAATATTTTCCGAGGGGACTGAGCACCCTCAATAGCTTCATCCTAGAATGACAAAAGTCATTTTTTAAGGACTAATGAAATTACTTTAATGAAAAAAAAATCTCAAAGAAATCTCTGTAATCGATTATCTTTCTGTAATCAATGAGACAGTCGCCCCTCACTCGAACACATTTGAGATTAAAAATCTGTGAACTTGTTAGGGGGTTTAATTCATCATTGAACCCAGGTTTAATTGGGTCGCTCGCTCTCTTCACATTATCGAAAAAGTGCAGTGGACTCTTCTGCGACCAGTGTTGCTTCTCTGATTGGATCTTTCAATGCTCCGCTGAGACCCAGCGTTGTACTTGCGCAATCGCTTCAGTAGATCATTGAAGTGTAGCATTTAAGGACGCATTCTGGGAAACAGCACTGCTTACAAAAGAAACAGAACTGCTCACACTGTCTCTTTTTGATGATAAGAATGAACAAGTAAAATCTGTGGTCCCAATTCAAAATAAAAACCATCTCTCATACACCAAAATGATCTGGAGATAAGTTTGCTTCACTATACTTATTACGAAACTATACTATTACTATTATGAAACTTTTACTTACGAAACTTACTATACTATTATGAAACTTTTCTAAATACACTATTTTGTACAAAAGAGACACTTAATTAAATTAAAATTTTATTAGCCCAATATGTCCTGAGTTCTGCATCATTTCTAACAAAATTCAAAGCTTTATATAATTTCAAAAGCAAATGAAAATCCTATCAATCATACATATCGTATTTACACAGCTTCTGAAATAAATAAATTAAATATATTTTCGGTGTCACATCATATACACGGATTAATCTGAATTTCTATTACTTCAAATGCACAGATATACTAATAAGGTTATGTGCAACTAATTGCTATTATTAATATTAATTTTTCAATAAAATAGTAATAATAAGTTACTACAAATATGATAATCAAATCGCAGTCCTTAATTTTGCGAGACTCGCAAGACGCAAGACGAGACACACAATTTCTCTGCGAGACGGGATACGAAACATAGTGTTTGTGAGACGAGGCGAGATAGAGGTTTACCACTGCGAGACGAAATGAGACAGGCCCTATTCTCGTCTCGCGTCCATCCTTAGCAGTTTTGCTTCTTTAGATGTTATCTATTATTCCATGTAATGAATTATTTTTCAATTTCATCATGTTAAAATGACACAACAGTTTTGAAACATCATAATAAACAATATCATTTTTTCACTTAATGTTTAAAATTCAGTATATCGAAATTGTTTGATTTATTAATTTTCAACAAACTTTAGTAGATTATAATGTACTGATAAATAGAGTATCTAAATGTTTAAAATGAATATTGGTTCCATTCGGATTAGTAGTTTTCAAAATATTAACAAATGTACTTAATGTCGAGCTTAAAGGGTCTATATATTTTACTATATGATTCTTCACATTGTTACATTTAGATTTTTATTAGTTCAGCTAACTATTAATAGAGTATCGAACTTGCTCAATTTTCACTTAAGCACGGAGTGGTAAAATGCGAAGAAAAGGATAAGTACTGCTTTGATTGACATGAAATGCTGCAAGTAAGTATCTCTATGTTTATTCATGAAACAAAACAAAGAATTTCATGCTGAGATTAACAAAAAAGATTGAATTTTCATAAATTATAAGATGGCATAATATTTGCGCCATTAACAAAATGATGTTTAAATGCAAAACAAACGACAAAATCCGACATTAATAAGGTACGTGAGCACCGCTCACCTTCATACAAAGTGTACGGGTTTGGGACAATTTACCGACAGGACATTTCGCCGACATGGATTTTTCACCGACTGGATATTTTACCGACACGGATTTTTCACCGACTCACAGTGGAGTATTTGTGTCAAAATCCTGGCCAAAAATATTTTTCATGAGTTTTAACGTTAAAATCATTACTGTTGACTTTTGACTTACTTTTTTAGTATTATATACTTCTTAAATTATATAAAAAAGCGTGTTGTCGCCAAATTTGGCGATATATCGCTAAACGACTTGAAGTTGGTTTCTAACAAATGTCTTGTCCGGGGAGTGTCCCTTACTGGGAAGTACTGCTTTTGTATAATACCACTTATAAATGTAATACCACGTGGCTGTCGATCTAACGGTCTGGAGTTTTGGGCGATTTTCTTCAGATGTCACGTGAATATGCATTAGAGCCTCTTAAAAAGCCCTCCGCCAAGGCAACCTTCCCGTAAGGAAAATAGCCGTGCCTTAACCCAGCGGTTCTCAACCTCTTAACTTCGCCCCCCCCCCCCAACAAAGGCTAACTTACGGTAATGCCCCCCTCTTCACATTGTTCAGCATACATTCAGTTTTTTAATCTTTAACTAGCTGTTTGCCCGTTCTCCGCACGGTGGGAAACGAATATTTTCCTAACACATATAAGTCAAATTAAACACAGTAATGCGGAATCTCTAATAGTGAAAAATTGCTGGAATTCTGACGAAAAGCTAACTGCGTTAGTGGAAATTTCAGACGATTGCAACTTGATGGCACAAAACTACGTCATTGTAACTGGCGATCAGAAAAGTAAGAACTTTACGGTATGCAGACAAAACTTTTCTCTTTCGAAAAATGCCTGATTTCTACATCATATAATTCTCTTTGTGAAGTATTGTAACTGGCGATTAGAAAAGTAAAAACTTTACGGTAAGCAGACAAAACTTTTCACTTTCGAAAAATGCCTATTTCTACACCATATAATTCTCTTTGTGAGGTTTAATTAATAGCATTAATATATTGTATATACCTTATAAATAACATCACATGATGTTGACAACAATTTTATCTTTGCATTTCGCAAAGCGTGGACAATGCATCAGCGCAGTTATTTTGCAGCGGACTTTATTGAATTTCACTAAATTAACAAACCTACATGAAACAATGAATGCATCATTTTCGTTTAAAAGCCAAAAATGCATCCTGCTCCCGTGAAAATCATGTCGCTTTTGTAAATGAAAACGTTCGTGATGTAACTTCTGAGAAAAAGCTTATTGCCATTATTGAACACTTAATGCAGTATCACACTTGTTACATAAAACTGACGTTTATCTCACTGTCAATTCGCCCTAAATAAAGAACTAACTTCATTTTTCATTTTTTACAGATTACAGTTGACCCCTTTATAACATGGGTCTACAACACGAATTCTTAGAACACGACGAAAACATTACGATCGTTTTCGTGTATCACGTTAAAAGAGACTTGTACAGCACGGTAAAATGAGACATATGTTCTGATAATATGACGCTTTAGCTCCTGTAATTAACAAACCTTTTGAATGGCAACACCAAACATCATTGCATTTTTACGGAGCGCGAATAAGTTTTGCCGCGATTATACCGCGCAGTTCACACTCCAGGTGGAATATAGCGCAGGACCCGAACAACACGGATTCCTATAACACGGGACGTATCTACCGTGTTATAGGGAATCTACTGTAGTTGCATAGTGTCAAATTCAATAGTTAAGAAAATTCTGGGTTGCCGTATTTAGTAATATTTTATCTCACCTTGGTGGCCGAAATGTATTAAAACCAAATATCCGAACTGTATCAAAAGTAAAATTTACTAAAAGTAAAATTTTTAATTTTGTATAACCCTCAGAACAACTTCGGAGTTTGCCATCTACGAAGGTTTTTCATGACGTGACAACTGACGCTTGCGTACAGTGGCGTAGCCAAGGAGAGGATAGGGGTCACAACTCCCCATGCGTAGTTTATTGCTATACAAAATGTATATTCTTCACTCCCGTAACATTCCCATGAAAAATTTTTGGCTACTCCTGCTTGCATATAATTCATCTTTTTTTCTCATGTATCAGTGATCAATACTTCAGGATTGGAATCTCCACGGTAAAAAAAATGGTCTAAAAAATTTGACACCAGAAAATTCTGATTAACACAGTGGGGTTACACAAATACGTGCCGGACATACGCTCTTGCTTATGTCCGGAGGAGCAAATGCATTAGAGGTTATGTGCTGCTCCAGATAATCTGCCAGCAAAAAAGCAAAAATGACGTAAAAAATGACACCCACACGCGAAGGAAATAAAATTAAAGATATGTAGAATTGCATGAAAACTTCGATTATTTTTAAAGCGCAAGTCTGTTACAGTTCTATTTGTTTCACGTTTGATGCGTTTTCACTTTTTCGAGTCTTAAAAGCTGTAGAAATGAGTGGTTTCACTTAATTGTTAAATTTAATAACTTAATTGTTAAATTTAATAGTGGCAACAATGGATTCCGTTGCTACGGAAACTATAAAAATGGAACATGAAATGAGTTATTTATGTTTACTTTGCAAGAACTGCCATATTGGTGTAATTAACGCCACCAGTCGATGGCAAATAGCTCAAATCACAAATTAAACTTGACACTAAAGGCAATACGCAATACCCTGTTTGTCGGAATTTAAAAAAAAATATCTATGCATACGCTAGTGACATCGGCTCATCTCAATTGTGGAATGGAATTAATAATACGTACAGAGTTGTACTACATTTGAATATTTTTCGCCAACTTTGCTAAGAAATGTACTAAAGTAGGAATCAACATAGATTTCAATTCGTAAAACAGAAAATATATTAGACAGTATTAATTACGCCTTTCTAACAGCTTCTAGTAAAAGAAACTTCCGTAGCGCTGCTTTAACAAATAAGAATCAATTATTTATTACACAGTACTTCGATTTCCAAAATGCCAACATACACCATTTTGCGAGATTTTTTTGTTTTCAGGGAATCATTCGAAGCATTGATTTAACAGCAATCAAAATGGGAAATAGTTATCTATCATTTATATGGTTTGATCGCCAAAATTTAATGCAGGCATATTATTGATAAGTAGCAGTTATTTAAATTATTAACTATAACGGGTTTTAATCACCATTAACTACCATGTACAAAATGCGAGAATTTCAATTTTCTGAAATTTGGCGGAATTCCTCAAACTTAAATCAGTTTACTTAATTTGGTGAAAATTCTATAGATCGCTTAAAATCGCCTTAGTAACTGCATTATTTCTGTATGAAAAATCGAAGTATAGCGCCGTAAAATTTATACTTGTTATTAAAAATACTATTTCGTTTCGCTTTCAGTAATTTGCGCCAAGCCCAAAACTGTACAAATCGGTAGAACCTACTACTTTCTCAAAATCGCCAAATGAGCCATTTTTTTTCCGGCCAAACTAAAAAATATACATATTAGTCTCGGAAATCTCCCAATCCCTTATTCTTTTACACATAAAAAACATTGAATTCCAGCTCTGATTTAACATGAACGCAATATTTTAATTAAAAAATAACTTTGTAAATAATCTAAACAGAAAAAAATCATTATTCTTTTATTTTTACTGCAGGAGTCTAAATAATTTAATAAAATAGCCAAACATGGCAACCTCGATGCTTATTTCTCACTTTTTTGACTACAGGGGTTACAATCACGGAATTGCGGAGAGCAAAAATTAGCGTTTTTGATGGGGTTTTTTATCAATATCTCCTAAACTAATTCGAATTTCGAAATTTAAATTAGCGGAGGTTCTTTCTCGAAATTTTTCGAATTCGTGGATACCTTGTTCGAAACTCAACTCCCAGTCGTTTAGGAGGAGATGATGCTACACACACACTTGAAAAGGAGCAGTATTTTAAATTATTAAATATGTGTTAATGTGTTTTATTCATCGTTAACTATGATGTACAAAATGTGAGAATTTAATGACCTTAAATTTGGCGGAATTTCCCCTCACTTTAATCCATTTACTTAATTTGGTGAAAATTCTCAAGTTAGATCGTTTAAATTCGCCTTAATAACTGCATTATTTCTGCACTAATAACTGCTAAATTAAAAAAATTAAAGCTAAACTCTAGTAAAACCTACACTTGTTTTTAAAAATACTATTTCGGTACGCTCTCAGAAAATTGCGCCAAGCCCAAAACTGTGAAAATCGGTAGAACCTACTACTTTCTCAAAATCGCCATATCAGCCATTTTTTTTTCGCCAAACTAAAAAATATACATATTAGTCTCGGAAATCTCCAAATCCTTATTCTTTTACACATAAAAAACATTGAATTCCTGCTCTGATTTCCCACGCAGACGATATTTTAATTAAAAATAACCTAGCAAATATATTCTAAACAGAAAAAAAAAGATTTTTCTTTTATTTTTAATTCAAATGTCTAAATCATTTAATAAATTCGCCAAACATGGCAACCTCGATGCTTATTTTTCACATTTTCAGTACAGGGGTTACAATTGCGGAATTGCGGAGAGCAAAAATTAGCGTTTTTGACGGGGTTTTTTATCAATATCTCCTAAACTAATTCGAATTTTGAAATTTAAATTAGCGGAAGACCTTCCTCGGAATTTTCCGAATCCGTGAATACCTCGATCGAAACTCAACTCCCGGTCATTTCGGAGGAGATGATGCTACACACAGACAGACAGACGCGCACAGATTTTAATAGTATAGACAATGTACATTTAGTCGAATTTTCTACAAAATAATGTTATCAGTAAAGTTTGAATGAACATTTTAAGCTAAAATGGATATATTTTTGAGTAAAAATGAGAATAAATTAGGCGATTTTTTAAAATTGTGCATCATTACTTGCTCTTTGGTTTTTCTCGTGCCTCCCCTGGAAACACTCTGCGCCCCCTTGGGGGGCGCGCCCCACAGGTTGAGAATTGCTGCCTTAACCACAATAAAAATATATAAATGTAATACTTTACTTATAATAATACTTATAAATATAATACTACCTATCTATAAATCAATTTTTATCGTAAAAGTTTACAGATTTTTCACTTTTCTAAATGTAGTTACTATATGGATCTTAGTTTTCTAATGACTTCTGAAGATTAACTTTTTCATTCCGATTCTTTTGAACTCTGATATTCGTCTTCACTCAGAATCACTTTCTTTTTCATCTCCTTCTTCCTTTTTTTATTATTATTTTTTTTTTTTTTTTGAGAGAGAGAGACCACCATGGGGTCCCTCTGGAAGAAGAAGTTATAGGTCTCACTGCTATAAGGCTTGCTCTTTTTCATTGGCCTTTATCTAGAGCAAATCATATAAGGGCATTGCTTAAAAGAAGCCCCCCTTTGCAAACCCATAAAATATCATTCCAAGCTCGAGGAGAAAGTAATTTATTTCAAGCCAGCACTTCAAAATGTCTTAAAGAGCTAGCACGTGTTTTTGTTTACACACTCACACTCCAATGACCCGAAGTCACAGTTGCCAACCTTTGAGATCCAAAAATTTGGAGCTTTTGCTTTGGACACAATTTACGACATAAATGGAAAACTAAGCTGTAAATAGATGGGACTATTTACAGGAAAGGGCAATTTTGGGGGATAAGAAAGGGCAATTTTGGAATATGTAGAAATTTTCTTCTTATAGCAAATTTACATCAGAAAATAAGAAATTACATACTGAATTTAAAATACCGATGTTAAATCTTAACTGAAATGAAATTTTATATACCTTTATCCAAACACTTGCACATAATTTATAGTTTATGAGAAATACAAGCGCGTATGTTTTTATCCCTTTTGCGATCACCCGTCGAAAAATTATCGAAAAAATAAAAATGGCGCTATATAAATAATTTTTTTTATAAAAATGGTGGATGTTGGGGGAACATTTTTTTCTTGGAATAGACACTAAATACTGTAATAATTACGATTATAGTTGAAATTAGGCGGGACAAGTCGCGACACCTCTTCAAAAAGCTTTTTGAAATGTGGATTTTTGAAAAAAAAATTAGAAAAAAAAAGTTTACAATTTTTTTTAATAAAGTCATATTATTTTTTCAAGCTAATAGATACATATAATTAAAATACATATATTTTACTACAATTATACTTAGTATCAAATCAGTAAATTAATTTAAAGAGCCCGTAAAAAATGCAAGACGAAGTAATAGAATACGCTGAAATCTCTTGCCGTAAATGAAGAAACTTGCTTTTAAACTGAGTGTTGCATCTTTTGGATATGAATTATGGTCGAAAAACATGCATTACATGATGCATGAGTTACTAGGCTATCCAAAAACATATATATTACTGTTTTTAAACAAATTTAAAATTTTCGACTTTTGGCCAGGACTTTGATACGAATACTCCACTGTGCGCCTGGACATTTCACCGACACGGATTTTTCATCGATTGGACACTTCACCGACACAGTTTTTTCGCCGAGTGGGCATTTCACTGACTGGACATTTCAACGACACAGATTTTTCACCGACAGGACATTTCACCTACATGAATTTTTCACCGACAGGACATTTACATGAACATTTCACCTACTTTAAAATGGACTAAATTTTAAATATTACGACGACAGGCCAATTCCCACACAGTTTTAATAATACATTTAACGAAGAGTCTCCCATAAAGAGAGCAGCTAATTATGATTCTTTTTTCTCAAAAATTTATCAATATATCTAAAACAGATTTCTTTTGTACAAAACTAGAAAGTTTAGGCGTTCAAAGCAGGGCCGTGACTATAGTTTATTTATTTATTTTTGTTGGGGTGGGAGGTGGGGGTTGCCAAAAACACTCATATGAAGCATAATTAATTATACGTGCGTTATTAAAAATCATACGTATTAATTATGCATACGTAATTAATTAACATCAAATTATTATATCATATATAAATCATAATTAACTTAAGTACATATTTATTAACTTCATTGTGTAATTAAATTAATTACGTAATTAAAACTCATTTATATAATTAATTTGTGCATTACAGTAAAAGAAGATTTGAGAAAAACAAGCATACTGAAAGTGTATTTTTTGATAACAATATACGTGAAATTTTCGAAGGGTGATGAAGGGGGGGGGGGTACATCCATTCCACAGCACTGTTTCTCTCAATAAAAAACACTGCCCAGTACTATAAATAAGCATATATGTAGTTTTATACGGCCTTGTCGGTAACTAAGTTCAGGCAAACATGGAAAAATGGGAAGTTGATTATATAGCTTTTAAACTTTCGGAAAAACATTAATTGGGGATTTTAGTTGTATGAAACAGAAAAGTTCCTTTACCAGGAAAAATTTAATAAATTCTACCTTCGCAGCAAATTTCAGCTTCTTTAATTGCTACTGGCTTACAGAAATTCACATTTCCCTCTCCATACTTTACTTTTGGAAGTGATTTTATTACCCATAAAGCTCAATTTTGCATTAAAAGTTCAATTTTGATGTTTTTCTACAGACAACAAAGCATGGCTTTTTAATTCAATTGAATTATAGAACTGTAGATGTAACTAAGGATATTGGAACTGTGCTACATGATTAAGAGATAAATATTCAAACTTAACTATAACAATGAATTAATGTATTAAATTAATAAAATGTATAATAATTTCCAAATACAATCATTCATAATATGAATTGTTTTAAATATGTACTTAGTTTAGTAAGACATCATACGTAAATGTTTTAAACGTTTTGTCTTCAATTCCTTATGCTTCCTAAAACTTCAGATCAGGCAATTTTTAATTTTTTTAAAATTTTGTTTAAATGTAAAACATCCTTATTTAAAAAATAGAGAAATAAAAAAACTTTATATCATTTGATGTGGTCATTGCATAAGCCTGCAGCAGAGTGGCAGTGCGTAATTTATATCCGCTGTTTCCTATAAAATGACACCCAACTGCAACACTGTTTACGTCATTCACACAAAACGAAAAGAAATATATTTTTTAGAAATGAGTAATAAAGCTTAAAACTTGGCAGAAAATGTTTTCCTCTAATTCCTCCACCTTCTGTGAGTTTGTTTGGATTCGTGAGTCTTTCTATTTAGGGTCGAACGCATCATTGTGGAGAAGCAAATGCATAAGTCTTTCTAGGACTGATGCGTGGGTGTCTGGGTAAAACGATGCTTTGTGTATTTTTCTTCAACCACAACATAAGCTAATGAGCTCTCAGGATCTACTCTTTACGGGTATGAAGAGGTAAGAACTAAAACTAGTTGAGACAAGAAAAACGCTTGAGATGCAAAAACTGCTGTCAGTTTGACATGTCCAAATTAATAAGAGACAAGACTGAGTATTGCCAATGAAGTATCTTTATATTTTTATAACGTGTTTTACTTTTTATGAAAATAAAAACGAAAAGGAAACTGGATCACTCCATTTTATGCAATTAACTGAATGGAAAATTTGCTCGTTCTGCAGGATTTTAGCTTACTTTAAGAAAATTATAAGTGTCGTCTGTTTATAAATAATGTTTCTTTAAAGTTTTGTCTTAGCTGAAAAGACAAAAATACTTTCAGAAAAGATTTTTATATGAAAATACGCTTCTCATAAAAAATGAAACAATAATACAGATCTGTTAGATGCATTGTTACATTTAAAACAATATCATAGCGTGAAATTATATCTAAATGCTTTACTTTATACATTGTCATTCATTACAATATCCTTTCAATGCCATCCGTAAAAGATGCAGAAATACTTTTTAACATAAAAAAGTACCCGGAAATTGAATAGTCCCTCTGGTTGTTTTTATATATATATGCCATCAACAATACTTTAATACTTTTATTAGGTAAAATTTCACTAAGGCCGTCTGCAGAAAAACTCCAATTAAACATGTTGTTAATGCTTTACAAATTACAAGAAAGAATTTTTTAAAAAAGTTGTCCAAATTGTGTGACGTGTCATTATAAGGTGTTAAAGCTAGAAAATAAACCCAAATGATAAAATGTTATTCTGTCAAAATAATTCATTTTGAAAGACAATAGGTTACTCTTCAGAACGAGAAGTTATTTATTTTTAGATCACAAATGACACAAAAGTTTTACGTCATTATTTTTAACACAAATATTTAGCTGCAACGCAAGTTCATACATCTGTTCTCAAATTGCTGAGCATATTTTGAGAATATGTTTCGATTGAAATATTACCAATTATATGTGTTACAGGGAAATTCACTTTCTCTCTGGCAAAGACCGCGTTCTTGGCAGTTTTATAAATTTGATGCTTTTTAAAAAATTTTGTTGTCCAAAAATTTTGTAACTGTTTTAGTTTGTAAATGTTGGAATGTTGACATTTAGGGTCTCTCTAGCATGTGAAATGCGTAATTCTACGTAGCTAAACATTTCAAAGAAAGAATGAATGAATGCATTATCTTGACATGTATTAAAGAAATTTTAAAAAATCAGCTTTCAAAGCCAGAGATTTTATGCGAGAAAATAGCGTTTGATGCTACTATGAAAAGAAACTTTATTGTTTAAGACAATTATCAGAATCCCCATACAGAATACTTCGCTAAAATTAATGATGAAAATGGAAGTGGAGGTAAAAAAATGCTGTTATTCTTAAATCGTGAATGTGAAATAGAACAAAGGTATTTTATAGAAGTGGAGCAACTTTGCATCCTAGTTAATAAAAGAGATATTTTGCATAAGAATGTAAAGAAAAAAGGACAAATAAATCCTTTCCTAATTTAAAATACTCTTTTTTCTCGCCACCAGAATGTTGACATTTAAAGGTAAAGGATATCTGTGCAATAAAGAGAAAACTGCAGGTGAAGTTGAGACAAAAGAAAAAGAAATCTTTTTCATACATTAAAGAAACTTGAGCGATTTTTCTTTGCAAATTATACACTATTTGCACATCTTGACTATTTCTTGCATTTCAGTTTTTCATTATTTGTTTGTACTTTGTTACAATAACCTTTTTCTACATTACATGACGCTTACTGCGAAATCGAAATGTTACTAATCTTGTGATGAATGAAAATTCTGGATTCTTTGTTTTCAACCAAATCAGGTGAGAGATTCTCAATTATGTCAATGTTGAGAGTTTTTAATAGCATCTTGAAATTTTTAGGGGAGCCGCTGAGACTATAGGCCATCAAGGATTTTGAAATACGTGCTTAGTCTCGTTGGACGAAAGACCGTGAATTACGGGAATAGTGTCTTGAAGTCGCCGAGAAAGCGGTTACGATTTATTGAAATATTTATATTTCCTAGTTAATAGTAGATTAAATTTATACCGTTGTGGAACCTATATATAAAAGATGCTGTTGAATGAAATTGTGTTTTGGTTTAATTTTTAATTCAAAGGCCACTCAGTTGACGAACCACAGTAAGTATTATCAAGTTATCCAGGAACTTCGTTTTGGGACAGTTTTTGACTGGTATCCTCTGTAAAATTGGCATTTAGAAAAGCATAGAAAGATATTTATCATAACCAGATATAAAAAGAGAAAAAATTGCTGCCTAAGTTTCAACGAAGGAAACTATTTTATGTTCAGAGTAATAATGAAATTTTTTTCTAGCAGGAAAGTGGCGATACGCTCATCGACGAAGATATGGTAGTTTTCTAACATAGCAGCAAAACCGGAACCGACTTGAATTCAACTTCTCATCTTCAGTGTTACGATATTTTCAGCTGAATATACAATGAACTCCCGGAAGCTAGTTGACATGAACTGTTGCATATTTTCATGCAAATTTTTAAAACAATCCCTAAAAACCGTTATTTGTTTACAGTTAAAAGATTCATGCAGCACTGTACAGTTTCGAGTTTTTGAAAGGATTTCAATTTATTATATGCCAGAAGCTCAAAATTATATTTTTAATCGTACTCTGCTTTTAAGATTGGAGTTTACCTTTGAGATCATACCTCAAGCACATTCACGTTACTTTGTTAGTGATATTTTAGCAAGACACTTAGTATCCGTTTTCCGATTGTCCATATAAGGGTAAAAATACGCACAATTTCTTATAAATTTTCTTAAGAAACTATAATTTTCGTACTTTGTCGAATATAATTGCGCTCTTTACTCCAATAAGCAAAGCTTTAGCTGAAAACTATACCATTTTTTTCCTATCGGAAAATCTCATTTTGCTACTATGGGGTATTATGCGTCTGAATAGAATTCTACAAAAAACAGGTTTTATCATTTCTCTTATAAAATTAGCTCTAACTTTCCTATTTATTTAGAAATTCAGTCTTTAATATACAGAAATATGACTTGGTTTACAGAGTACAGTATGTTTTTAGATCTGAATTACACTTGCTTAGTTTGTTTAGGCGTCTGAAGGGCTGCCTCGATGACTGGGACCCGGCACTAGAGTTTCTTCAGTCGATGGATCATTTTACCTGGGAGTATGGCTGTCCACTTTTGGTCATATCACTAGAACACGCCGAGAAACATAACAAACTAAACAAGTGTACTTCACATCTAAAAACGTATTCTATTCAGTAAACCAAATCATATTTCTGTGTATTAAAGACTGTATTTCGAAATAAATAGAAAAGTTAGTGTTTACCCTATAAGGGATATGATAAAACTCAGTTTTTTGAAGAATTCTACACAGACACGTAATAATCCGAACACTTAAATATCCCCAGGGCTTCTTGACTTGGGACAACTAGTTTATGTATTATCCGGTGGAAAGCGTTACCTGTATTTAACCCTGCTGTTCTGTTCGGTCAATTTGACCCGAATCGTTTTTAATTAGCTCATAAAAAAATACAAAGAAGAAATATTCGCTAGTCCTTTTTGACTTTGTTAGTGAGGGTAATATATTAATCATCTGAAAAGGGTTTCCTTTTATTTATATATTATCTATACATTTTTTGAAATTGTATCATTGTATCGTTTGGGTCTATATGACCCGTTTCTATTTTCTACGTTGAGCATGGGAAATACGTTACTTATAGGCTAAATGATAAGGAAATAACATTCTATGAAGTCGTCAAATGGGTTTCTCGTTGTTCAGTCAAGGTTATAAGGAGAAGGAGGATGCAGGAGGCGCATCATGTAACAAAATGTATCCAATAGTTCGCTAGAGCGGGTTGAAAGGACATTTCTTCTATTGTGAGAGTATGAGAACACTAACCTATTTAACATTCTGAGATTACTTTGATGACTATTTAATTTTTACTAATGTGAAAACAAAAATGATGGCGAATGGAAAGCGTAGATATTTGAGTGATGCAGAAATAGCAGAACTTATGAAATTATCGGATAGCGAAGACGAAGAGGTATCTGAAAAAGAAAATAATACAAGTGAGGAAAGTGAAACATCCGATGACGATGACAATATTGTGACGAATTGTGTTCTTAACACGCAGTATATTAAATCTAAAGATCAAAATATAAGCTGGACACTGAATCCGCCTCAAAATTCTGGTCACCTGAATTGGCTAATGTTATAAAAGCAGTTCCAGGTGTAACAAGGTATTCAACATCAAGAATAATAGATGTAAAAAGTGCTTTTGAAACTGTGTTCAATTTTACAATTCAAAATGAATTCACCAAATTGACAAATATTGAAGGAGTTAAAGTATATGAAGAAAAATGGAAAATTCTTGACAGCACAACTTCCGAAGCTTACGTTGGATTGCTTTTATTACCTGGAATGTACAAATCATACGGAGAATCTACCAAAAGTTTGTGGGATCAAGAAACTGGAAAGTATATTTCGTGCAACCATGTCACTTGAACAATTTTGTACCATTTCCCGAGTTATTCGTTTTGGCAATAAATCAACTCGTCAAGAAAGAAGACGGACAGATAAAATTGCTGTAGTTTGTGACATTTGGGAAAAATGGATAGAAACTCTGCCAAAAATATACTATCCATCTGAAAATGTTACAGTAGACGAACAATTAGTTTCTTTTCGAGGACGATGCCCATTCAAACAATACACGCCAAGTAAACCTTCGAAATATGCAATTAAAATACAGACTTTATGTGCTAGTGAAACTTCATATGTTCTAAAGGCACAGATTTATACAGGAAAAGATCCGGGTTCAAAACCAGAAAAATATCAGGGAATGCGAGTTGTAAGTTATTTGACTTATGAACTTACAGTGCACAATGTCACATGTGATTGCTTCTTCACTTCTTAAAACCTAGGACAACTTCTTTTGAAATGTAACATAACTATGCTCGGTACTGTGAGCAAAAACAAAGCAAATCTCTCTGATCAAATGACAAATAAAGAGTTGCACCGTTCAAGCTTTTACTTTACAGGTGATACAACTGTTGTGAACTATATTGCAAAAAAGAACAAGAATGTTGCTCTTATGAGCGCAATGCATCACGATGAAAGAATAAGTAACAGACCAGACAGAAAACCAAAAATGATATTGGATTACAATGCCAGTAAAGGAGCTGTGGATATGCTTCCAATCGCTGGCTCATGATCATAGTTTAAAATATGTTAGACTGTTCAGCGTACAATGCATTTATTTTCTGGACATCAATAAACACAAAATGGAATGAAAAGAAATTGATGAAAAGACGGTTGTTTCTAGAAGAATTAGGCAAATCATTAATGACTCCATACATTCAGGCAAGACAGAATCTCCCTAGAAATGAAGAGCCATGCAATGTAGTGGAAAGAATAAAAGGTGAGAGGCAGAATGATTTACCATCAACGTCCAGAAAGAGGCAGAATGAGTTACTATCAAAGTCCGTAGTTAAACGTGCCCGATGCAGATTCTGTCCTCCCAGAATGACAATAAAACAAATGTAGTGTGCAAGAGATGTAGCAAACACATATATAAGCTACATGCATGTAATTTTTGTCCAAACTACCAATGGAACGAGGTAAGATTTAAAAATTAATAAATATTACATTTCATTTATATACTACTTCTTTTGTGTTTATTGTATTATTTTTTAAAATATATATCATGCTTTTCGGGTTTGGAAGCAATTATTTAGCTTAAGCATAATATAATTTTATAATTTTGTAAAAATTAAACACTTGTGGCTACTATTTGACGTTCGGGTCATATTGACCCGAACGTTACATGTGCATAATAAATGTGAACAGAACAGCAGGGTTAAGAAAACATATGTGGATCATTTTTTCCGCTAGGATCATTTTGGGCCACCTTCTTACTTTATATATATATATACTTAAAAAAAATTAAATTTGTAGCCGTGTGTTTCACATTAAACAAGAAAAATGTCATTTAAAAATTAGGAAATCTTTTCTTTTACCCAAGAAAGGGAACATTGGAAAAACGGTAAATGTGGTATGATAAATTAGATTTTGATCTAGATTTTCTAGATGTTTCTTGATTTTCTAGAAGTTTGATTTTGATTTTAAAGTAAGTACGTTTTGTTTTATACTTCGTAAATTTGATTCTGAAATGTTCGAAGGTGGAACATAAACATGGGAGAAATATTTTCTTAGCTCAACTGTGTCTGTGGCATAAAAAAAAATTAAATTATTTTCACATAAATAAAAAAAAAATTAAAATAAATGTAGGGATGTTAAATGAAACATTTTTTATCAATGTTTTCATATTACTGCTGAATAAAAGATACGTATTTGATCGAACTCAGATGTATCAATGATCAAAGTGATACGTTTATTCCATTAGTCTTAAGACTATTTCTTATACTTGACAATATAATTTATAGTTTAAAAACCTCACATTATGGTAATAGCACTTCTTTCAATCATAAATAGCAATTTTTTTATAATAAGTTTTCTCAAGATAAAATAATATTAATTACAATGACTGTTGAAGATTTTTTTTAAAAATGTTCAACAGTCCAAATGTTAAAGACAATTCCTTTCAGAAAATAGACCGATTACTTTTATATTTAAAAACCAATTATGAGGAAATTTACTGTCCATATATGTTTCAACTTATTTTATTTATGTTGCTTACATTAAAAGCATTTGTATCCACACTTTCAATAAAGAAACCATTTCATTTAAAAGTAAGATAAAATAAAAACACGACTGCTCTAATTTTTATCTTCCTATAAATGGTTATGTATGTAAATGAACTTTATTGATGTTTTAGAAAGTGGAAAATGTTAGATTTGTTTTTATACTTCCTTAGAGTATCCATTATTTACTAGTGAAGCCTTTTGTGGAGAATATAAAATAACTGAGAAAACTGATTTAGAGGTAATATAAAATTCAACTTTATTATGTTAAACCAAGTGAAATCGATTATGTTTGTATTGATAAAACTAGCACTTTCGTTGTACTCTGCGAACGTACGTACGTTCAATTGTACGTACGTTGGTATAATACTCTAATAGATTCTATGATTTCTATATGATATAGCCCGGTATAAAATACACTAAATATTGTGTTTAAAGTCACATTTTAAGAGAAACAGCATTAAATTATATTTTCAGCAATAGAAATATTATTAAAGATGAAACACTTCAAGGAATTTTTCTCTCTCTCTCTCTTTTCTTTCTTTTCCTTGCGCACATATTCAATACATAAATAAGTATGTGCGTGTAAAACGGGAATTGAAAATTAAAATGGGGATTAAAAATCTTAAATCATTTTTACTCTGCATTTCATCTATTCTCGATAAATTGTGTCAAACATTTGTACTCAGGATCTTGATATTTCATTTTTTAATATTTTATTAACACGGACTTTTTTAGCTTTTGTAGCTTTTAAAAAACTAGTTTAAAGAATCGAGGAAGTGACAAATCCCCTGATGGATTTTTAAGTATAAGCCAGTGAGAGAAATACGTTTTTTGGATCTGTGCTGGTCTGTTTCCGGCACCATCAGACCACATTCCGCTCTTTTAAATCTAACCCGACACTGTGTAACTCCCAAGCCCAAATAAAAATTGTAAAACATAGTTTGCGGATTTAAAATGCATAAAGTAATTGTATTTCCAACTCTGCTACTTTGTATGAAGTATAATAGTATTTAAAATGTTATCAGTCAATGTAATACTATTTTCCTAGACTTCAAAACTAGTTATGCACTGTTAGAAAAATAGTTCAACGTTTCACCGAAATTCCGGTGCGAATTTAGCTGCAACCGATATTTTGAAAAATGTGGTGCTAGGATTCACCATTTTAGTGGTGCTTCCTCAAGCACCATTTTTGCGGTGAAACGTTGAACCAGGATCTAGGATTTTTCTCTAACCGACTATATGGTTAAAGCTTGAACCAATATACAGGATTTTTCTCTAACCAATTATATGGTTAAAGCTTGAACCAAAATATAGGATTTTTCTCTAACCAATTATATGGTTGAAGCTTGAACCAATATATAGAATTTTTCTCTAACCTACTATATGGTTAAAGCTTGAACCAAGATTAGGGTTTTATATCTAACCAAATGTACGGTAAGTGATTGAACAACATCGAGGTTTTTTCTCTAACCAAATGTATGGTATAAGATTAAACCAAGATAAGAAAACTCTCTTTAGTGTTTTATTTATACACCGAGGGCGGATTAAAGGGGGCGGAGAGGGCGACCCCACCCCGCCATGAAAAAAGAAATTAATGTAAAAGATCCTATTTTACTTCCGTAAAATGGATATATATGTCAATTTTCTAACTGCCCCCCTGACAAACTTTCATTAATCCGCCCTTGGGCGGATTAATGAAAGCCCTTGGCGGCCCTTGGGCGGATTAAAGGGGTGGGGGGCAGAGAGGGTGACCGCCCCCCCGAGAAAAAAGAAAATGTAAAAGATCCTATTTTACTTCTATAAAATGGATATATATGTCAATTTTCTAACTGACCCCCTGACAAACTTGCATTAATCCGCCCAAGGGTGGATTAAAAGGGGGGGGCAGAGGGGGCGACCGCCCCCCTCCCCGAGAAAAAAGAAATTAATGTAAAAGATCCTATTTTACTTCCATAAAATGGATGTATATGTCAATCTTCTAACTTACACCCCCCCCCCCCCGACAAACTTGCAATAATCCACCACTGTTATACACTGGAAAAGATTTCAGACCCAAATAACGGTACATGTACTGGCAGCTTTGGGATGAGTACTGTTACACTGTAGTGTAACAAACAAAAAAAAATGGGAAGCACATTACATCCAAGTAAAAACACAACAACTTCGCACGTCTGTAAAATTGTTTGTAAACAAAGCTGTCTGGTTGCCACTAGAATCACAGTAAATTCCTGCGTGAACTTTTCTCCTTGCCTCTTCATCTCAGAGCAAGAGGAATGACGTCACGAGGCAGCGAAACTGGTTCTGTTCACCGATCACCCAAGTCAGGGGAATGACTCAGCGGAAAATGAAAAATTTTTTCCTCCACTCTCAGTGGCAACGTTCTTCGAAAAAAGTTCGTTGAAGCAGTTGTGCGTTTTGATATGTGAAGTGACGGTGCATATTTTTTTTAGGCGGACATTCCCACATTTTTTTCTTCGAATGTTCGTTGGCAGGCCTAAGACTGCACGAACAGGGCATCATCCCCCGCCTCGCTGCAATTTGCTACGTTTTCTGTTTCTATTTAAAAAGACCTTTTGATATAAAATCATGAAGACGAAGAGATGTTAAATATTGCTAAAGGAAAAAAATTCTTCAAGTTATACGAATATAGATGTGTTCATCGTAAAAAAATTTGTGTCCTCCTTGGAGGAGGATTGGGCTCTACATTCTTCATCTCTAATCATCGGTCACTTGTGCTACAAAAATGCTACTGTGAAGCAAAAATATTAATCAGTGTTGACTCAACAAAAAAAATATGGCAGAATTGATGTCGCTTCATTTTTTACCAAAGGATCTGTCCATGTGACAGCAGCTAAGATGTGCAGAGGTATTAAAAGCTTGATTGACTGCCAAGGGCATCGGTGGTAATGTAGAACTTTATAAATTCCATTTTATTCTCCTTCAAAGAAAAATCTTGAAGTGATTCTAGAAAAACTTAAATTGGTAAATCAACATGTGAAATACTGTTGTGAAAATGTATTGAAATCTGAACTGAACAGGATATATTAGTGTAATAATATGTTAATTGAGATCATTATTTTTAGTAATAATAACTGCAAAAATCAGCATGATAATAAATTTGTAATAGTGAACTTTCATCAGCAGTTAATTAGTTAAGTTATGCCAATTACTTTAAATCTATGCATTTATTTGAAAATTATGATAAATTTGAATATTATTACTAAGTTTTTTGATGAGGAGCGAATATATGGTGTGCTCCATGTAAGGTACTTTGAAAATGTTTCTATATGTTAGTAAAATTTCAATGATAAATTAGGTGAATGTTGAATTGTTGTAAATTATTTAATCTAGAAAATTATTTTTCAAATATCCTCTAATAAAGAAAGTTGGTACCAAAATGAATCAGTAATTTTTTGTCTCCCTGCATGCTATTTAATTTACAGCTGGAGACAGTGGAGAATGACAAACCTTTAATCTTGTTTCCAGGTGAGTTCCTCTAGTTTGCATGGCTATTGTATAAATTAAATTATTTTATTTTCACAACGCAATGATACTACCACTATACATTGAGGTGTGGGTGCCTTAATTCAGTGTAGAATATTGGTATTTCTGTACCTTCAGTATCATTGTAGAAATTTCTCAAAGAAATATTTTGAACAGGTTAAACTTAGGTTCCTCAGTTTGGCTAGGGCTTTCCATAATCTGCACTTTTTATCTGGAAGTAATTTAGTACTTATTATTCCTCATGTTTAGAATTTTTACTTTTTAATTACCAGCATTCTCACTGAAATTCAGTTAAATTTAAATTAAAATAAATTTTTTGTTTTACCACTCACATTTAAGCACCCGCACAAGTTAACAAGTACATATACCGTAAATTTCACAAATGGCATTAAGAACCATAAAATATTTTACAGTATATATATATATATATATATATATATATATATATATATATATATATGCCGTTAAAAAAGTGCATACACCATAAATTTCCTATATGGTATATGTACCGTAAAAAATTACACTACCTATACATACTATACCATATATGAAATTTACGGTAAAAGCACCATAATTAATTTTTAAAATTGTATGTAAGCTGTAAACGAAATTTATAGTACATATACCGTAAATAATTTTTAATCAGTACATAGGCTGTAAAAATAATTTATGGTATTTGTGCTGTAATTAACTTTTAATCAGTACATATGCTGTAAATGAAATTCATAGTATACATATCGTAAATAACTTAATTAGTATATATGCTGTAAAATGTAAAGAAAATTGTATCATTGATACATATTGCCCTCCCCCCTCCTACATATTGCTACATGCAGTAGCAGATTCAGGAGAGGAGCTAGGGGGGCTCAGCCCCCCAAAAATGAGATTGCTAAAGGGTAACATTCAGCTTCAGTATGCACTTCGAATATGTAAAGTGATCTTTTTTAATCACTTAGCCCCCCTGCCCCCCTAAAAAAGTTTTTACATTGGTTTAGACTACAATTTTGCTTTATTGTACATTTTGTTTGGGTGAAATAAGCTTCTTTCAACATTTAGCCCCTCCCAAAACAGAATTTCTGGATCCGCCACTGGTTACATGGCAGCAAAAAGAAAAATAAATAAATAGCTCTTGCATTAAATTCTGCTTACACACACCTAATTTTATGCTGATCTATTCCAAAAAATAAAAGAATTGTATATTATGATTCTGTTTTCTGTATGTAACTTAAGTTAGACAAGGTGGAGTTAGTACCACATGAAAAAAAGATGTGAATAAACAATTATTCTCAAAGTTTCTCTTTCACATACATTAAGCTCTATACTCTAAACCAAAATAAATGCGTACAGCCTTTCAGGGTAACTTATACAAAATTTGCTAAACACTCCTGCTCAATTTGATATTTTATGCTGAAACTTACAATTTAACCTTGTGAATATATTTTACCTTACCTTTTCATTGTTGTTGAAGGATTGCTTTTAAACTTAGGAAAAATCCATCACCACCATTACCCCCTAGCTCCAAACTTTTCAAACAGGTCATGCCCGCCGACCTAACTGTTCGGAGTTTTCCCGTGGTTTTCTGCGCAGCTTTGTGTAAATAAGGGTTAGGACCCCTTAGAAAGTTCACCACGGAAGGCAATTCCACCCCCGGCATAGATCCCCTAGTGTAGATAATTGGCCGTAACCAACATTTCCATTTTCAAACTTTCCACGCTTAAACTGGGTGCTCCCATATGAAATGGCTAATAGTTCGGGCCTTAGTAGTGAAAGGACTTGATCAGTAAGTACCCTCCAATTACACTATCAATAGTTTTTTCAATAAAAAGAATATTGAGAGATTTTAATGATATTCAGAGTAAAACATAATTAAAATTAAAAACCTTTATTAGCATTCTTTATTACATACAAAATAAATCTGCATTTCATGAAATAAATAAATAAATATATTTTTCCTCCCTTTTGCTATCATCTTCCATCTAATACCTATTGGTGATTCACAGGAAGAAAGTTGATAACCAGAAACTGGGGGAGAAAAAGAAAAAAAAACATTTAATTTACAATATTCAGAATTCATAAAACATTAGCATCTCAGAAATAAGATAAACAAAAATAAAAAGTTGAGTAAATTCAGACTGCAGTACAATCTTAAAATGTTTGAGTCAAATGCATCTAATTTGCAAAAACTCCAATTAGCAAGCAGACATAACTTAGTGCCCCACCCCCTCTTTACAAACAAACTAGCAATTTTAGAACAACTATCAAACTACATAAGATAATCTATTAATACCAAGCGCACATAAGTAGTTCATAAAACTACGGAAATAAAATCTGTAATTTCCAATAAATTAAGTCTATTTAAAGAAATTATTTTTTTTTACATCTAAAAAATTATTTTAAAATTAAATGTTCTGTTAATTTGATCTATTTGATAGTAATGACAATGATTTGATAGTAATGACGTGCATTGATTCATGCTGTGTTTGTTGAAGAAAGTTTGGAAAACAAATTTCTGATTAACTCATGAGGAGCCTGCGAATATGTAATACAATTCACAGGTCAAAAATATGGTAAAGAAATCACATTTGAATTTTCACGGGCAGAAAAATTTATCATTCTCCTGCTTATGTAAAAAAGATTGTTTTCTTCACTGTCCAGTTCACAATTTTCATTATTTGTAGTGCTTCCATTCCAAATATAATACTATAAGTTTAAAATGCTGCAATGCTTTAAAATAATCTACTTACATAATACGCTAACGTATGTGGTACCAAAATCGACGATATTTGTATGCTGGGAACGGTACAACTAGATTGAAATATTAGCATAATAACAGTAACACACACGCAAAAATCCAAATTAACAGTTCAATGATGTCAAGTGAAGCAAGCATATTTGTTACTGGTTACGTATGTCACATAGTAGCTAGATTACAAAATAACAATGCATGCACAAAAAAGGAAAATCTTTTAGCTCTTTTCACAGTGTGTTTATCACTCTATTTATATAATATGCTAATGTAGGTGGTACCAAAATCGACGATATTTCCATGCCTTGAACTCAGGATCTCGAATCAGTCTTCAGTACACATATGAACAAAGCAAATCGCCCTTCTGAAAGAATAGATGAAGTTTAATTAAGTTAATAATTGCATAACAAATAAAATCTTTTCCGAAATGTATTTAATGATAATTTCATAGGAGAGAAGAAAATGCATGCAGTCAAATGTGAAAAACTATTCTGCAAAACATTACTCCAGTTAATATTTCAAAATACCCTAGCAAAGAAGTCCAAACGAGACAAAATACTAAACTTTGGATTATTATTTTATTTACTTGCAAACATTCATCAGAGATAATTTTTACTAATATAAAATATTATTTTTTATTTTACTAAATAATGAAATGCCCATAAAGAGAATCGACTTTAATTAAATGTCGCACTACTTTAAGACAGAGCACATTTAAATTACATTTCTTTGGGAACTTTTTACAGATTACATTTAAAATTATATTTAAAAAAAAACATAAACAACGAAGTAATAAATATCTCCTTTCCCTGTATTAAAACAAACCAAACAGATATACAAACTGTCATACAAAGTCCTCTCTTCTAAACATACATATATTAAACGGATTTCTGTAATTTTAATTGTAAAAACCAAAAAAATAAATTAAAATAAAATAAAATATACTTTTAAATTCATTCTCATGGTATTTGTACAGCAGGAACAAAATTAATTTTTCAATAATTAATAATTATCATCCTTGTTAACATTTAAAAATGATTTAACAAAGAAATTCAAGTGCAACGATATATCAAAATTTAGAGTCTACATTATTTTAGATATTCATAAACATGTTAATACTGAAAAATTTCATTTTATATTAAACTAAGAATACTCCTATCATCTTTCAATAATATTAAAAATGAAAACAAAATGACATGTTGAAATGTGCTGTTATTCCAATTATCTGCGCAAGGGATCTAGGCTCTACGCTGAGGGGGGAGGGGATTGCCCTCCGTGGGGGACTTGGCATAGACTCGACATATAAAAACTCTTGCACTTTAAATCACACTTCTTTTTGGAAAATCGTTCCAGATTACCTTAACAATTACCAAAAAAAGTTAAACTAACACACAAGCAATTGGTAAGTTAGAGACGCTCCTGGCTAAATGGACACATAGTATTCATTTTATAAACTAAAACCATAATGAATTATGTTATTTGAAATTTATTTTGATGATATTTGTGCAACAATATATGAAAATTAATTTTTATTCAGTACGGAAAAAAGTTGTATAAAATATAATCCTGTTTTACATTTAAAAGTGGAATAACACAGAAACAGATATGCAATGCCAAAGTTATCACTCTAAATTATTATAGATATTTACAGACAATTTTTAAAAATACTCAACATTTTCACTGTACATTGAAATAAGAATACTCAAAAAATGGAAACAAAATGAATGAAATCCAAATCGAAATCAAAGTCTATGTCATATTACTTTTAAACGATTTTTATTTTCATGCACCTTGCAATTATAAATAGAAATTGGTTCAAAACAATGCGTCTTCTTAAAGATGTAAAAATTTTATGGTTTTCAAATGTTCGTTTCTAAATTTTCGTATTTATGGGTAAACTTACTAAAATCTTTGAATATTGTAGGGGGGGGGGGCTGGAAGACAGCTCGGTAGCGCTCACCCCACACAGTCCACCACCTCTGGTTACGCCCCTGGTGGGGGGGTAGAGTTTTAGACGTAAAAACAGAAAATAAGAGAAAACATTTAATTAAAAGTAGTAAGAAGGACTTGCATTAAAATATTAAAAGGTTAAAACTACACAAATAAAATCCCTTGGTAGCAGCTTTCGGTGACGGCTACCACCTTCCTCAGCCATCGCCATACTTTGTTTGCACTGATCTCTTCCTCAATGCCTCGCCCCATCCCGGATCGATCTGCGCATGTGTCATGTCATTAACGGCGCCATCTGTAGTTAAGATTTGAAGTGCTTCCATGTTAAGTGCATAGTTGTTCTTGGGCTATTTTAGAGAGAGATGTGCTGGGTTTATTGAATTTAATATCGTTAAAGCGTTCTTTTTTTTCTTTCTTTAATTTTCCTTTTAGTCATTCCTATATAGCACCCAGATTTATTTGATTTATTAAAGGTAAAATTTATTTTATAGATTCTGGCTGATTCATTTTTATCTATTGGGTCTTGATCACTACGAATTCGTTTGACGATAGTTTGATTAGGCTTTATAGGAATTTTGATATTTTTCTTGGTGGCTTCATTGGTTATTTTTATTGCTGCTCCCCTGCAGTAGGGTACAGCTTTAGTAAACAGCGGTTTCTCTTTTTGATGGCTGCGAATGTGTTCAAGTTTTTTAATTCTATTTTTAAAGAGGTTCTTGACAAGGGATTTTGGCAGCAGGGCTGCAGAAAAATGTTTAGGGCTCAATATTTCCCCAGAACACAATTTGTTCTATCTAAAATTCCCCCCAAACTGAAGCATATTTTCATTTTAGTTTATGAGAAACTATGCTGTTCGAAGGAATTATATGATTGGTTGAACGAATTTCAAGGAGTTTAACTGGCAAAATAGCTGAACTTGAATTCGCCGGGAATGGAAGTCGTGTCGTCTGCTGAAGTTTTGTATTTTATTATGGTTATTTTTGAAAAGTGGAATGTTTGTTTGGTTTTATAATAAATGTAGATAATTTGTGTAGAGCTGTAATGAAATTGGTTCCTTTATACGCTGAGTTGTTTCTTATTTCTTTATCAAGTGAATTTCGACAAGAATTTGAAAATGTTTGTTGCGAGTTGTGAAGAATATGTATATAGCGTGTGTTGAGGTATAGTTGTTATGCTTATTTGAATGCTTGTGATGGCTTTATTTTGTGATGAACGCACGTTGTTCATGAATAAAATGAAAGGTATGCGGTGCTTTTATTTATTTAAATGTTTATTCCTTGCTTTACGGTACAGCGGTGTATAATTGAGAATATTTATGGTGTTATGTTTTCATAATTATGTTAGGTTTTTACTATGTTATGTTATTTTTTGTGAATTGGGCTGAAAAAATAAAAAATTTTAAAGGTTTTAAGAGGGATGGTTAATTTTATTTGTTATATGGGTTTGCTCATGATTTACAGAATTCCCGTACAATTTTTAGGTTTAATATGAATAAATATGTAAAGATTTTTGAGTTGTTTGTGATCAGATTTGATTCTATTCCGATTAATAGTGTAAATGTTGTGTGTTTTGCAGGTATTAAATTGCAAAAACTATGTAGGGGAGGAAGTAGTCGGTTTATTCTGGTGGTTTTCTGTTATTTATAAAGAGTGTTTTTTAACATTTTATGAAAATATTTGCAGTATATTTTTCTTGAAATCACGTGAACTATTCACGTTAAATATGATTTAATATACGTATTTTTGAGTTGTTTGTGGGGAGTTGTGTGTGTGGGGGGGGGAGGGGGATGGGGGGGAGTAGTCGGTTTATTTGATGTTTTTCTATTAATTTAAAACTGTTATTTTAACGTTTTAATGGAAATTTTGCTGCATAATTATGTGCAGAAACATATTTTGGCATTTTGCATATGATTAAGGTTATGGTTTATTTTTTGACGTACCCATAGTCCAGAGCTAGTGCTTTGTTTATGTGATTTTTGTTCATAATTGCATTTGAAATATGTCTAAAAATGTTTTTACGTGTTTAGATATTGCATTATAGTTTGGGGTTCATTTTGTTAGTTATGTGTCAACGTATGTTTATGTTTTGTTTGGCGCGAAAAAAAAGTCACCAAGGTCAGCCGCTGGCGACAAAAAAAAAAAAGTCGCCAACTCAACCGACACCCGCTTACCGTATTATTCCCCTGTGTTATTTTAATTTTATGTGAATTGCTGAATAATTATTCGTGATGAAAAATGGAGATTTTTAGTGTTTTAAGAAAGGTGGATAATTTTATTAGATATATGGGTTTACTTACACGGATTTGCAGAAAACAGGTATGATACTTAGGTTTAATACGAATTAATGTATAAGGATTTTGGGGTTGTTTGTGGTGAGTTTTGATTTCATTCTGTTTTTAGTAATGTAACAGGGTTTCTACAGATTTCACAGCTTTTGCTTCCCTGACTTTTCCCTGACATCTATCACGCTCTTCCCTGAATTTATGTAGCGTGCTTTCCCGAATTTTTTGTTTCTATTTGTAACATTACATCCTTTAAATAATTTTTTATATATTTTGCACCTTTTTTTTACAAATAATAATAATAAAAAAATTAATATATACAAGAATCTTATTTGACATCACTGGATTCTAACAAAAACCATGTTTGATAATAATTTAGGATAAAATTAAGAATATTTCAACTGCACAAGATATGCTGATAAAGAAAACATTTTAAAATTATTTATAAGGTTGAATGAGAAAATGAAAATAAAACAATTTCTATACTTAGGTTCAAACAGCAAATATTTCCTTGATTTTACCGCAAAATTCAATTTTTCTTGCATTTCCCTTTCTTCAATTTCTGCTAATTTCCCTGACTTTTTTTCCCCGAATCCCTGACCAAAACTCATTTCCCTGACTTTCCATGTCTGTAGAAACCCTGTATAAATTTTGTGTGTTTTGAAGATATTAAAATTGAATGAATCTCGTGAGGGGGGGGGGGTAGTCGGTTTATTACAGTGTTTTTTCTATTAATTTTAAACTGTGATTTTAACATTTTAAGGGAAATTTTGTTGTATATTTTTCTGCAGAAACATATTTTAGTATTTTGCCTCTTTTGAACGTTTTATATTATTTATTTTTTAACGTACCCATAGCCCAGCGGTAGTGCTTTGTTTATGTTCATTTTGTTTGTAATTGGATTTAAGTATGTCTACAAGTGTTTTAATAAGGTGTTTAGATAAGTGTATTGTAGTTTTGGGGTTTATTTTTTCTTAAATAACTACATATGTTTATGTTATGTCTGGCGAGAAAGCAAAGTCGCCAAGGTTAGACGCGACAAAAAAAAAAAAAAAAAAAAAAAAAAAAAAAAAAAAAAATTGCCAACTCAACCTGCCCCTGCTTACGGTATTATCCCCCCCCCCAAAAAAAAGTAGTAAATAGTAAAAGAAACAAATTTATACAATGCATGAATAACTTATCAGGCCTAAAAATATGAACACTATGTATGCATATCATAAACAAATGTCTGAGTAAGAATGCCTGTTACATAATTTTTATGTAGATAAATAAGAATGAAAATTTGGGCATGTTTTCATAATTAGAACTAATAATAACAATAAATAGATGGTACTGCATTGCATATAGATGTGTTTTCTTCTTTTTTCGTTTTATTTTCACTAGTTTTCTTAGATCATTGAGCTATTACTTTTTCCGGTAAAATCATACAAGTCGGTGCGCACCCCATGTAAACACGGCGACAGTCACTGGAGCTTTTGGTGGCTGTCGCCAAACATTTTGCACAATCAGCAAAGTATTTTAACACATTTTTTAAAAATTTACATATATTCCACTAACAAAAACATTAAAACAACATACACCATACATATTTAACCTAAAAAATATGAGCAAATTTCAGTAACAGGCAATTTAAAATGAGCAAACAGTGGACTGTTTTTAACTAAAAAAACTACAGTGGATTAAGCAACCTAGTTGTACAGCTAATGTAAACTGGGCAAACGCTGGCCCGTTTTCAACTCAAAAAAACATCGGTGGATTAAACAACCTAGCTGTACACCTCATATAAAGTCAGTATGATTAGAATAGCACATAAATAACACTTATGACAACATAAAAACATCAAATATCAATTTAAAATTCACATTAAAAACCTTAAACATTGCAAAGATTCGTTAAAAAAAAGCACTTACCTTTATTTTTTTTAATTAACCGCTCAGAAATGTCCCTAACACACACTGGCTTATAACATAAAACCAGCATCCTTTATTTTATTTACTTATATATTGACACTGCATTTCTAACACACAACATTTTGAATGCTAGGTGTGCCCCCGAATATATTGAAGATTTGAAATTGCAGTTTCAATTTTTCTAGAAGAATGTTAATGTTAAAGTTTATACTGAAATCTGAAGAGACGAAGCCAAAGGGGTTGTGTTTGGTCCTCCCAACAAAATATTAAATGTAAAACCTGTCTTTAAATGGGTGCTAAGCTGAAAGCTTCTTTAGGTCAAACCTATTTTTATTAAGTCATGTTTATGAATTACTGCCAAGGGTTTAGTGGGATATAGGTAAAAATTAGCGGTCGCCACTCGCCACGTGGCGATTAAACGCCCACATGTGGCGATAAAAAGGATTGCCATTTGTCGCCATTCTCCCACTGCCATATCTTTTTCAGCAATATAAAATAAAGTAAAAATGTAATCTAAATCTATTCATAGCATTTTATTAAACAAACATAAAGTTAATTTAGATATGTATTATTCTGCACAATTTCAAAGAGACATTAATTTCTTTTAATGATTCTTTCAGACTGAAGACGCAAATTCATAATAAAAAGTTGTTTATTTTTATAAATTCATACTTTTTAATACAATTTAATTTTTATTTATAATAAATGTAATACGATAAATTGATTTTAATGATAATAAAATAAATGATTTAAATTTTAAACAAATAAAAAAAATTGGCTGGTGTGTGGCAATTAACTCAAAAAAGTGGCCATTAAAAAAATGGACATTACTCGCCACTGGCTATTAATCAAATACCCTAATTTTTACCTATATAGTGGGACCAGATTGGCGTTCCGGTACTTTTTTGTGAGCCAGAACGATGTTCTGGAACCCAGATAAAATTCTGTTATATGATCCATGATTTCGGCGAGATTTCCCCTTGAAAATGATTTTTATTTACAGTCAACTCTCTGAAATCTAAAATAACTTTTAATGTAAAGAGTGAAATTTACAGTTAACACTAACAGTGTACATAGATTGTGTAACAGTTACTATGTATGATTTATGTGTTAAATGCAATTTTCGTTGCTTTAATTATTCCTGTGGATAGGAAAATACTCCTTTTAAAAAGGTTAAGGAGCATTTCTACTCTTCTGAAAAAATCTTAGAGGAAAAACACGATCACTGGTTAACATGAGCTGTAATATTATGATCATAACTCAACTTGGCTTTTTTTGCCCCCTGAGCAGTAAAAATGCAATTCGTTTTGCCTATTACAGGTATTTCAAGCAATAATGATCAATAAAAATTTGAAAATACAGTACAACTTTAGTATCCTTTTGTTCTGGCAACTTTTTCTTGCCGCGAAAAAGGAAGCCTTTATGGTAATCCTGCCGTTAGAGGATTGGAAGTTAAGACATGGTAATCCTAAAGCCGGCTTTTTATTTCCGAAAATGACTACCTGCTAATGATGACGTTGTGTTTTATGATTTGATTTTATTGGCTTTATTTTAAATTAAATTGTATTGTTTAATTATTTTTTAAATTTAAAATGGATGTTTAGATACTGACCTTGTTTATTTACAGTTTAGTATGAATTAACATTCTTTTGATAGTAAGTTTTAGGTTAATATTTTTGTTTTCCTTTGTTTATTTGTTAAGGGTAGAAGCAACAAATAATTATGTTAAATTAATATTTTATGCCGTGAAATAATATTAGATATTTTGATTTTATTATTTCAATAGTGCAATAATTTATCAATTTTAATCAAGGTATGAGATAAGTATTATTTGTTTATATTAATTTAATTAGTTAGATTTCAAACAAAATATTAAATTTCATATGGTGTAAAACATGACAAATTAAAATATTGAAAAATTTAATATACAAATGGTTTGTTTAATATATTATTAAAATCTTTTTAAATATTTGTGAAAAGATAATTTTTGTTTACCATCATATTTTATTTAAAAAAAATAGAAGTTAATTCATTTTCCATATTTATGAAAACTTAAAATGAGCTTGTTTTTTCTCCTGGTTACTGTTTCATATTTAACCCGGCAAGATGTGCACCAGGCCTCTCAGGCCCGGGAGATTAAAAAATTATTGTAAAAAATAAGCCATCTGGTGAATTTTTTTTTTTTTAACATTTCGTGTAGCTGTATGAGCCTTTATTTTTCAAAGAAGATTACCTTGCAGACTATTTTTGAATTTTTAAATCTGCATTGCAGAGTGATGTAGAAAATTCTGCCACTGAGATTATATTTAAAAAAATCAATAAACATACTATTGAATTAAAAGCATATCTAATGCCGGATATCCATATATGCCAGTCAAAAGACCTTTGGATATATCCGATATCCGGCAAAATCATTATCTGGATAATCCCTAGCATAAAACATAAAAACAATATTTAATCAAGACATAAAATTACTCTTTTGTCTGACAATGCTTCATCTGATTGATCATTTATGACTTGACCTTGAATATCTCAAAACTTGCCCTTTCTGTTTTCCTTGATTTTTTTAATATTTTAATCACCTATTATAGCTTTATAAGATTGCAAATTTTTAAGCTGGCAAGGCTTTTTAAGTTTTGAATTTTTAAAGAAATAACATTCGGATCTATGTGCAATGCAATACTATCAGGTCCGGACTGGGAGGGTGGGGGCCCGCCCGTCTCAAGAAAAGGGGGCCCGGGTTATTGTGTAACCGATAAATATTAGCATGTGTTAACTTTCTGAGTATGGGGAAGGAATGGTGTTATTATTAATTATGATTGATAATTAATACATTAATAAAATATTGATCTACTAATTAATATGTGTCAGTCATATTAATTAATCCCTTGCTCATTCGGGAACCCTCTATCAAAAATTTTTGAGAACTACATTTAAAATGAAGTGTTTTGACGACTTCTGGGGCGCAATTGCAGCTGCAAAAAATTTTGCAAGTGTCAAACTTCTTTCAAGTGCTATCAGTATAGCACTCTTTTTTTTTCTTTCTTTTTTCTGTTTGGGGGCCCACCCTCACAGACAGTCGGACACCCTGGACAGTCCGGGACTGAGTACTATTTATTTATTGTTATTATTAGTTCTAATTATGAAAACATTGCCCAAATTTTCATCCTTATTTATCTACATAAAAATTATGTAAAACAGACCCTCTCACTGAGCCATTTGTTTATGATATGTATACATAGTGTTCACATTTTTAGGCCTGATATGTTATTGATGCACTGTATAAATTAGTTTTGTTTCCTGTTTACTTTTTTTTCGCATAGCAAATGTCATTGATTTAGTGTCTTTATAGCTGAAAAATATGAGTTCTTTCTGTAACAGTGTTTACGTCAAATTTTTTTAATATGTTGCTTCCAGGTACAGTCAGTGTGCAGGGCAGACTGTCCTCTTTATTGGAATAAATGGGCATGCAACATTGGGGAGAAGCGAGGGGTGCTTGCTATTATAGAAAATACTGTTTTCAAATAAGTGATATCTAAATTTTCTTGAATTTTAGGGGGGCAGTTGTCCATCTTGCCCTTATTAAGTCTATGGCCCTCCCTCCTTATTACAGGCATGAAAGCACAAAACAGCTAAAAAGACTGAACTTTGCTGAGGATCACACAGAACAAATAAATTATTATGCATTTAACACTTTACCTGCTATTCTTTTATATGTATTCATTATTAAATTAACTAATATACATTATAACACTGTATTCAGTATAATTAAATTCATTAAACTAATTTAAATACTAAATCTCAAATGCATTAATGATGTTGAAAAAGACTGAAAACTTTCATGCCTGTTATTAGTCTAATATTAGTCTGCCACTAATATTTGTGATAATAATACAAACTTAAGTATACAATCTTATATATAAAGTAAACAAAATAATCAAATGCAATACAAACAGGTTCCAAGGGGTACGGTATTTGTAAACAACACCGACGATCACCTATTAGGGTTAACCTACGCGCAATTACGAGTTAAGCATGACAAACAGAAGTATTCAGTAATGTAATATAATTTATTAGCCGACCCATTTTAGATGTATATCGTTTCAATTTCAAATACTATCAAGCTGTTATTCGTGACCATTTGCCAAAATAATATAATTGATTCATTTTGTGTCACAGTCTATCGCGTATGATTAGGGTTATGCCATGCCCATCAACATGGCATAAGTGTGAATATTTTAATATTTTCCCTTATTCAAAAACTATTAAACATTGTTTATAGACTTAATTAATACAAAATGAGAAAAAATTAACACTTTTTCTTACCTTCCGCAAAGGTACGGAATCACTATCCTAACGCGAGCGAACAGCGTGGGCAGCCATATTGTTTTGGAATCGGTTTCACCGGAAATTCGACTTTTCGGATCTTGAACTGAAAATTTCGAAATGTTGGTTCGACTTGCACATGATATTTTTCAGGCATTTTCAAATGAACCACCAAAGTGGTTCAAGGGGTATGGCATTGCTTGTAGCTCTCTGTTTTCACCGGTTATTTGGTGAAACGTTGAACTTATATTTATAACAGTGTGGGTCAGTGTATGGGCTCATGACCTGGTGGTGATGCACACATCCTCTCAAAAAAGTATTTGAGTAACAATACACTTCATGGGTGTTTGACTCCTCAGCATCTGAGCATTTTTGTCACAACATTATTGTGGAATTTCATAAGCGGGGTGTTTGAGATTCGAGAGAAAGATTGAGCAAATAAAATACAATGATTGGTTTTTAAAACTTTCAAAGTTAAGCAAAAAGTAAATTTGTAGCTGGCCTCTCAAAAAGTTAAAATTCATATAGAAATATAGTACACATTAAACTTTAAACATAGGTTTTAAGCAGCTTGTTTTTGCGAATTAAAAATTAAAATATCGCACAGGTTCAGATCCTTTTTTTCCACGTACTCTGATTGTCTCACATTGAATAATTGAATTAACTGTACATTTATACTGTGTAAGTATGATATATTTAGTTAGGGCTACTGCTTACTAAGGTACTCTAGGAAACATTTCTCTAAACTAATCCCTTTAAATCAGTACTACAGATAATTTAACCTGCGTGTAACTCTTTCAAGAATGTAATTCAATGAATTACGTTAACGTATTTTATTTCATTATATATATAAAGATTTTCTTTCTCAAACTATTTATCTAAATGTTGATAACCTATCAAACGTGATTTCCCCATTATTGCCAATACTTCCTCTCTAAGAGTTTACTTATTACACACACATACAAAAAAAATAATAATTGACGATTTATGACAAAATTTCTCCACGTGAATGTCGTAATGCAGGAATGGGAAAAAACATAACGTCGGGCAAGAAATCTCGAAAATTGGAAAACTACAATAACATCAAACTTTGCCAATTTTTTAAAACTAAATTAATGCTACTGAATAATACCAAAAGGTATTTTTGTTAAAAGCACTGATAATTTTTAGATTACATAAAAGTTATCGAAATCGATATTTGTCAACTTGGAAAAATGTATAGCGTCATCTATTAATTACATCGTTTAAATGAATAAATAGACCGAGAATTAACTTCTCTCTGGTTTTATATAGGAACAAAATTATTTTATTCTTGTGTATTTTAATGCAATGCTGAGAGGATTATACTTATATAAAACTAAACAAGCCAAAACACTAGATTTCGGAGATTCTAGTTAAAACAATGCTGAAATTGCATGAAAATTAGGAAGATTGAAGGCTGTAACTTCTAAGGTTGAAGGCTGTAACTAATTGAAGTAGTTAACTTCTTTATTAACTTGTTAACTCTGATAGCTATATGGCACAGAAAACGTACAACATGTTTTGTGTGATTATGGCAACGCTACGCTAGGGCGATCTGCCGAGGATGGGAGGGGGGTACCTTAGGAGGCCTTTCTAAGGGGTTCGAACGGAAAACGCACAATAATGTCAAAGATAGTTTCTTCAAGACAAGAGAAACAGATACAGAAGCTCGCCTGCACGCAAAAAATGGCTTCCTCGAAAGTTAAGATTGAGATGGAGTTACTCTGTGCTAGCACAACAGTAGGAAATGCATTGCATAGAAATGCTCAAAAGAACCCCCCCCCTTTTCTGCTTGGCATATTGATCGCAAATATTTAGTGTCCGGTACCAACTGGAATAATGTGGTGAGATTTCCAATGAAAAAAGTTTAATTTAAATTCTAGACACCTAAATTAAACGTTTGGTTCTGCTTTCAAGTTTTACAGATATGATTTGCAAAAAGGACACCACCTTTCTTCAAAACGCCAAATGGAGGTTGGTCTTTCACAGTTTGGGTGGAATTTTCAGCAGATGGTGTAAATGAAATTGGTTCTGTTGATAACAAAATTAATTCAGAATCATGTTAGATAATAAATTATTCCCAATTGCTTCTCTGATTACATCAGGTAAGTTGGTATTTTAGAAAGTCAATACCTATATTCATACTTCGAGCTTATAAAATCTTGATTGAAGGCGAACGTAGTAAAATCACTTGAATGATTCTCAAATTCACGCACAAATTTCTGTAAAAACATTACGCCGTAAACTTTTCAAGCTCTGTGCGACTCTGTGGTCTAAAGATTGATACAAGAAATAGAAAAAGAGGCGAATGCATCACTTACTAAATAAATCACAAAGACGCTATGCTTTTTAAAATTTTAATTCTATACTATTTTCTCTATTTTCTTATAAATTTTGCATGATGTAATTAAAATGAAATGAATTTTTGCTGGGAATTCAATATATCATTAAGTATTCTTACATCTCATATTAATACGTATTGTATAAAAATATACTTTTTTTTGTATTAGGTCATCATTTTTTGCGACGTAATATGTTTTTCCATTACTGTATATACCTAAGTAAGATGACAACTCTTACTCTTCATTGGATAAAAATTAACTTCAAAAATCCGTTATGAGCATAAAAGTGTACTTTAAGTGTGAGTAAATTAAAACATTTTTCATATTGTTATTAGCTAATTCTCCTACATTAATTTGGTAAATCTACTTAACAAATTCCTCTCTTTACTTAGAATTCCCACTTGGCTAGCAAAACGCATTTCCGTTGATGATCTTAACAAACTAAGAGATTTTGCGATTATCTAAGTATATTTCTTTCACGTATTTTCATATTTTAAAAAAAAACCTATTGGGTTATACATAGATTAACTTTTCTTTCCAATATAGTATAGAAATAAACTCATGAAAAGGAAATTAAAATTAAAGAGAATACTTATTAAAATTTTGCATTAATGCATCTGTTAATGTTTTTCTCCTTTAAACATTCATTTTCATAATACCACTTTAGGTAAATCATTCTTCATAAAAAGTACGCTACCTTGAGGAAATAAAAAATAATGCTCTTGCATGGACCTCCGGGGATTGATCAGTTCCGTTTTCACTTAATAGAGCGTTCTGCTGAAATCGGATGACATCTATGTATTTCAATTAAAAATAAACCGATTTGACAAAAGCAAAGTATTCCGTTCCTGTCTCAGCATTAATTATTTTAATACGGTCAAATTTTGCGTGAGTGATAGAGCAGGATTTTTTCTGCTTCCGCATGTGTCAAGTGAGCGTCCGATTTCTTATTAAACATGTGTAATAAAAATCATTCTTATATTTTTTTTTCTTACTGGTGACTTTTACGAAAACTAGAGAAACTTTAAAGACTGCATATTTTTAGTATTTGCAAAGTTTCTCATTTTTTTTATAATTCGTAGTATTTTAACTAAAAAGAAGGATAAAACATGCAACGTTTTAAAACACGTTTAAGCAGTCTTATTTATGCATATCCTGCAGTTCTCTTCCATCGTTGCTGAGATACAACGGCGGAAACTAGTCTTTTGTGCTCATCATTTCTCAGCACGTTGACTAAGTACAGAAGCAAGGATGAACGCAAAAAATAAATCTTAATTTAGCAAATGAGATAAAAGTTTTTTTCTTAATTACTTATGACTATGAGAATCTATGAGTTGTTTCGTTGCCCTAAAAAGGACTGTAGATACTATGGCCAGATTTTTACAAGGAGAGTTTTTTTTATAAATATGAATAATGTATACTAACTGAAAAAGGCTCTTAGACTCTTAAGCAATGATTACTTTTGCACTCTAATGTATTGGAATTAATTGGTGTGTATCTGTAAAAGGAATCTTCATAAGCATCAAAACGTATAAGAGCGTATAAGAGCATTAATAAGATAAGGAACATAGCAGACCAGTTTCGGCATTTATGACATGTCGTCGTCAGTGCTAGAATGAGAATGGCAAAAATTTGCTCTGTTTATATAGAAAAAGCGGGGATTCGATAGTGTTTACGAAGGCCACTAGGAAAGCAGGGATTCAGACGAGGGTCCTGCTTTCCTGTTAGCTCTCGTAAACACTATTCTGAGATCTCGCTTTTTCTACATAAAAAGAGAGAATTTTTGCCATTCTCACTATAGCACTGATGACGGCATGTCATACATGCCGAAACCGGTCTGCTAGTTTAATTTTCTTATTGGTGCTCTTATACGTTATTTTTTTATGCTTATTTATTACCTTCCGCACCAAGCTACGTTTTCGTGCCTTTTATAAATGTTCATGCTATTAGCACCATTTTCAATAGGATACTTTTTACAGTGTATATCAATAACTTATACATATTTGCAACAATCCATAAATATTTATAACAGTCAGAGATCACAACTAGGCAAAGAACATACAGACATGTCGGAATGATAAACATTTTTCAACTTTGTTTAAAAATGTTAGAAAACACGTGTTAGTCGTTTAAGCTTAATGTTTCATTAACTAATACGGTAGATTGTTTTTTTAATAATCATCTTATGTTGTTACAGCATGTTGAATTTCCGTTTAATTGTTGTGAACTGCAAAGAGCTTAATTTGCGTATGACGATAAAGACTATATTACATTATAAAGAACTTTTCAGCTTTGAATTGCTGTGGAAAAATCCCTGGTATCCAATAGCAAAATCGCTCTAGTTAGAAAGAGATTGCTGATATTAAAATATTTACGTAAGGTTATTATTTAGACATTTATGCAATTTTTTCACCATTTATGTGTGATAATCACAATGGTCGCAGGGAGGGGGGTGCAAGGGAGTTCACTTGCACCCCCCTCCCTGCGGTTTAGAAAACGAAAGCATTGACTTCATGTCCAGTGAGGACATCATGCAAAATAAGCAATTTATTTCTTGAAAAGATAAGGAGACTGCAGTAAAATACTGGCGGGATACAATAGTGGCAAAATCCCGCAGTTTACAGAGTGTTCAAAATTATTTTAAATTTGTTACAAATAAAAGGCAGTTATATCTGTGGGAAAAGCAAATTCAGAAGAATGGTGATTATAAATATAAACTAAATCAAATTAAAAAATATACGTTTTAACACTTCTAACACGCAAGAAAATTACAGAAAAATGTACATGATTGTGATTTACAAACTTGGGCTTCAGAAAAGGCATTCGAATTAGGACTGAAATTCCGCGCATCTAAAGGACGGTAGTACAGATTTTTAAAAAAGAATAAGATTGTGAGCAGGAAAGTTACAAAATTTGTTTTGCTGAAAAACTCTCGGTCAAAGGAAATCATTAAGTAATTAACGCAGGCATCCGTAAATGATGTAAATGTCTTTATAAAGGATTCGTTGTTAAAAGACGATCAAATTTTTATGCTGATCAGTCAGGTTTTAATTTAGAAATCCTTCTAGACGAACCCTGGAACATAGAGGATCGAAGCAAGTAGAAAGTGAGATTCAATCACAAAATGCTGTGACACATTTCTACACTACAATGCCGATTTTAAGTAAAAACAATAGATTGTTATAGCCATTACATATTGAACATCCCAAAAAAACTGAGGAATTCGGAAAAAATTAAGTGCAGCAGTTTTCTGACCTTGTGTTAATGAAACAACTTAATAATATATTTCTTTCAGGGTGAAATCAAAGGGGTGGGGGTGGGGGAATTATGGGGTGAACCCCTCCCCTCCAAAAAAATTACCTTACAATTTTTTAAAATTATTTTTTAATATTGTTTATTTCAATTCTTATTTCGCTAAAAAGCTAAACTTCTTCTAAAAAGCTACGTTTAACCTCCTATGCATGCATAGATTTTATGTTTAAAAAATATTTTTGGCCAATTTCCTCCACCCCCCCCCCTCTCCAAAACGGAACCAGTTACCGGCCTGATTTTTTTCCCACCATATACTCTGCGCGCAGTGAATCATTGCTGTAGATGAATCCTGACCTGTGCTTACTTAAAATGCTTATTAAATAAGCATCTTTTTGTAAAAGCATTTATAAAAGAAAATAGAAAGCGCCAAGTAGCGATAGAGGCTCTATTCTGTCGGCTCATACTCATTTTTTATTAATTAATTTTAGCTTTAATTTAGGAGATAGCAACTAATTTTTACACATTAGGTTTTTTTAAGTGTGTACTTATGACTGGATTAAATTCGTTACGTTTGGTGAGTGAGCTTCGGGGAGGTTTCCTTGTTTGTGTTGTCCTTCTGACGAGGATTTATAAGCGGGTTTCGAGCCAACCACACAAATCCGATATACTTGTTCACAACAACTACGTATCGCAATTGTTCTTGTTTTGGGGGAAATGAGCAATAGCAACTTCATGTAACAAGTTAAGTACTACTCATAAACTGTTTCTCATAAGTTATAGTGTTTGTTTATATTCATTGTACTTGCTAATTGGTCCTAGAACTGTAGTTAGCATTTCTTATTATATAGTTATGGATATGTTAAATATTTTGGAATGAGTGTTTTTGTTCGCAATCAGTTTGTTTGCAGTGCTATTGCAGTGGTTGCAGTGCATTTTGTTTGTATATTCAGGGGAGACTTGGAATTCAGGGATTTGGGAAATTTTATGTCTGGAAAAGTCAGGGAATTCTGCAAAAATCTCTTCTAAATCAGGGAGATTTAAAACTCTTTACAATGTTTATCATCATTTGATGCAGAATACCGTGTTTACTCGCGTAATAGTCGCACCCCCGTTTTGAAGCAGAAAAAATAGCTCTTTAGAGTTACAATATTATATAGTAGATTTTACCCGCATAATAGTCGCACCTGGACTTTCAACATGAAAAATTGGCAAAAAAATGCGACTATTACGTGAGTAAACATGGTAGTTTTGGCTTCTGGTGATCGGAACAGCTTTAGTATTGGTCATTATTGGCAGTCTTTGTCATAACTTTGTGAAATTTTCAATGGCATTAATATTTTATTTAAATATTATGTATTCATTTTTTAGATTCTTAAACAGGGATGTATAGATTTATTTATAATTCTTATTCACTATATTTTAAGTTAACATTTACTCTGTGAGGAGGATTCCACACCCTCAAACCCCGTTCCTTTCTTTTAAATAAATACAATTTCAGTTTACTAACAACCATAGTCAGATAAAAGAAAAAGCTATCTGCGCACATATTCCCAAAACTATCTGCAAACTCATATGACGTATTTAACGAGGAGAGGGGAAAGAGGGGGGGTCCTGGGAGTTCGGACACCACCCCTCTCCATGAAATTTTGATTTTTGTCACTATAATGATAGTCTTTTTGTGAAAAATTCTGCCTTTTTTACGGTTTTGACTCCCCCCCCCTCTCCCAAAATGTTTCCTGAATACGTGCCTGCTCGTGATAACTGAATACATATTGCGTATATGAACTTGTGTATATGCATTCGAAGCACACATCTGTGCAATCCGCTTGCACTATAGTGACTAGCTGCTGCTGTTGTGAACATGTATATCGGATTTGTGTGCTTGGCTCGAAGTCCACTTGTAAATCCTCGTCCGAATGACAGAACAAGGGAGTTACCCTCAGTGGGGGCCTTTGTAAGGGGTCTTAACCCGTATTTACCCTAAGTTTCGGAGAAACACCGAACGGTTAGGTCGACGGATGTGCGATGGAACCCGAACCCGGGACCTTCACACTTCGGCCGTCTACCATTTTCAGTGATATAACCACTGTGCCATGGTGAGGCTTTGTGCAAGATAAATTGTTTATTTATTTTAATGCATAATTTTTAAAACCATTTCATATCAGTGCCTAGTTATAAAAGTATTTTTTTAATATTTTGCTTATTATACAGTCTGATCATCAACGTTTTAAATTTCAAAATCTCGAATCATAAGTGTAGTCAGTGGCCAATATCCTGAATCAGGAACACTAAACATAAAAAGCAATTTTTTATTCAATACTTTTCGAAGTTGAAATATGTAAGAAAGTAATTAAAAATTAGCGCAGATCTGATCGCTCTGTAAGCAGTTCTTTATAAAAGTTTTGCATTTAAAAAGAGAGGAACGCTTAAAAAATTGAGCTTTCCGCTTTTAAAAAGTTGAAAATTTGATTCTTTTTTCTTATTCATTATTTTTTCAAAAAGATTTGACGAAAATTAAGCATATTGTTAAATGTAGTAAAAATATTTTATCATGTATTTTTATTTCAAATGTTCAATAGCAATGATGCATACAGTCTTCTATTTTAAAACAAGATGGTAATTTTGACATTTTAATTTGGAAGGGCAGGCACATGGTCAGGATTTTTATTCGGGGAGGCTCAAATATTCAAATACCATGAGTTAAACATAGGTATCATGGGTTCCTACGAAAGGTGCAAGAAAGAGCCCCCCACCCTCCGACATAGGCGCAGCATAGTGATCATTTTTAAAATACACTGGAACTTTTTGTATTTTAGTAGTGAAGTGTCTGAAATACTGAAATAAGCCTTCTCTAGAATAAGAGTGTTCCCTAGAATATAAGCCTTCCCTAGAATACTGGGTGGATTGTGGTAATGGGACCCCTTGGGTGCCCCTCTCTTGTAGAGGACGCGGGGCTGCAGAGCCTGTTTCCCTAAATCCGTCCCTGCATATAAACATACATATTTGAACTTTCGGGGGTGGGGGTGTAGCTCCTCTAGCCTCCCCTTCCCTGGCTACGTGCTTGTCGAGGGGGAATTACAATAAGTGCTGCTGAAAAGTAAAATTATTATGCTCCTAGCTTGTGCTAACAAATTTCAGTTTATAGATGAGTCAAAAGTAAAATGTGATTTTTTAAATGTGTTTAATTCACTGAAGTAAATTTTTTTTCTAGGTGTTTGCTTGGAATAAATCCTAACAGAGGATGCAAGAAGAATCCTGATGTGAAAAAAAGTGAGGCCGTTAATATGAAAATTCTCAATTTACTTAATAAAATGTCGGCATATGAGCTAATTGACCTCTAATTATATATTAAGAAATACCCATGAATACTGGAGAGCAAATCTATAAAATTATAAACAATAAACTTTGTAAATATTCCTCTGTTTGTACTTTGTAAATACTTTATAACTACTGTATTTTTTTTCTTAAAATAAATCTAATTTTTCATAATTTTTCCTGACCTATTTCTTTGATTATTAATGGATATTACAAAAATCTAAGCATAGATATATCATGCAAGAGTAATTTTAAACTCCTAAAAACTATTTCTGAAAAATAAGATGCATATATGTATATAAATTAAAACCTCTACTAACGGTCATCTCTTAAAACAGACACTGTTAGAAGTTTACAGAATTGAATTGAGACTATTGAATTAACATTATTGTGAACCTCCAAAGAACGGTTGTCTCATAAAATGGTCATTATTTTATGGGACCAAACGTAGCTGTTTCTCAGAGGTTTCACTCCATATATGTATTATTTACTTGAACGACGCCATCACTACATTAATCAATAGTTTAGAAGCAAACATATATATTATTTTAACTACAATGACGCGCTACAATCACCTAAAAAATAAACCTTACAGTAAATACTTCCACTAACTTCATTTACTACAAATACCCCAACCATTTATTTAGGGACAATTGAAATGACAAACTGATACTCTTCCATCCCCATGAACATAGAAATTGATGGATATGATGGATATATAATGGATATGATTGATGGATAATAATAGATAATTGATGGAATTGATGGATGGCTTATGCTTTCAAGAAATAACTTTGAAAGCATTCAAAAATAAACTTTAGATTTTATGCTTGGAACATCTACACTACCACCCCTGATCCATTGATTTGTGTATAAATTTTTGTGCTTTGAAATGCATCGATTCATTTGAAATCAGCTTCTTTGATTACTGTTTTACTTGATTGATAGCAATCATTCTTATGAATCTTTCTTTTTTCAACACTAATATTTTATTTTGTACAGTTACTTAATTTTAAAGTATGCCCTTGGATGGAATTGATTGAAAATAATTAATGTCACCTATTATTTCAAAACATACTCAAGAATTTATTTTCATTAACATTTCGTAGGAGAATTTTTTTACCACTTAACAGGGCCAAGGTCGTCGAAAGAAGCTAGTATGTGATAAAATTACTGAATTTTTTAAGTAATCTTAAGTAAGGTATTGAATTATTAAAAACAAAAGAAAGTTGTTATAAATACAAAATATATTTCATAAATAAACTGGTTTTTTCTGTAAATTCTTTAAATCAAGCTGTAAAAAAATGGTTAAAGTCTGCTACATTGACAGAAATATACCGTCGACAAAACACGGGGAATCTGGAAAAATTACAGATTTCTGTAAATTAGATGCAGTATCTAAAAAAAAAAAAAAAAAAAAAAAAAAAAAATACAAAACATTGCTATAAAATAAATGGAGAATCTGTAAAATTTTTTAAAAATACAGAAGAAATCAGTAAAACACATAGAAGATTTCTGTAAAAGAAACAGAGACACTGTAAAAAATTACGGAAGACTTCTGTAAAACACATAAAATATTTCTGTAAAATTGATGAAGAATCTGTAAAAAATTACAGAGGACTTCTGTAAAACACACAGAGGATTTCTGTAAGATTGATGGAGAATCTGTAAAAAATTACGGAAGACTTCTGTAAAACATACAGAAGATTTCTGTAAAATAAACGGAGAATCTGTAAAAAATATGGAAGACTTCTGTAAAACACACAGAAATTTTCTGTAAAATAAACGGAGAATCTGTAAAAAATTACAGAACATTTCTGTTAAATATACGGAAATAAACTGGCGTCCTGGCTGACAGTTTGTTTTGTAAATTTGACAGACTTTTTTTTGCAGTGTAGAGAAAATACATTTCGCTTCAGTTTTTCTGGGAAAATTCGTCTGTTTAAATATAAAACAATGTTATCAAAATTGCATATAATTTAAATAATTAATTATTAGTATACTTAAATTGAGGTATTATTAATTAGGCCAAATTAATAGTTTAAGGTTTTGTACTTTTCAGCTGCGACAAAATAACTATGACGATGTTTATTTCACATATTGATGCTACATTTTCCAGTCAAGATTCTTCTTCCTTCAAACGCCAAATAGTCCAATTTTTTATACCAGTGGTCGCCCAGTGGTTGAAATTCGACCGAAATATATTAAAGCTCTATATAATCATTGCTTATAACTTTTTTTTGTTCTATTACGTCAGCTGCGAGTGTGTGCAAATACGTCATTATGCATTAATTTTCCAGTTATTTGAAAAATGTGAACGATATGAAATATGAGGTATAACTTGGCTAAGCCATATTTAAAAAGCGACAATGCATTTTTTGACATTTACCAATTTATTTTAGTTATTTTATTATTTATTTATTTGCTATACTGGCCTGGTTTCGTCGAGGCTACACAGACACAGTTATTTCGTCTGTCTTTTTCAAAGTATATAAAATTTAAATAAAAAATTAATAGAAAATCTCAAACCATGGAATGATCAAACACTACTTTTCTGCAACGTACAATTGAAAAACTGTCTGTCTCAATAATATTAAAATTTTTCGAATGTTTGTCCTTGAGTCTTACTTATTGTCATCGCAAATGCAGGTATAACTGGAAATTGGTTTCTTTGGAGAGATAAGTGAAAGATAAAATCCGGAATATGTTGTACATGGGACATTCCGAATTATCCGTTCATTTGGAATCGAAAAGTTCCTACTGCGTGCGATTAAAGATAAAACTTCACAATCAATAGCATTACGGTGCATAAACTTGATGCGCATTCTTGATCCATTGATTAATGCTTCCTTTGTACGGGATTGGGTTAGTTGCACTGGGCAAAAGCAGAAAAGGGCGAGTTGTACCGCTGATGAATTTAATCCACGGCAGCGAAATGGAAGGGTATATAATGTCCAATAAGTATTTTGACACCTATGCAAATGACGATATCTTTGGTCCTGAGGTACGTCACGGACTCCGCCGGTATATATCGTGTAGGAAACAGCATCGGCATTAGTCGCATGCATGATGCCGCGCAGTTCGGAGCTCTCTGATTTCGATAACGGTATAATTATCCGGTATCACAAATGTGGCCCATCCTTAAGGGACATATCTAGCCATCTGAAGTACCCAAAATCGGCAGTGGCCTATGTGATTAAGAAGTGGAAGGTGCGCGGTGATTGTCGGAATGTGCCCCAAGTCGGCAGACCAACGAAACTGGCAGATAGAGACCGACGAGTGCTGTCCAGAGAAATTCGGAAGAACCATACTCAACCGATGGCCCTCATCCGCGAGGAGTTTCAACAAGCATCCGGGAGTACTGTTTCAATGAATACCATCTGTAAGGTAGCACATCTGCTTGGTTTTCATGGTCGTGCTGCTGCCCATAAGCCTTTGATCACAAAGTCCAACCGCGCTGCTCGGTTAATGTGGTGCAAAGCACATCGAAATTGGATCGTAGATCAGTGGAAACGGGTTCTTTGGAGCGACGAATCAAGGTTCACCCTTTACCGTTCGGATGGCAAAGTCTGGGTCTGGCGTCTGCCTGGAGAACGTCTCCTGCCAGAATGTATTGTGCCAACAGTCAAGTTCGGCGGAGGTGGAATTATGGTCTGGGGGTGTTTCTCCTGGTATGGACTGGGACCCTTGGTCCCCATTTCATGGTAAGCTCAACGCCGATGCCTACTGCACTATTTTGGATGACAATGTGCTTCCTACGTAATGGCAGTTTTACGGGTTGGACCCCTGTTACTTTCAGGACGACAATGCCAGTTGTCATGTTTCGAGGTTAACCAAGGCTTGGTATGGTGCCAATGGAGTTCATCGAATGGACTGGCCTGCCCAGAGCCCAGACCTGAACCCTATCGAGAACCTCTGGGACCAGTTGGATCGCCGAATTAAGGGGTGCACTACAAGTCTAAAATGGGTGAAGGAACTTCTATGTCTACTCCAAGCCGAGTGGAAGACAATACCACTAGCTGTAATACAAAGACTTGTGGAAAGTATGCCCCGGAGGCAGGGGCGTAGCCAAGGGGGGGGGGGTTAGGGGGTCATAACCCCCTTGTCTACGCCCCTGGAATTTTTTGCCATTTTTTGGAATTGGAATTTTTTGCCATACAAAATGTATATTCTTCACTACATTGTCACACCCACCTATCCATATATATGAGTTGTAGTAGTCGTAACCTCCCCCATGAAAAATTTCTGGCTACGCCCCTGCCCGGAGGGTTCACGCTGTAATTGCCTCTCGTGGAGGCTCTACCAGCTATTGATTTTGAATAAAGTTAGTTTTTCTTTTCTGTCACAGATGTCCAAATACTTATTGGTAGACAGTGTACGTTATAGATAAGTTATATCGTTGGAGAGCTAGAGCCCAAGCGAGATCCACTTATCAAACTTCTTCAACGCTTCCAATACAGCGTAAGCTTCTCTTTCTGCAGTTGCCCATTTTTGTTGAGTAGATGTTAATCGTTTGGTAAAGAACGCAATGTGATGTTCCTTGCCATCGGTATTTTGCAATAAACATGCTCCAACAGCGCTTGCGGATGCATCTGTGTACAGCTGGAAGGGTTTATCTAACTCTGGAATACTCGGAGAAGGCATTTTTACAATGTCAACCTTAAGTTTTTGAAATGCTAGTTCGGCATCCTTATCCCATGGTATAGCATTAGGTACGCGTTTTTCAGTTAACTCAGTCAACGGAAGCACCAACTCTGAAAATTTTGGTATATGGTCTCGATAATAACTTGCCATACCCATAACACTTCGTAACTGTCATTTATTAATAGGTCGCACTTGTTTAAATTTACAGTGAATCCTTTTTCTCGGAGAGTGTTAAGTACGCCATCAATATGTTATAGATGATCAATGTCTCAGAAAATATTGCAACTTCATCAATGCATGATCGGCAATAATTTCTATGACATCTTAAAATTTTGTCCATAGATTTTTGGAAAGTACTTCCAGAATTTTTTATGCCAAGTGCATCACTTTCCATTGAAAATTGCCTGAATGGGCTACAAAGGCAGTATAATGTTTTGCTTCTGGTTTCATTGGAATTTGCCAATAACCCTTGGTCAAGTTGAGGACCGATATCACATGCGCTTTGCTGATCTGAAATAGTAAATCTTTTGCTATTTGAATTGGATATAAGTTAGGGATTGTGAAGCCATTCATATAACTAAAGTCAGCACATCACCATTTTTCCTTGCAACGCATACTAGTTGGTGAGCCCAATCACTATCGCTCGGTTCAATCAAATCTAAATCCAATAACTCTTAAACTTGCCTGTCAAGTTCTTCCCGTAATGCCATAGGTACACGGAATGGCTGTAGCAGTTTTGGAGTGCACCCTTCGATTACTCGAATACGTGACCTCCAACTTTTGTTTGACCTGGCTTATTACTAAATACATCAGCGAACTTTTCCAGTTCTTGTAATAACGAGTTTCTTTGAACATTTTCTAATGCATTTTGTGCCTCGTGCAGGTATTTCGTAATATCTTCAGTCGTATTTGCATTCGTCGTAATATGGGACGGTGCGTAATGAATGTCGCCAAACTCTTCACATTCTTCAAAAATGAGTCCAACATGTTGCATCCTAGTTATGTAGGGTCTCAATTTATTAAAATGCAGTTCTCTAGCACTTTTATCATCTAACTCGACGACTGCGGTAGAGGTTTTGTTAACTTGACAATAGCAGCTGGTCTCACCCAAGTTGTCAATAATTTATTCAATGATGATGGTATCGAAATTAAAACATCTCTAATCTTAAATGTTTTTTCTTTTGGACGTAAGTTGTATCTAGAAGTGTGTATTTCCTGTGATCTTTCGGTATTCTCGATCGCAGTTTGAAACAAGTGGCAACACTTTATAAGTGGCGCTTATAAAGGAGAGTCGGATATCTTTATATTCCTATTTCTCGGACCGGGACCTTCCGAAATTCACGTATAACTGAGAAGCGCATAAGTGAGAGGTATGGAGGTAATCTGAAGGAATCTGAAAGTCATTTCACACAATCAAAGTAGTATATTGCTATTTAAATAAAAAAAGTTGGTTAAGATTTAAGTATGAAGACGGCCCTAATGAAAAATTTAATAATATCCGATAAAAGTATACCTTATTTGTTAACAAATTGTATATGTGATTTTATTGTACGATAAATGACGGCCAAATTAAAAGCAAGTTTTTCCGTAGCTGTATATTAAGAATTTAAAATAAAAATATAATTAAAAATCAATTATTTGGACATCTATGTTTCAAAAGGTGTTCTTTGATTTATGACGCATCATTCAGGCACGTAGCCAGGAAAAGTTTTCGGTGAGAGGGTGTATATGAACTTATGTGTGTATAAATAGACGGAATTACGGAATTTCTGCACGGTATTAATCTTGTGATCACTTATCCCGAAATTACGGGGGAGGGGGGAATATCCAGATGTTCACACCCCTGCCGGATAATCTACAATTATGCATATTTTGAAAGACATTTTCCTCCCATATTCGATCAATAGCTTCATATAATGAAGATAATTTGGGTACAATTGCTTATGTGTTGAATGTGAAATTCAATTAAGAAAAAGCTAAAAAATTATATTAGTCATAACTTATAAGAATAAATAAAATTTAAAACAGGTGAAACTGTTTTTCAGTGGATACATACATTATACATACAGGCCTGATTTGGTCACGACAAGCTTCCGAGATATTAAAGTAAAATACTAATAGCATAAAAGAAAAAAATAATTCACTCATAATATATACATACATACTAAATCATTTATACATTCTTTAAGCATTTACGACTAACTTCAAAGAAGGGCAGGATTTTAAAAATTTAACTGACATAGCAATATTGTTACATACAATACCCAAACGTAGCACTTACTTTATAATATTAATAAAATACTAATAATATAATAGTTGACTCAATATATATATATATATATACTAAAAATTAGTTGATACATTAAGCAATTGGTAATAATGAAATAAACTAGAAGTATGCGTATTAATATATTATAAAGTAAATCCTAGTTTTCTTGCGGTTTTTTTTTCTTTTTTTTGCCATCTTATTTAATGCTTCTTCAGGATAAGTAATATAATTTCTGTAGATAGACATTAAAGCCAATTCATTTAGCCTATTTTGCGAAGTAGAATTACGTATAGAAAATTTTTCATTCTTCTTAACGTAGAGAAAGATCTTCCTGCAATATTTGTTGCTAGCGTTGCGGCTATTTTAAGAAAATTGTGCACAGTTTAAAAAATATTTTCATTACATAGGTTTAAAGAACTTATGAAGACATGGGGATAATCTGATTTTTTTATCCATGTACTTTTCCACATAAGAATTTCTCCGCAGAACTTTTCGGGTATAGAAGTTATATCACTTGGCCACTGATTTGATAGTTTCATAACAGTTTCATTTTTCGCTTGTTCTCTTTTTTTTTTAAATTTTTTTAGAAAATAAAAAAATCCTTGAGTACATTTTCACTTTATTTCTTTGATATTATTTAAAATTACAAACTTAACAAAAATTTTCGGGGTAGGGGATATGATAGAACAACGAGCACTTTTCGCATCTTGTCCTTGTCTGCTTGACAGATAGTTGAGAAATTGGCCAAGTAGTTTACTTGGTAACTTGCAATGCTATTCAGTCTGCGTCAAGCTGACGTAGGGTGCTCATGTACTAAATGTAACAGATATCTGGATTGTTTTTATGAACGCACCCTTGTAGAAGTATTTTACCGTAGCAGAAGATTGCCTGTTATGTTAATATTTAGTTATTGTACGCTTTATAAAGTTGTCTATTGGAATTGAACTTGGCAGACACTCAATGTAACTCATCGATGAAGGTATTGTATGTGTTAATAAAGTGATTTTATATTTTAAGCTTGTCAATGTTCCATTTATCCACTACGCTACTCTACAGACAGCAGTAGAAATGCTGTCAGGTGGTTATGGGCCCAGGAATGCCCCCACCATTTTTTTAAAAGTATAATAGTGGAATGTACAATTTGTCTACTTTTCGTGAAGAACTGTCAATATATTTTCTTGGAATGTGACGAGATATAAGTTAATCAAATTTACGATGGATATAAGTTATACATTTGCTATTAAACCGTTCAATGAGCATAATTATTCTGAGTGGTCGAATGATGTGAAAATTTTGCTCATCCAGAAGAAACTCTGGCGAGTAGTGGAAGAGACTGAACAGAAACCCACAGTAAAACCAGAAGATGACCAGACACCTTTATTAGATTATGAGGACAAACAGCGAGCTGCTTTTAGCTTTATGTACATGTGCAGTGGTGGAAAGTATAAAAACATGATAGCTCGAGAAAGCACTGTCACATCTGCATGGAAAATGTTGAAAAAATTGTTTGAGCCCTGTGATCGTTCTCGATTAATCTCTCTGAAAAACAAATTTTACATGGGTCAACAAGAAGTTGGTACTAATCTGGGACTGTATGCCAGTAAGCTCTCTGAATTAATTGAGAAACTGCGAGAATCTGGCAAGATATTGGATGAAGAAGACAAAATTTTTCAATTGGTTCGTTACTTACCCGCAGAAAACGATGCTTTCCTAAATCATATTAATAATTGGGAAGATGATAGGTACACTTTCGAAAAGGTTCGAGAGAAGTTATTAGAGGAGGAGGCTCGTATCCGGCTTCGTCAAGAAGATAAAGGCAAGCTTATCAGTGCAAAAACGTCCCCATACGAGGAGCTCGTCCTAGACCAAGTCAAGGTGAGGGAGGAGAGTTACGTCCATACAAGGCGACCAAACCTCACCAAAAGAGATGGAAAACGAAACGAAATACTCTGAGGAGAGATGACACCAAAGTCACTAAAAACCACTTGTTCCAGAGTTCAGCCATGGCGAGTGAACCGGATTCTTGGGTCATCGATACAGGTGCTACGTCGCATTGTTGCATGAATAAAGAACTCATGACTGATTTCAGGCCAGTAAGTGGTCATAAGCTAGATGGAGCTTATAGCGGCCCCCCATTCCAATTCTTGGGAAAGGTAAAGTACACTTGACTTTTAACAGATTTGATATGATTTTACATGATGTACTATATACACCTTTATTGCGTAAGAATTTAATTTCGGGATCCCGCATGGACAAAGCGGGTGGTAAATTTATTTGTTGTAATCAAAGAATTAAAATCATAGATACAGATACCGGTAAAGTCTTGCAAGAAGCTAAGATGAACTATGAAGGTCTTTATGTACTACGACCAAATGTCGTTAACTGTAATAAAAATGTTTGCCAAAAAGTAGAACCCGATACCACTTATAGTGTAACTAATGAAAGTCCAGAACTGTGGCACCGTCGTTGTGCACACATAAACTTTCAATATATTAAAGCTACTGCTAATCGTAATAGTGCTAAAGGTTTACCAAATTTTAAAGGTTCACTTAAATCTTGTAGTCCCTGTCGCGAGGCTAAAGCTAAACGCACTAACTTTAAACCAATAGGAAATATAAGATCAACTCAGCCTTTAGATCTATTGTATTTAGATATATGTGGTCCCTTTCCTTACCGCACGATTGATGGACACAAATATTTTCTCGTTATTCATGATGATTACTCGCGTAAAATCTGGACATATCTTTTAAAATCTAAAGCTGAAAGATTTCATATTTTTAAGAAGTTCGTAGCTCGCACAGAGAGGTTTTTGGGTCGTAAAATTAAATCAATTAGAACTGATAACGGTTCAGAATTTATTAGCAATAATTTTCAAGAATATTGTTCAAACTTAGGAATTACTCATGAATTAACAAACACATATACTCCTAAACAAAATTCGTATGAAAGATTTAATTTAACAGCAGTTGACGGTATCAACACTTTACTAAGGGACAGCGGAATGTCTCATGCCCTAATAGCACAGATGGTCACAAAACAGTCGCTGTAACGTCACAGAGGGTCACAACTGTCACAGGACTATCACAAGCTAGTAACATTGTGACTTGTGAGTGATGCGACTCCACTGTGTGGTCACTGCGACCCGTTCTTTGTGACCAGTCACCAGGTGACATCACTGTGAAGTCACCCTGTGACTACTGTGTGATCGGTCACTAAGTGATCACTTTGTGAAGTCACTGCGGGACTGATTTGTGACTGCCGGCTGTTGTGACGTCATAGTGACTGTTCTTTGCAACTTAGCAAAAAAACTTATTTGTAATCACATTTTTTTGAATAATACCTTTTTTCAAATATTTAATGAGCAAATCCTAAAGTGATAAGGACTAATATGATAAAATCTCGTAGTTTTAAAGTAGTGGACTATAGTTTAAGTTATTAATTTTTAAAATAAATTATTTCATTTAAAAATAATATCATTTATTAAAAAAAGGTATTATTCCAAAAAATACAAGAGTTCAGAATTGTAACCGGAGTCTGTGTAAGGAAATAATTAAATACATATATTCTTGTAAACGTTTACGTCATTGCGGCCCTGTGAGCAACTCAACTCAGTGGACTTCGCCCGCAAATACTATTTGCATTGCACACGTTGCTACCGACCGGCGTGTTTGACTGCTGCGATCTTGCTATCTGCACAATCTCTGGCTGCTTTTATATATTGTTGCAGTTATTCGACTACTTTGTGACTTAAAATGTAAGTATATATATTAGTATTATGAAATGTTTGTTTTTACTTTTTTTAATTCATCATTATCTGGAATTTTCTAGTTATGTTTATCGTGTCGACATGGAGCTGTGGACTCCTTAGGCAGATAGCCCTCGTGTAACCAATCTAAAAAGCATGTTTGACGCATAACTAAACTAGAATGTCCCACATTTTAATAACGTGCAAAACTTAAAATACCGTTATAACGAAATTTTAGGGACCTCAAACGCTTTCTTTTAATTTACTTTGAAAACTAATAATTGCTTGTCTTTCATTATTGGCGGGAGTTTGCGAGTTTTTGTGTAATTTAATTTTGAAATTAACTTAAAGATTGTAATGTTAAAAGATTTTTATTTATTCGAAACGATACCCATAGTCGCAATATATTATAAGAAAGTGAACACAGTACTAAATTTTAAAACTGCATTTAGTAAAGCTTCATTTTCAGAATAAAAATAAAAACTAACTTCCGAGTTATATCATTGTAAAATATTATCAAAATTCTTAACCTTATTCCAGTGTAAACATGGGTTTTGTTTATTTGTTTTTTTATGTAATAAATATTGAATTTGAACAATTTGGTTTTCTGATTATTTATAAAAAGTAATGTATTCTTTGCAACGATATTTAATGTATGTGCACATTTGTTATACTATTGACTATTCAGAAAATATTTTATTCTATGTTCAGTGTGTATGTCCACTATGAATCTTTGTTACCAGGTGTTAAGCATAGGAATAATTCAGTGCAGCACCGATAATCAGGCATCGGTGGGAATGACGCGGTGACGGATTACCGATTTTTCCGGATTAATGATGTGTTGAAAATATCCATTAAAACCATCATCGATCACGTGCTATTGACCAGTGTATTATTTATACAATGAAAAGTAGTCTTAAAATATGGATACGACCGCTGTATAAACCGAAAAAAAAAATATTAAACTACACTGGAACAAATGTAATTTAGTGTTTAATTCAAACTAAAAACTATAAAGCAGAAAAGATCGCTGATTTTGGAACATTTTCATAAAATATAACACAAATAGTAACTGAAATTTATTTAAATACTAATTTAAAATAAGTGTATTAAATTATTATTAGAACCTAATTAGCTTTTGTCTTTACATTAAATACATCGGTTAATTTGACTTGCTTCTTTTTTTTTTTTTTTTTTTTTTTTTTTGAATTTATTAATCTCTACGTAGTTTGTACCATTTAGATTTATTTTAAGAGAGCTGTATTATTCCGAATTTTACTCTCTTCTCACAGCTTCTTCATTACGTCGAATTACGTGTAATAAAGTTCTAATTATTCATTTAGTAAAAATTGATAATGGATGTAAGGAAAAGGAAGAAGTTATGGTCTGTTTCCAAAAGACATTTGAGGAGACTGAATTCTAGCAAAGCTGCTGTGGAATTGTTGGAACTTGATGATTGTTCATCTGATACAGTTGAAAATATTGAAAATAATTCCATCTTACATTCAAGTAGTGAAAATGATAATGATTTTGCTACAGCAGATAATGGTCAAAGGAACACTAGTGAAGAAAATGAACCCTGGAGTGATAATGAAGACGTTGAATTAATGTCTACCAGCTCTGAAAAAAATGAGTCAGACTGTAATAATGTTGCAGAGCCAGAAAGCATGGTATTACCAGAGTCTTCTCTGTCGACAGATCTAAAAAATTGGGCATTAAAATTTAATATAAGTCTCATAGCTTTAACAGCACTGTTAGGAATTCTCTGTAAGCATGTTGGCGATAATATTCCATGCGATGCAAGGACATTGTTGAAAACCCCACGAGCAGTTAACAAGATTATTGAAATTCCTCCTGGAAATTACCTGCATTATGGTCTTCAAAGTGCAGTGGAAAGCATTTTGTGTGGACTGAAAAGTTTGAAAATTTACCCTGACTGCTTGAATTTGATTATAAATGTAGATGGCCTTCCCCTTAGCAAATCATCAAAGAGTTCATTGTGGCCTATTTTATGCTCGGACACTCTATTAAAGAGTTTTTATAGTTGGCATGTATCATGGTCATGGTAAACCTCATGATGCCAATGCTTTTTTACAGAAATTTGTTGATGAAGCTTCCAGTTTGGTTAATTCCACGTTTCACTTTGCTGACAAAGATATATTTGTAAATATTTATGCCCTGATTTGTGATGTTCCTGCAAAGAGTTTTGTTCTAAATATTAAAGGCCATAGTGGTTTTTCAAGCTGCACAAAATGTTATGTATTTGGGGACAAGCTTAACAAAAGAACCTTTTTTCCGGGTATAATGGCGACTAAACGAACTGATGCTGATTTTGATAATGGTATTGACAAGGACTACCATATCGGAGAAACAATTTTAAAAAACATTCCAAGATTTGGCTTAGTATCATGTGTTCCACTAGATTATATGCATTTAGTTTGTCTTGGAACCATGCGTAAAATGCTAAATCTTTGGATTAGTGGCCCTAAAAGTGTACGCTTGGGACACATATCTTTGAAAGAAATTTCTGAGAAGCTGTTATCACTTGTGTCCACTGTTCCAAAGGAGTTTTCAAGCAAACCCAGATCTATAAATGATTTAGCTTATTGGAAGGCAACAGAATTTAGAGAATTTTTATTATACACTGGCCCAATTGTTTTAAAAAAACAACTGAAACCCGATGTTTACATAAATTTTATGACTCTGCATGTGTCCATCTCCATTTTAGTTAGCCCTATTTATTCAGAAAAATATATAGATTATGCTGAAAAACTGCTGAAGCTTTTTGTCTCAGCATTTGCTAAAATATATGGTCAAGAGTACATTTCTCACAATATTCACAATTTGCTGCATTTGTGTGATGATGTGAGAAAATATGGTCCTCTTGATGAATTTAGTGCATTTAGGTTTGAAAATTTCCTCCAATCCATAAAAAAATTAATAAGGAAAGCTGACAAGCCTTTGGAACAACTAGCCAAACGGCATGCTGAGAGACAAGAAATGCCAATTTCTCCACTTCATTTAATATCTTTTGAGGTTGAGCACAATGAAGGACCAATAATAACTGGGCTAAATTATGAACAACAATTTAAAGTGTATAAGACATCCACATTTGTAATCAATTGTAACAGTCCAGCTGATAAATATGTACAATTAGAATGTGGGAAAACTGTCATGGTCGAAAATTTTGTACGCTCTCAGGAAGAGTATTTTATTATTGGTTTTACATTAAAACATGTAAAAAATGTCTATGATACACCTTGTTCATCAGATCTCATCGGTATTTCTTGCTGCAGTGTATCAAAAAAATTAAAATCATGGAACGTTTCATCTATTAAAAAAAAAGTTTGGCACATGCCAGCTAAAAATCTGATACATATTTTTCCACTTTTGCACTCTTAAGAAAACGTAAGTGGCACTTATAATAATTTTAACTTTGTAAGAATTTAAATAAGAATTCATTCCAGGGGCCTGATAATTAAACTGATGATTCATTTCTTCCTTTTTATGCAATTTAAACTAAGAATGCCACAAAAACTTTTGCTGTGTAACTATTACATTCTATCTAGCTTGTGATAAAATATAATTACTGAATCCCACAACCTTTTTTCTGTTATTGTGAAATTATGCTGCAGATTATTTTCAGTGCCTAAAAAGGCGTCGCAGATTGGCAGGAAAATTTCTGTTTCTAGGGCAGCTTTATTATATTTGATCTGGACTACCCAATCTGTGAAGTCTCGTTAGTCGATGCGTAGCTGCCAAGTTAGCGTAGCTGCCAAGTGTGTTATAAATTTAATCATGTCAGAATACCGTGCTCATACACAAAAATTCAACTATCGGTGTATTCAAGAATTTCATTTTATTCAAAAATGCAATTTGAATACAAGTATTAGCCATGACAGTAGGTCTGATACTGGCTCACTCAAAATCAAAGAAGCATATCAGGAATTACAGTTTGTTATATCATGATCATCCGAACTTGATTTTGTTTTCAAAGCAGATGATCACATACAGACGATAAAAGCAGAAGTATTTACTAATTTCATATTAGAACATAACACACCCATCGTCGCTGAGGATATTTTTCAAAACTGTTGCCGATGATCATAATGTCATTCATGGTATGTGTTGTTTTTATCATGTGCATGGTCTTGGTTATGTTGACGTATAAACGTCACACGTCGATTCGAGTAACATTTAAGGTATGCTACTGAGAGATCCTGTGCAATGCTGGCAGGTCTGACAAATCAATATAACTGGGCTAGCATAATCTGCATCTGTTGTAATAAATGTAGCAGATCTGTGACTTATTTTAGAGAAGCAGTAGGAGGATTTCTTATACGCGTAGCTGCCAAGTGTGTTATAAATTTAATCATGTCAGAATACCGTGCTCATACACAAAAATTCAACTATCGGTGTATTCAAGAATTTCATTTTATTCAAAAATGCAATTTGAATACAAGTATTAGCCATGACAGTAGGTCTGATACTGGCTCACTCAAAATCAAAGAAGCATATCAGGAATTACAGTTTGTTATATCATGATCATCCGAACTTGATTTTGTTTTCAAAGCAGATGATCACATACAGACGATAAAAGCAGAAGTATTTACTAATTTCATATTAGAACATAATACACCGATCGTCGCTGAGGATATTTTTCAAAACTGTTGCCGATGGTCATAATGTCATTCATGGTATGTGTTGTTTTTATCATGTGCATGGTCTTGGTTATGTTGACGTATAAACGTCACACGTCAATTCGAGTAACATTTAAGGTATGCTACTGAGAGATCCTGTGCAATGCTGGCAGGTCTGACAAATCAATATAACTGGGCTAGCATAATCTGCATCTGTTGTAATAAATGTAGCAGATCTGTGACTTATTTTAGAGAAGCAGTAGGAGGATTTCTTATACACGTAGCTGCCAAGTGTGTTATAAATTTAATCATGTCAGAATACCGTGCTCATACACAAAAATTCAACTATCGGTGTATTCAAGAATTTCATTTTATTCAAAAATGCAATTTGAATACAAGTATTAGCCATGACAGTAGGTCTGATACTGGCTCACTCAAAATCAAAGAAGCATATCGGGAATTACAGTTTGTTATATCATGATCATCCGAACTTGATTTTGTTTTCAAAGCAGATGATCACATACAGACGATAAAAGCAGAAGTATTTACTAATTTCATATTAGAACATAACACACCGATTGCCGCTGAGGATATTTTTCAAAACTGTTGCCGATGATCATAATGTCATTCATGGTATGTATTGTTTTTATCTTAAACTTTTTAAAAATTCAAAAGTAAAATTATGATGGCATTGTATGTGTTATGTTGTGAAAGATGCTATGATATATTCGTTGCTGCAGAAGATTTTTGCACACCTTAGACTTCGTTTTAACAAGGTTCTTTTTTTTTTTTGAGGGAGGAGGAAGCTATTTGGAGAAATATTTTTTTCGAATTCTTGTACTGATTGATTATAAGATCCTACTGCAAAGGGGGGAAAATTTACATACTTCCTATGTTTTAATACTTATGAAATTACTACTTTTCAGAACTCACCATGGTTTTTATGATTGTGGAATTTGACGACGGCATGCAAATTGTTCCACAAAAGTGGCTTTGTCATAGTGACAAAAGATCTTTCTGGCCAAATTCAAGGCATAAGCATGAAATTGAGAACTTAATCAGGTCAGAGGCAGCTCCAGAAAGTAACTGGCCCATCTATAATGTACTCAGGATTTTTGCCCAATCAAGTAAACTATGAGTTTTGTTCATCATTGCAGAGACGTGAAAGTTTTTCCTTAGTGTCTAAAATATTTTCTTTCTTTAGGTAACTATGAAAGAGCCTTAAGAAAGCTAGATAAGGCTCTGAAATCGTCTGATATATCATCCCAATCCGAAATTGATATTCCCAAGAGGGACACGACGTTTGGCAAAACTAAAAAACGCAGCTCAATACGCCACTCAATAACAGACAGCAGTGATGAGGAGTTTGGCTCTACGAGCAATTTACCAAGACTTCCTCAGCAGCCAAGGACATTCGAATGTCAACAAGAGAAAATTCCTGTGAGTAATTTAAAATTCCTATAACTTTTGAAATTTATAAATTTTTAACACTTATAATTAATATGAGTGTTTGATTTGATAAAGCTTTTATTATGCTTTTTGCACTAGTAGACCATTTTTCACAAGTGATCATTCTGATGCATATCAATACTTTTTCACTGTCGGTAACGGGCAATAGCATAAAAAAAGAATCTGAAAATTATTGTAAATATTAAAATAATCAGTAAACGGTAGAAAAGCCTCACCCTCAAATGAATATTTTGTTTATTAAATGGGGGATATAAACAAGTTTACATTTTAAAAATGCAAAGATTTTACGTTAAAAAAAGTATTGATGCAGTAATAGTCTTGGTGTCTGCAAATCTAATTTTTATCACTTACTTTTGTAGAATATATTGCACTGTTTTAATTACATACCTACCAACTCTACTAGGGCCACTCCCTGAATTTTGGTTATTTTTCCCAGTCCCGATTTACATTAAAAATTTTGATTTTTCTATCTTACCAGGAATGCTGTAGAAAAGTACTCGTTGTGCTAAAAACCTGTCAAGAGTAATCCTTAAATATATAATTTTTATTAGTTTATTATCAGATCCTTTACCAATAACTTTATTTTTTTTACTCCTTTTCTATTTTTGCATAAGAAAAATCCCAATTTCCCCCTATAAACTGCTAAAAACGCAAAAAATGTCAGTACACCATGCAAATTTGCTGCATTTTTTTTTTCAAGAATTTGCAGGTATGTAATTAAATAGTAAAGTTAAATAATCTGTGTTTTGGACTTTTTGAAAGTTAATGTGTGCTTTCTGTTGCAGCCTCAGAATAATGAACAGCAGTGTAATCGAAAAGAAACAGGTATTAGCATTTTTTAAAATATGTATATGCATGTGAAATTCTTATATTTGTATACCTTACTGCAAGGGCATATTTATATAAATAAAATTATTTATAAAATGTTCAAATAACAATTAATATTCCTTCTGAAAATAATTAAAACTAAGTTAATAAACAATTGTTGCTGTACTTATGTGACTATTGAAATCTGAAATGAGAATTGAATTTGAAGAAAAAATTCATTCTGCTTATGTTCGGAAATATAGGGAACTATTTTTTAAGTTTTGAATATAATATAATACAGTAGTAATTATTACTACATTTGACATGGAATACTGCTCTTACTTTCAGTAGTAATAATGGTGATAAGTTGTACTAAATGATATTTTCAAGGTTTAGAAATAAGTTGTTAAAACACATTTTGATCAGCCCTCGTAGTAAAGTTTTAGTTTGTCATTAAAAAATAATTTAAAGCTATTTTTGTAAGTTGAAAAAAAAATTATTATATTAATTGTTGTGCTCCGAAAAATGAAATTTTCTTTGCTTAGTGTTCAAAAATATGTATGATTTAAGGAAATTTTGTATCTGAAGATTATTACATGTGTAAAATATTTCATGGTATACTTAAAAATAATTTTTAAGCCTACCATGAAATGCTTTATTACAATTTTAAATTGTAATCCTATAAACTATAATGGTCTTCAGAAGAATATTATCAAATTTATAAATATCTGCTTAGTACTTATTATTAATCTGTATTTGAATTTTAGATTTTCAGAAATTGATGTTAGTTAAGCTTAATAAAGTTATACAGAATCAGGATAAATTAGATGAGAGATTAAAAGCAATTGAAAACAAACTGTCTGCCGCAGCATCACAACCTGAACGGAGTGAAGAAATTTCAAGGAAGTTTCCCTTCAATACTGAAATGGAAGTCCTTCAATTTGATGAAATGTTAAAGGATAACGACATTATGGCGAATGCTGTAGGTTATTTTCCTTAATCTCTCTCTCTCTCTCTCTCTCTCTCTCTCTCTATATATATATATATATATATATATATATATAATCAGGGTGCAAACGCCTCCTTAGAAACGAAAACATTTTCCAATGTCCTTAGAACTACTTGGAAAAACAAAATACTCCTTACACACTCCTTGGCAGCCGGAAGAACTTCCTAAAGGCTAGCGTCCACTCACGTGCGTTTCAGTATGCTATAAAGGGAACTCTATGTATATTTCAGTATCCGGAAGACGAAATGCGAAGAAAAGTTGCCCCATTGTGTGCTTTTGTGGTTTCACGCATTATCCTTTGGCGGCGAATTCCGACGGGTCATTAAAAGCCAATAAATCCTTCGCCCCTGCACTTTATCCCCCCTTTCACAATGCCTTGACCATTAAAAAAAAACCCCGCTGCATCCGGAAACGGACGTAAATGGACGCTGGCCTTTAATGTCCAGTGCCGGTCGAAATTGGAAGAAGCATATTCCTTCCCAAGCTTCCCTTTTAGATTTCCCCAAAGAATTCTAAACCATAGAAGCGCTGACCCTACGGAAAAATTGTTACGAAGATGCGACACAGAGACAGTGAAGTTCTCGGGGGGGGGGGGTTATTTACTGTAACTATTTGTTTCCACCATTTGCGCGAGATCACACAGATAATGAAGATCATGGGAAGTACTTGCGACTTCCTGTAATGGCTACTATCGAGGTCTCCCACGAAGCGGCTCTGCTGTTGTCCAGTTATTGGAAAAAGATTTATCCCTCTCAAAATAGGGGAAAGTGCCTTTCGTTCTCGGCCGGCCGGGGTGCTAGGGGGTTAAATCATAAATCACAAAAATTAATAATATCTATTGATTTATATGTTACATTTAAGATTTAGATATGTTACATTGATACAAATATGTTACATTTATTTAAAAAAATAAAGTTACTTAGCGACTAAAAAACCACTGTGATATTGCATGTATACAATATAAACAATTTTGATTGAACTCCTTGGAAATTTCTAGGACTCCTTGGATTTTTCCTTCTGAAATGCGTACGAACCCTGAAGAGATATATTCTTTTCTCCCAGCTGATGTTCACCATGGAAAAGCAGGCCCTTATAATTTTCTATCTTGAAAATGTACTGATTCCATTTCCATGTCGACCCTCATCTGGGACAACAAGCACAGTCAGTTCTTTTAGTGCACAGAAACATAGGTGCAATGATATGTATAAGAGATCTCGGGCTCTTTTTGGAAACTTGGCATGTCCGCATGCATATTTTAAATTTAGTCTAATTCAAAATTAAAGTTTAATATACGCAGGGGTCATGTTTTACTACTGTGGGTCTCAAGAACTTGTAATATTAACTATTTGGGTCCCTTACTGAATTTTCTGGGGTCTTTTTCAGTAAAATTGAAAGATAATGAAAACATTCAGTTTTCAATTCAAAGACTGATAGTGCGATCTGTGCAGAAGCACACATTTTGTAAAATGATCTAAAAATTATGATTTTTGTTGTATGGAGTAGCAGCTGTCATTTCCTTTGGCTATTTTTTATGTTTTCATACATTTAATATTACTTTTAATGTGTTTTTTCAGGTACATGCTTTAAAAAGTACAGGAGGCACTGATGAGAAAAACATGGTATACAGGTTACTGAACAAGATGTTCAGCCTGGAAGTAGCTGAAAAGTTTACATGGAACGGTTCTGTGGTCAAAGCCCCTGTTAGAAATTTATTCATAGTACATCTTATTTACCGTAAGTACCACTTGTCAATAGTTGGCATTTCATAGTTCACTGAAACTTCCATGAGCTTTTACCTCCTCCCGTGACCAATTTTTGGGCCAACAGCCGACCAGCCTGTGCAATGTACGGTCCACTTTGTTACAGTGAGCAGTCACCTTCGGTGACCATCTAGTCTGCCAACGGGCTACTTTGCGACCAAAATTTGCAACCTACAGCTCACGTACCACTTAGCGATCAGCTTGTGCAATCTCTGGGTCGCTTTTGTACATTACGGTAAGCGTCTACCTTCAGCGATCATCTGGTCTGCCGAAGGCAGCTTTTTGGCCAAAATGTGAAACCTATGGCACACGGACCGCTTCGCAAACTGAAAGGGGCTGCTCCCTGAACTCCCCCTGGGCAGACCAGTCAATGTCTTTATTTATCACCTCTCCGGAGAAACAAACTTGCCCTCTGGTTGAGAAGCGAAAAAATCTGCGGCTCACATGCGATTGCCCTTGGCAACGCTGGATGCATATTGCATGTACTCTTTCTTCAAAGGAGAAATATTTTTCTTCTTTTTTTGAAATCGTTATTATGGGTTTTATTAATTTTTAACTGATCAAATAGTTATTCTAGGCATTTTTTAAAACGAAAGCTGAACAGTTTGTCTGCAACCATAATGCTTCTTAAATTCGAGGTAATCGATAGCTGTTTTAACGCAAACTGAGATAGGCTCCCTGTTCCAAAATTTGCTTGAAAAAAGGGTCCACGATTTTTATTTATCAAAAATCGGGTAAATGCAGCTAATTCGGAGATAAAGGTCTCTTTAGAAACTCTTTCCTATCATGTAATTATTTTTTCTTTTGGACAATCGAAAGCCTTCTTTTTTGGAGGGCAAAGACCAAAAAAAGAGTCGAAAATGATGTAACGACAGATACAGACGCAAACGACAGATACAGACACTCTCTTTTATTATATGTATAGATCTGCTTATTGCTAAAAAATCCTCTAGGAGACCACACAACCTTTTATTAGTGACTGGTCTTCGTTTCCTGTCTGAAAATTTTCTTGTTTTGGTCGCTTCTAGGAAGTTTCATTTGTATTCTTGCAAAACTTTTTTTAATGCTTTGTTTTATTGTAGTTCTAATCATAAATTTATCAATATAGGAAGTGTAAGCTGCTTATTCCCTTGTGTAACAGAGGAGAAGATCAGTTCTTTTATCTCCAGTTACTTTAAATATGCGAAACAAAGAAGAGAGCGTTCACAATTGTAAGTAATATTTATACAATTTTCTTCTTTATCAGCACTACGACCTGCTACAGTCCCTATTTGCTTCAACAATCCATACCAGTGGCATTTATCTCTCTTATCAGTGGTTAGATATCCAGTTCTCAGCCTGAGTTTTGAGCCTTGCCGACTTTTTAATATATCTTTTTGCACACAGGCGGCCAGTCATATTAAGGAAATTTAATTAGAAGTGAAAAAATTGAGTTTTTTGTTTATTCAAAAACAAAAATAATTAATTTTAAGCATATAAAGTGTGCAGTCTAATTTTTGAGCTTTTGTTGGATGTATTTGCATAAATAGCCTGATTAAGTTTATTTTAATAGAAACCAGTTGGCAAGGTAGTAATAGAAATGCATCCAAAAATGGTGTATGTGTTCTAACATTTCACTTTGTACTATAAGTTTGAATCTGCTATATATTTATATTCTTTTTTTTTTTTTTTTTTTTTTTTTTCCTCTTTCTCTCCCCCAACAGGAAAAACAGGATGATTGTTCAAGAGATCATGGAAAAAGAAAATTTGTAAATTAAATGTTCTCAGAAATTTTGTGCATGTAATATGCAAATTACTTACCAAAATAAAATAAAGATTTGTATGCTTTGATTTTGGTTGGCTTTGTTACTGGTCAAACATTTATAGGAAGTTTCATCAGTTTCAACAACAATGAATACTATTTTTCAGTTTTATAGATGCGACAACGAAACTTAGAAAATAACAAAAATCTTTTGATTTGTACAGAAATATAAACAGGGTTCATACACCCTCGGGGAATTGAAAATAGTCTCTTAAAACTGGGGGAAATATCATGGGAAAATTTAATTTACCTGTAGAAAACTTGAAAATCCATCTCCGACCCTGCAATTAAACAAAACTGTACCCCTTTTTTTATATTTCTTTCTTTTTACAGCCTTCTTCACTCCATTCAATGACCTTCAATATGAAACCATATTTGATGATGCATTTCCATTGTTTATGCTAGAATTGAAGTAGCATATTTTTGATTATTATCATAAAATGATTACCTTTAGAGAGGGGCACATAAATAAAAAGTAGTCACTCGGTACTTATGTTTATTTTCTATAACCTTAATATAAAACTTGGGGTATTTCATTTCGAAAAGGTGTACGAACCCTTTAAAAAGGAAGCTTCCTTCACATTCTCCAGTTTGTGATGGCCAAAGTGATACATTTTTGAAGTCAATAGTATGAATGAATAACTTTTTTAATTGTAGGTTAACATTACTACATAACCGTCCTATTAAAAAGAATCGTACATTTAAGTATTACTCAACTGCCAAAACTGTAAGTCAACCTGGTGAACTAAGTCAACAAACCAGGATTTCTTTTATAGCAGTCGAAAGCATAAGGGTATAAATTAAAAACAAGTATTTCTTATATTAATTTCTCAACTGGTGCCTTACAACTAAGTAAGTCTGTGTTAATATATCACACCACAATTTCAACAGAAGAGGACAAGCTCAATGATTTCTTTTTCTCTAGGTATAAGAGTGAAACAGTGAAAGAATAGATTTTGACACCTAAGTACCTAAAGTATTTTTTGGACCTACCATGAGTTTAAGCATCCTCAATAAAAGGACACTGGATGCCATGGATGTAGGTGTTTAGGGGGTCTAGACACCCCCCTTGGTCTAAGCGGAAGCACTTATTTTTTAGAAATAACTTCATATTTTGTATCCGTGCTTCATAACAGCATACGGTGTTTAAAAAAAAAAAAAAAAAATTGAACATTTTATATTGAAATATATTAATTTTGTAAAGAATAATTTACTAAGTAATAACGAAAATTTACTATAAAGATTAAAAATTTGTAGTCTTAAAGACACCCCCCCCCCTTAAAGCTATAGCTACGTCCGTGCTGGATGCTAATTAAATATGCATAATTGAAAACTTAGCAATTTTGTTAAAAAACATTGTTTACTTAAAAATCTTACAATGCAAAGAAACATGGTTTTTATTGCAAATCTAATTGATTTATGCACACGTACAACAGGAGAAATCCTCTAAATTTAATAGCTTTGAGAATTTATCGGCCACCGAAAAAATAAAGAAATTCATAAATTTTACAGTGAAATCTTGTAAAATAGATCTAAACTGTAGTTGCATGTACGCTTATAATGTATAAAAGTATAATTTGAAAATTATGTAATAATTTTAATCTTATCTACTATGCACAAAAACATTTTTCAGATTATTTTAAAAGAACTTAAATAAGTATGAAAATTTTTAGGCTTCATTTCAAATAAGCTTATTTATTTGATGATGCAATATGAGTATCTATAATCTGTAAGCCGTAAAATATTTCTTGTCAGTCGCAGTGTTACCCATGCTACACTAAAACGCAGTAGCGGATCCAGAAATTTTTTTGGGAGGGGCTAAATTTTTAAAAAAGCTTATTTCACCCAATTAAAATGTACTTTAAATCAAAATTTTAGTATAAACCAATGTATTAGGCTTTTGGGAGGGGCTAAGTAATAAAATATGATCATTTTAGCTATTTAAAGTGTATAATAAAGCAGAATGTTGCCCTTTAGCAATCTCTTTTGGGGGGGGGGCTGAAGCCCCCTAGCCCCTCCCCTGGATCCGCTACTGCAAAACGTTACATTGTAGTCGCGTCGCGATTGCAACCACACTGTGAGGTCACAAAAGAATCACAGCTGCAACCACTGTCGCAGTTGGGACTACACTGACCTGTCACACTGCAGTTGCAGTGTGTCTTAAGACAATATGTTAAGTTGCAAAATAGTCCCATACGAGTAATGCCGTGACGAGGGTTGCGGTTGTGACGCTTTTGTGATATCGGAGTCGCCATTGTGACCACTATGTACCGTCACATTTCAGTTGCAGTGTGATCGCGACTATGCTGTGACGACGCATTGTAGTCACATCTGTGACTGCGACCGCTCTGAGTCGTCACTAAAGGGTCACAGCGGCAACCGTCGTCACAGTTGTGACTACTCTGCGGGGTCGCATTGTGACGTCACCTTGGGCGGACATAGGGACTCTGGCGTGACTAAACGGCGGCGTCACAGCGACTCTTTGTGACTCTAATGTCACTGTTTCGTGTGGTCACTTTTTAGTCACGGGTGACAGTTGTGCTATTAGGGTGGGTTTTGGGGTGAGGCCCTATTACATTTTGTATATACTTGGAATAGACTAGTTCACGGCAAAGATGATAGAACTCCATTCGAAAAATTTGGAGGGTATAAACCCTCATTAAAACATTTAAGAGCCTTCGGGTGTAAAGCCTATGTCGGTGTACCAAAGCAATTGCGAAACAAATTACAAATGAAAGCTAAAGTAGGTACTCTATTAGGATACGCACTACAGCGAAAAGGTTATAGAATTTGGTTACCAGAAGATCATAAGATAATAGAAACAATTAACGTTCATTTTGATGAAAATTCTGTGAAAAATAATGGTGGCAACTATAAGAACATTGAATTAGACAACTTTAGCAAAGCCCCCGAACACTCTTACGATGAAAACGAATCCACAATTTCTGAATATGAAAATGAAGTTTACGATGATCATCATGAACCAGCTTACATTCCCCAAATGGTCTCTGATGAAGAAATAAATTACTCTAAATCTATGCTTTCAAACCCCCCTTATAAGATTCCCACTGTCACAATTACACCTTCACCTAGTGATTTGAAACACGACTTTCATAGTCCCATGCATACAACTGATGCTGAAAGTGATGTCGAAAGTGACACTGAATTACCTGGACAGCTTGTTCAATGGGTAAGAAAAGCGGTTGAAAAAAAAATTGAGCCGGGTAGATATCATATTTACTATTATCCCGGAGACAAAAAAGATCGCATTTTATCTCTCCCACACGCTAAAAAGTACTGCCTGACTAATTCACTCTATTTTAATAAGAAAAATTTTGATTTTTTTCATCAAAAAATAATTATTCAGGACCTGTAACATTAGTGACCTCTAAAGATTTTGTTACAAATGGCGAAAATTTCGAATCCGAAATTTTGACTTCCGAGACTGCATGACTAGACGTATTTGTTCCAAACTCGTACCAGCAGGCTATTAGCTGTAAAAATCGCGTACATTGGTTACGAGCAATGAAAGAAGAATTACTTATGATGAACAGTCGACATGTTTGGAATTTAATAGACAAACCTGAAAACGCTAAAGTTTTAGGTTCACGCTGGGTGTATAAAATTAAAAAGGATCCCAATAATTCTATCGGGTACAAAGCACGCTTGGTAGCTCAGGGACATCGCCAAAAAAAGGGAGAATCTTATACAGAAGTTTTTTCACCTGTCGTAAATTTTACATTAATACGTTTTTTCTTCTCAATTTTGGTTTGCTATCTTAAATGGACTCATGTACAATGTGACGTTAAAAATGCCTACTTATATGCCAATTTAAAGGAATATGTATTAATGAAACAACCTCCCGGTTTTGAAATTGATCAGAAAGTTTGTAAACTTAATAAAGCCATTTACGGCCTTCATCAATCGGGGAGGGAGTGGTTTTATGAGATTGATAGCACACTACAAAAACTAGGTTTCCAAAAATTTCGTACATGTAAATGCACATATACTTTAAAAACAAATGTACTTTTATTAGTTTACGTAGATGATATTGTTATTTTTGCTAAAACAGAAAACAATATTAGACACGTACTGCAAATATTAAAAACTAAATTTGAACTTAAACTTTTAGGCCCTACTAAAAAACTTTTAGGTGTTGACTTTACTCAGACCGATAATAAAATGTATATACATCAAAGAGAATACATCCAAACAGTTTGTAATTTATTTGAACAATTTCATTACTCTATTTCGTCATTACCAATTAGTAAAGGTTCCATATATTCGAAAAATCAGTGTCCCAAGACACAGCATGAAATTCAAGAAATGGAACAAATTCCTTACAAAAACCTCATAGGCTGCTTATTTTTCATAGCTAATCGGACTCGCCCCGACATATCATTTGTTGTGAATACCTTCAGCCAATTCCAGCAAAATCCGGGAATGGTACACTGGTCAGGCTTACTGAAAGTCTTGGGCTATTTAAAGTATACAGAAAGTGTACAACTAGATTTATCTCAAATTGACGCTATAAAATTACATGTTTATTCTGATGCAGATTTTGCCACTAATAAAGATAACAGAATTTCTATAGGTGGAAATATCGTATTAGTCTATAAAGTTCCAGTAAGCTGGCGCACATTCAAACAAAAAGCAGTTAGCCTAAGAACAATGGAGAGCGAGCTTATCTCTCTTACAGAAGCAGCAAAAGAGCTCATATGGCTCCAGCGCATTTCTAAAGAATGCACTAAATTCACTGTCATTCCCCCTTCTCTCACAGAAGCTATCATTTACGGTGATAATCATGCTACAATTCATTTTGCAAATAACGAAGTAGAATCTAATAAAAGTAAACATATTGATACTAAATTATTTTTTATAAGAGAACTTCTACATACAAATGAATTCAAATTACAATATGTGCCAAGTAAAGCTAGCATCGCTGACATTTTTACAAAACCTCCCACTAAGTTAGAATTGCAAAAGTTTATGTCTGCACTTTTTGTTAATCCTGGAAAAGAATTGACTCTAAACTTTCCCTCTCCTGCGTCTGAACAAAAAAAAAAGGGGGGGGGGTAACTGGACTGTTTCATTCATAACAAGTGTTTTTAAGTTGAAATGTATAATTTTGTAATCTGTATTTGTTTTTGCATATATTTATTGTAGATTAGTAGCTAGTATAAATATGCTAGTAATATCCCCGGGGCTACAACATTGTTTAATTATGTCTGTATATATTTTTTGGATATCCAATGTTTCTTAGCAATGTGCACATGATATATATTTTTTTCTTTTTATGCAATTTAGTGTTTATATTCCTTAAGCTCAAGGACTTTGAAGTAATGTACTCTAACTTGTATGTGAAAATTTGAATCTTGATTAACGAAGGTTCAACTATCGTGTCGAACAGACAAGGAAGGGGGAATATTGATAGAACAACAAGCATTTTTCGCATCTTGTCCTTGTCTGCTTGACACATAGTTGAGAAATTGGCCAAGTAGTTTACTTGGTAACTTGCAATGCTATTCAGTTTGCGTCAAGCAGACGTAGGAAGCTCATGTACTGAATGTAACAGATATCTGGATTGTTTTTATGAACGCACCCTTGTAGAAGTATTTTACCGTAGCAGAAGAGTGCCTGTTATGTTAATATTTAGTTATTGTACGCTTTATAAAGTTGTCTATTGGAATTGAACTTGGCAGACACTCAATGTAACTCATCGATGAAGGTATTGTTTGTGTTAATAAAGTGATTTTATATTTTAAGCTTGTCAATGTTCCATTTATCCACTACGCTACTCTGCAGACAGCAGTAGAAATGCTGTCAGGATATATCCCGATATCCCCCCCCCCGGCTTCGTCCCTGGTATCATTTAACATATATGCAAAAAACAATTTTTATATGCTACATAATTATAAACAGTAAAGAAAACGCTGAGCTAAAGCTTCAATAACTAAACTTTGCAAATTTAGTCAAATCAGTACAGAGCAGTAGCGTAGCTAGAATTTTATTTCGGGGGGCGGGGGCTGTGTATCAAATTGTAAGCTAACTAAAGGGGCCCATTTCGGGGGGGCGGGGAGGAGGCTGCAGCCTTCCATCTGGATACGCTTCTGGTACAGAGTCAAAAATTTACCTGAAACTTAATTTAGTACCAACTGCCCACACCATTAAGGCTAATTTACATTTTCATTGATTACCATAGAAATTACCTAAATTATCATAATGACAATAAAGGAAAATAGTCTTCTTTGACACTCTTAGAGCTATGAAATGAAAAATTTGAAATTCTTTTATGAATATTTTTATTTATTAACTTTTTCAACTGATGAAAGAGGATATAAAAATGTAATTTAAGTCTTTGTATTAAAGTCATGTACCAGACAATCCAAAATCCGCGAGATTGAAATCAGAAAAAGATTATTTTTTCGTTCATTTTTTAAATTAATTCTGCTTTTAATAATTAAGATTATGCCAAAGTACTAAGGAAAAGTACTAAGCATCTTAAAATTTCTCCTACACTGTAACTGTGGTATTTATTTTATCTTGTATCATCGAGTTAATTGCAGATTGTCATGATATTTCTACTCAATAATAGATATATTTTTACAGACGACATGAAAATGAAATCATAAATTATTTTTATTAAGATTTATTATTTTTGGACTCGAATAACATACTGATCCGACAGGACAGTAACATTTAGAAAAGTAACTAAACTTTTTTGAAAATGTCAACTTTCAACTTTAGAAAAGTAACTAAACTTTTTTGAAAATGAATCAGAATGAATTTTTTTTAAATACATTGATTTAACTAAGTTATTTATTTGCACAAAACTGTGAAATAATGTGAACGCTACCTAATAATAATGTTTTAAATTTTTGAACGCTATATAACACATATGGGCAACCGCCGGCCCGCGTGGTGTGGCCCGCCGGGTCTTTTTATCTGGCCCGCGGAACATTCCAGAACCCTTTATAAAACCTATATAAACCTTACAAAATCCCATATAAATCCCAATTATACGACCCGCGACTTCGCTAACATCCTAAAGTTTGACCCGCAACTTCAAAGGTTGCCCATACCTGCTATATAAGGTTAAAAAATGTGATTAATTAATGTTTTATACGCAATGTGTTTGAAACGCTTTATCTTTCTTGTTATTTACTCTTTTTAGTATTAGAAATAACTGTAACCTGCAGATATTTATATTCAACAATCACTCTTTCTGTTAAATACGCCACATACTCTTTCCAAATCCACATGAAAGGAAATAAAAGAGCTAATGTCAATTTTATAAACAAGATTCTGGAATTTCATGGATAAACATAACCAAAACAAGAACTAAATAACCCACGACAGCTGTAAGAAGATTACAGAACAGCTGTTAATGATTCTTTGATCATCATATAATATCCTCATTTAGATCATCATATTTTTGGAAAACTTAACTTTCTGGTTGGATCCTGTATTTCGACTCAAGTGAAATCTCACGAGCTCGAAAGGGCTTTTTGGCCATGCTTGTTAAAATAGATGTTTGTAAAAATTTTGTTCTTCAAATTCTTCAATTTTTTTCGGAAATTATGCTTGAGTAGTCTCGTTAATATGGAATGACTGATGTCAAACGCAATCCAATCTTTCATTTTTCAATTTTCTTTACGGAACAAATAGCAAAAATTCGCTACAACAAACATGTTAATTTATCCACGGTATTTTATTGGTAGAGTATGTGTATCATAACACATACTCTAAGTAAATTAAAGATCAACGAGATGAACACGATACTAAGCTTTAAAACTCCACTATATCATCTACGCATGTTTAAAATATCTGTTATTTATTTTATTATCTAACAGATATGTTTATTTCTCTGAGGACAGTCTAGAAAATTTTAAAACCTGCTTCCCCGAAAAAATGAGACTTCAAGAACTAGTCCGAGCTGAAACACTTATAAGAATGGGAAAACTCGAGTTCGTTACACATCCGGACTCGTGAATTAGAGCTTAATCTGAGTTCATTTCATTCCCAATGCACTTAATTGGAGTACAAATTTCTTCTAAGACTTTATCTTTCATAAACGGAAATCTTAATTAATTTTTCGTGGAATGGCAATACCTTAACAAAATACTTTGTCTTTTACTCAGGAAATGAATTCTCTACAATTTCATTAAAATAATAAACAATATTTTCGAAGAGTTGACTCAAATTGTAAAAATGTATAAATTAGCGTATCATGCACTTGAATCATTACAATTATTTGCAAATATAGATAATGAAAATAAAGTCACACAGAGTTGAAACAAATTGATTAAAGGATACATATGTTTAAAACCGCCAATTTATAAAATTCAGCTTGAATCAGTTAAACTAGCTCATTCGTTCCATTAATGAGAATTCTCTACATTTTTGTTAAAGACTGTGCAATTGTCGATAAAAATAATTAGAACAGAAATCATTCTGGAAATTTTAAACGAAATAATATTTTATTATGCTCTTTAAAACTAAATCGAAGAATGCAATAAGGTATACAATCTCTAAAGGCATGCCCTGTTTTAAAGGAGAATTTTTTTTTTTTTCTGTCTTCCACTAGAGCATATGCAGGTTGGCAAAACTGGTGAAGTTGCAAACTGATCAAAATGCATGATTAAATTCAGCCACTTTTCAGAAATAGAACAAAGAAGGAACTGCTTTCTTTAATTTGTCATGATTATTAACAGCTCAGTTCAACCATTTCTGCCATTACATTTATTGCTAGAATCTGTGAATGAGCCTAAGTGTCATTGGCCATAAATTTTCCTATTATTTTCTGGTGTCTTTCTCTTAATGGAAGGAACAATTAGTCTTTTCCTTTAGATATCCTGAGTGAAGTTGTTCTTTTCTAGCGAATGCATAACCTATGCATAGTGTGCTTTACATTATTTTAGAAGGGCGGTAATAAGGGCTGCCTTAAAGAGAAAATAATGCTCATAAATATGCGTGAAAGGTTCTTTCATTATTTCAAAGTTTTATTTTTTATCAGTATTCCAGAAATAATGTATGATGAGGAAAAGATTTAGCAAGAATTATTTCTTAATTGAGAGGATAAAGCAAAGGAAAGGAAAATAATTGCCTCTAATCATTTTTATGAAACAACTATAAAATAATGGAGGACCTTCTGGTTTTCTGAAATGCATTATTACATCTAGCAAATAATTTTTATACGTTCTTTGTTTAAAAATGCAATTTTCCAATCAATACTTATACCTGCATTTTATAAAAATCGCACTACAAAGAACAAGCATTACAAGACTAGAAAGTTAAACATGATGAATGGGAGTTAAATAAATATTTTAACTTATTTTATTACTTTCTAATTATTCTACTGTATATTTTACAGCTTTATGGGCTTTAACTTATGGGCTTAACAGCTTTATTGGTTTTATCGTCGTTTACAATAGCGTTATGCTGTATTTTATCCCTTATATAAGTTTTTACAGTTTTTGTACTTTGTAACTTCAATTATGTGTGAAATCCTGGGCGTCTATACTGGTGTGTGTGTGTGTATGAATATTATAAAAATTATGCAGCATTAAATATTCAGAAAATAAAATGTGTGCAATAAAGTCAATCTTTTGTTCTATTTCATTTTACTCGTTTCCTTTTTACAAGAATAATATATTATTCAATTTCCGAATAAAAATTTTGGGAGAATAATTTTCTTTATATTAAAGCTAAATACCAACAGCTTATTTGTTCTAAAATACTTTGCAGCTTTTAACTTCAGACTCGAGGTACTCGAGCATGGTGATTAGCTGTTCCTAACAATTTAGTTGAGTATCACCAATAAAGGGTCTTTCCAATTCACGCACCCCTCTATAAAAACTTTACAGGTTTACATTTTCGAAAATTGCATTTGTCTGTGTGCGGGGGGGGGGGTTACCATTAAGTAATACAATGGACTGTCTCTATTCTGAACACTCATGGGACCACCCAAAAGTGTTAAGATTATAAGGGTGTTCATTGTAGACGGAGATTGGGAAATGCAATTCAAGTGCGTAAAATACTTAGTCTGGTTAGCCAGGCTAATTACCCAGATGGAGGAGCAGAATTAAGATTTGGCGGATAGTGTCAATTAAATCAAATTAACTTTAGTCGAACCTGTACTTTACCACCTGCTGGCTGGAGCCTGCAGTAAAAAAAAAGGAATTTTGTAACTCCCCTCGAAAAAAGAGATGAAATGCCTTAAAAGGTACTAAGTGCCGTGAGGAACTCCCCTGTGCAGGTGATAAAGAAATCTTAGGACACAAAACGGTAAAATTTTAAAACAGCCTGAGAAAATAGGCATTCGTTGTTATCATCGTAGCAATAAGAGAAATAAGCATAAGCGAATAATTCAAATATGGTTTTAGGGAATAACTTGATAGGTGGTCGCGAAACCCAGGTGCTTGCTAGAAAAGTGGAAAAAATTTTAATAAAAACGAGTCATAAAGTAAGAATTCAACAAAGCATTGGTCAGATAATTTTAGCGAGTCTTTTGTTGGGTAAGGTGTTTACGAGAGAGAGAGACTTTTTAGGAAAATGGAAAAATGTAACAAGGAGCAGAGATATGGTAAGGGGGAGGAACGAATAGCGTTGAGATGCAGACCTCTACACCTGATCGACCGGAGGCGAATTGGAAAGAAAAAAATCTTTGCGTCCGAAAATAAAAGGCGAGGTTGTCATTGAGGGAAAATTATCAGTAGCACAAAAGAAAATTGAGATTTTAGGAAAAGTTATGGGAAAAGTGCGTGGGAAAGAAACAGAGGTCGTAGGCAATTTAACAAGAGGGTCGAAAAAAAATAAAAAAATAAAAGAAGTTTAATGGAGGGATTTCGGAGATCCAATGGAATGAATAAATGTAGATCTTGACCAATAAAGTGAATTGATAAGGGGGAATATCAGGTAAAGTAAAATTTTAGAGTACGGTCAATTTGAATAAGGAGGAAGAGAGTGGCTGAGCACCGACTACCCTTTGGGACAAAGGGGAATGAATCGATGGGGAGGAATTGAAAAAAAACCGGACTGCAGCGACGGAGGAGTCAGATCTTTTAGAGATTTTCAGAATATATAGAGTTTTCAGAGTTGTTTCTTGTTTTAGTCAGTTTAGTGTGTTATTAGTAGTAGTTATTAGTGTCAGTTTGGGACACTACAATGCAGTGATTTTACAATGAATCACTGCCTACTTCACTGGATTCCAGGTAAGCACGGTTTTGCCATCTCAACTTTTTTTTTTTGAGTGACTACTTTATGATTTTAATATGTGTAAACCATTTATATATTTAATATCCGTAAATAAATAAATAATTTCCTTATTTAAATTAGATGTGTTAGCAAATGGTGCCGTGACCATTGGCGGACGAGTTAACAAATTCCTTCAAAACAAAATTTTTGGCATTTTTTGACTCAAAGCTGAGTCTAGCCACTAGACATCAGCAATATTCAAGTTGTAGACAATTGGAAGGGGAAAGTGCCAAACTATATGCAGCGCTTGTCGCTAACGCCACTCAAAACTTTTTCGGCGAAATCGATTTGTCAAAAACTGACACAAAAGCTTTATTTGAAAATACAAAGCTATCAAAGTTCCTAGAGGGTTTATTACCCAAATACAAAAGGGACACATTGATTAAAGATCCCCAAACTTTTACAGATGCTCTCAACTTTGTGGAACTACTCCAGGCAAATGAGGAACATTTCTCCGAGCCTTCTCCCTCGCTAAATAGTGGAACAGTTAATAATGTTCCATCAGACCTTTCTACGAATGACCTCCGAGCCCTAATTGAAGTATATGCACAAAAAACTGATCAAACTGTTGCCGCTTTAGCTCAGAAATTAGATGACATGTCAATAGCAAACACTCAAAATCCTCCTCAAATCCGCGGTCAAGGGTATACAAATTCTTGGACAGACAGATCAAGAAATAGAGAAAGAAATTTCGGGAATAATAGATCAAACTTCTATCGACAAAACACCTGTTCGCCTTTTTCTCGACCCGCACAATCTAGACAAAATTACCCAACCTGTACCGTATGTAATAAACATGGACATTCTGAGAGAGATTGCTATTATCAGAATCAATCACCGCGACGATCCGGGACAATTCCCTCCACCAGAGATTTTCGGTTCTCTAGGCAATCCTCTTCTGATAGAGGCGTAACATCTAACCGCAGGAACTTTTCTCGCTCAGTCCGTTTCAATACCCAGGGGCCAAGGCATTCTTTCCGACGCCCTTTAAACTAAATAGGGGACTACTACGAAAATCGCAGGCCGAAGAAAGTGTTCCCCCCATCTTGAAGGAAAATGAAAGGCCGCACATAATAGAACAAGTCAACACTCAGGTTTTTACTGATAGAACCGATCACCGTTATTTACCAGTTGTTCAAATAAAAATAGCGGGCTGTCCTATCATTGGTCTTGTCGATACTGGTGCTTCTGTAAGTTTATTAGAAAATTCAATCTTTGAAAAAATTAAACATGATCCTTCAATTAAAGAGCATTCAGTAGGTGTCAAAATTAATTCTATTTCCGGAGATTCTTTACAAATAAGAGGCTCATTTTCCATACCAATGACGGTGGGCACGAAACAATTTAGGCACATATTTTTTGTTACCAAACATTCGCTCACTCCGCAATATCAGACGATCATAGAAGCATATCAAATTGAAGCATCACAAATTTAACATTGATTTCGAAAGTGATACTTTGCAGTCCTGAAACCTTACATTAAAGCTGAGAGATGCTTACTCGACATCCCTAAATCAAGAACACGTCAATTATGCTAAATTGCAATATAAATGTACATTGCTTCTTTATGAGTCGAGACAAGTTAATTTAACACTAGATAGTATGTCAAAGGAAGGGGATGAGATCCGTTTCACTCCCTTACAAGTCAAACAACCGGTAGAAATACATGAAGGTGTTTGCAAAAGTAACAAAAATAAGATTATTTCGGTTGTCATTGCAAATTTATCTTCTGAACCTGTACATATTAATAAATACACACGTTTAGGTTCCGTTACCCCGTTAAACTCAGTAAGAGATATGGAGTATATTAAAGAACTTCGCCGTACGGAATTACAGGCTTCGGACTTTAATTTAACGCATTTAGATCGACAAAACCGAGAACAATTATTATCTTTACTTTTTGAATTTTCCGACATATTTAGTGAACGTTTATATACGATTGGGAAAACCAATGCGATAACACCAAATTTACAGGTCGATACAACCCAATTGCCATCTATTCGTCCATATAATGTACCCCAGGCTTTACAGGGAGAGTTGAAACGACAGTTGCAAGAATTGGAAGCTGCGGAACTTATCGAACCATCCGAGTCAACCGTCAGTTTTCCGCTACTAATGATAAAAAAAAGAATCCTTTCTAATGATCCTCAACAACAAAAATGGCGGCTAGTAGTCGACTATCGACGTCTAAATACTCATTTAAAATATCCTCGTTACAAATTACCGATAATAAATCATTTACTAGAAAAATTACGAGGTTCTAAATGTTTTACATCATTAGACTTATCGTCCTCTTTCTGGCAAATACCTCTGAAACCCGAAGATAGAGATATCACTACCTTCTCTAGTCCCTTTGGGAATTTCAGATATACGCGTATGCCTCAAGGTTTATCAGCCAGCCCAGAAACTTTTTCTAAGCTTTCAGACCAACTTCTTGCACCTATTTCGGACTTAAACATTGCGAATTATATTGACGATTTTTGTTTAGGAGCTACTACTGTACCAGAAATGTTACATAAATTGCGCAAATTATTCGAAAGATTCCGCTATTTTGGGTTAACACTTAACCCCGAAAAATGTTCTTTCTTTCTCCCTAAAATTGAATTTTTAGGTCATATGTTAGATGACACTGGAATTCGTCCAATGGACTCAAATATTACGAGAATTACTGACTTTCCAGCGCCTACCACAGTCAGAAAAACACGCCGATTTTTAGGTTTGGTAGGATATTATAGACGGTTTATACCAAACTTTTCTGAAATCGCAGCCCCACTGATAAATTTGACGCGTAAAAACCAAAGATTTCGTTGGACATCCGAAGCACAGAGTTCTTTTGAACTATTGAAATCTCTTTTAGCTCAACCTCCAATCCTCATTCATTCTTATTATAATAAAGAATTCATTCTATCAACAGACTCAGTGATACGGCTTTAGGGGCAACAATTGGTCAAAGAGATCAGTGCGGAATTATACAACCCATTGCATATTTTTCCAAAAAGTTGAACAATACACAGCAAAAATACACTATCATGGAAAAGGAGTTAATGGTAATTGTAGAGGCAATAAAGAGTTTTAAGTATTATTTGTATGGGCGTAATTTCGTTATCAGATGTGACAATGCTGCAGTAACGAAAATTTCAAAATTAGAATCCCCGGGAAATAGAATAACTAGATGGTTCACATTCCTCACTGAATTTAATTATAGATTCGAACCCATAAAATCCGAAGATAACCAGGTAGCAGATATATTTGTCTCGCGATTTCTTTATAAATACTATACAAATCGATCTTCCTACTACACAGGACATACAAACTGCTCAGCATAAAGACCCAAAATTAATACCTATTATCTCACAATTACAAAGTAAAAGTAATTTACCCCCGAAACTACAATCTTACTCACTTTTAAATGGATTATTAGTACATGACGGATACATACCTAGGGGAGGAAGGTCAACAAAAGTCACGCAAATCGTAATCCCAGATCAATATAAGCCACACATCTTAGCAGCTAAGCACTTACCACATTTCGGTCATCTAAAAACGTACGATGCCATTAGAGAAAAATATTTTTGGGAGAACTTATACACTGACAGCAAACATTATGTGGATTCATGCAAGCAATGCATGTCATTCAAATCACCTAATCGTTTACCTCCTGTGCCACTTCAAAGACATTATATTCCATCCAGACCGATGGAATACGTTTCTTGTGATTTCATCGGTAGACTACCGCAAACAACGAAAGGGAACGCCTACATTCTCTCATTTTCGGACCATTTTACAAAATTTATGAAATTGTACGCCGTTCCAGACCAGACCGCAAAGACAACGGCGGAAAAATTTTTAGATTTCGCATGTACTTTCGGATTCCCTGAATATTTATTATCCGACAAAGGCACTAACTTCACAAGCGATTCATTCAAGCGGTTATGTACTCGCATGGGAGTGGTAAAATTACAAACTACAGCGATGAATCCACAGTCGAACGGACAATCAGAGGTTATCAATGGTAATATAAAGAAGTCTTTAACAATTTTTGCTCAAAATACACGGGATTGGGATGATCATGTACAATTTTATGCCCTCCTATACAACTCGAGTATGCACTCTGCGATTAAAGATAAACCGGCATACTTGCATCTATCTTATGATCCCATTTTACCCAATGATGTCATAAACAGTAACACGCCAATACACTATACAGGTTATGAGGATTTTGTAGGTCGTAAAACACACCAATTACAGTACACATTCGAAAGGGTAAAAGAGCATTTAATTAAAGCGGCTGAAACACAAGAAGAGTATCAAGCGCGCAGAGCGAAATATAGAGATTTTTATGAAGGGCAGTTAGTTTACTTATATGCCCCTGACAGTGACAGACAATCACCCCTACCTAAGCGTCGAAATTATACAGGACCTCATAGGATAGTAAAATCTCACAACAAGGTACTGGATACCATTATTGACACAGTAAATCCCAAAGCGAACCCACAGAAAGTTCATGACCGGCGGTTAATTCCCTATGTAGAACGAAAAAAAGAAATAGACTATTTATATACTCTAGTCAAAGACGATTTGGCGGAAAAGCGAACGAACTCAAATGTCACTGAGAAAAAATCACATGCGGTTTTCGATGAGGTCAACGATAGTGACATCTTAATTCCCCTCTTACAAAAGTCACACAAAACTCAACAAGTTGGAAGCGAGGATGAAGAACCTCCCCACTGTTTAGATTCGACTTCGGACACTACAGAAATTTATGACTTTACGGCTCCGCCGCAGAAACCATCGCATTCATACTCCCTCAGACCGCGCACGGTTTCGGGGCAATCCCAAAATCGTAATTTTGCGGACAAAATCTTCGATTGGTCTTTAAAACTCACCGAATAAAAGAATTTTCTGTGTTCATAATTTTATGTATTTATACTATGCGATAAAATGTTTTCTTTTTTTAGTTGTATTTTTGCATTCATATTTTTTTTTCCTATTCTAATTTTGTAGAGTAGATGTATAGTTCTTAATTTTTTCATTTTTGCATAATATTTAAGGTACTTTAAATTCATTGATGTTAATTTTCTCTCGGTTAATGATATAATTCTTTTTTTTAATTCTTTCCAAATCATTAAATTTTAGCGAATAACATTTCGAGCACCTTAAATTTATTAGTTTCCCTTTTGTAAAAAATTAATTTAATAAATAAAATAATATTACACATTGCACATTTCATCAGCGTTCTTTTACTCTTGTTTTCTCGTTCTTAATAGTGGAAAAGTAGGAAGTTTACTGCTGATGGGATTATTAGTGTTTGTTGTTAATTATAGTCTGGCCAGCTATAATAAGTTGTTTGGAATACTAATATTCTGCGTCTGTTCAATTTTCTTGTTTTTCCTTCTTTTAAATTCTTTTTACTTGTTGCAAAGTTTAATTTTCTTTTTTTTTTTCATTCTCCTCATAAGTCATTAATTTACTCTCCTTATAGTATTAGATTTTTGTAAATAATAATAATGCCTTAGATATATATACATATATAATATATACAGTTTGTTTTAATTATTAGTTAAATTTTTTTCGTTCTTTTATCTAGAGGTTAGATGTAAGTAATATTTGCTTGATTCTTGATTTTCTTAGTTTGGACATTTTACATAAGTTACATTAAACTCTTAGGTTTTGTTATCAAACGCGCGTCACGTTATGTAAATATACAGCTTAACAATTTTTTTCTTGCACTCATATGATAAACTATGAGAATATGGTTTTATTTGCACGCTCATTGTTCAAATAATCAGGTGAACACTATTAATAAGCCACTGTATTGTGTCCTCGTAATTTAAAATATGTACTGAGTTAAGGCATGATTTGGAACTCATTAGTAGAATATTTTTTTAAGAAGAAGAAGGACATGGGATTTGTTTTAATGCACATTGTTTTAGATTTTCTTTTATATAGTGTCTCTAGTTATTTTACACATTTCTATTTTAAAATATTAGAATTAATTATGTCACTCTGAGATGGTAAATTTGTGCTTGCTTGTTTCTAGTGTTGATGTTTATGATGCCAATAATAGCCCAAGGGAAACGCGTGGGAACGTATTGCACCTTCCAGGAGGGAGAATACTCTTGCGGCCCTATTCCCAAACACCTCTCTGCAAAGTTGGAGCTGCCCTCGAACTCCTGTAATTTTCGCAGTTGCAAACATTGCGTAAAGGGCCTGCAGACTTTCTTAACCCATTTGTGCCTGGATATTTTTGCGACTTTCTTCGATTTTTACTGATAACAGAAATAATAGATAAATTTCTGATGTCAACTTCTTGAACAAGGGATGATTTCTTTTAAAATCATTATGCATAAAAATTGAAATATCAACATACTACTTGGTCATATTAAATATTTTGTAGAGTTGAGGCTCAATACTCATGAATAAAGGCTAGGAAAAATAAATAACGTTTTCGACTACTAGCGAAAATGCCGTCCCAAAAAAGGGACGCTAGGCATAAATGGGTTAATTTCTCCGAACGGAGACCTGGTAGAGCCCACAAGTTTTGTTCTTCGTACTTCAAACTTAACGACACAAAACCCCACAACTTATAAGTGTTTCTCGAAACAAGATGAAATCTGTTATGAAAGTGATGCACTTAATGGACCTCCGGACTTTTGCAGTCTTATAAACTGCACCGAAAATGCATCCTGCTGCTGTAAAATGGTTTATTTGTCTCAGAATTTAGTGGCACTTACGGACACCGTACCGATCATCAATCCTGCCACCATCACGCTCGACATATGCCTTGTGGACAGACATCAGCATTCCCACAACATACGTCGACGACTTCTCGAAGGGGAAGCCGCGGTGTTTCGAAACGCGGACTTAATCATGAATTTCACCGATCCGGTGTTAAAATTACCAGACATCGGTAGAGTGATTCTGCGAAATGAGGACTTCGAGCACGTTATGCAAGTGCCACAAGAAAAGTCTATCATAATTCCCTTTGAAATGCTTGCTTATAAAAGCAGCATCTCTGTAATTTACATTCATCCTAGCGGACATATTATAACTGGACTCATCCACGTCGCAGGTAAATCCATTTGTCAACTGCGACCGTGTATTATGTGCTCCGAAGTTTTCAGACACATAAAATGTTTGCCAACCTATATACAATACTTATTTTATGCAGCACTTGTAATAAGTTCTCTACTACTAATAGCATGTTTTAAGATGGTTCTTACATCACTACTTTTCGTGCTAAAGACCTTAGCTTATGTATTTTACATAGGTTACAGAACACTGAAACTTATTGCTCGAGTTTCGCTATTGACAGGTGCCTATTTAGGTAATATAACTAAAGATGCGACTAAAGGAACTTACGATTTTCTAGAAAAGCAAGCGGTGCGAGGAATGCCTCTAGCCAGCAGCCAGCTTGTGATTGTCGCAATTTTCTTTATTGTTCCGATTATTTTAGCGGACTGTAACAGTCACGCAATAATACAGTCCGACTTACGTACGTGTGAGTTACTTCAAGATGGCACAAAATCGTGTCAGGTGTTTACAACATCAGAACTCTCACTAAAATCTATCAGATTGTAACGAAAGTTTTCCGCCATATCTGCCTGAAAAACTGTCTTCTAACTCCTTAGATAACTGTTTTTGAACTTTTGGTGCCAAACCTGCACAGTGTCACATGATACAACAATAGTACTTAAAGCTATACTCATAATTTGTTGATATTATGTAGCTGACTTTTTGCAACACAACTGGAAGTAAATGATGGTTCTAATCCTCTAGAGTGATAGTTCCATTTGAGACACCTTATACTTAATGATAACTATATTTTTTACAGATTTCACAACACAGTGTTATAAAGTAAACCTCTTTCTTTCAAATGCCAAAAATCGTTTGACAAAATATGAGCAAATACGCCAACGAGAACTGTGTGCTGACGAAGTTTGCGGTGGCGGGAAACTTTCGTTACAACCTAATATTTCTGCCGAGTCCTGCTTGTGGTTTACAGACGTGTGGTTAAGACGACAATCATTTATTTTCTTTAAAATTAAAACTAGACTCTGTGATTTGCGAGTTCAACACCCAACGGGAATACTTTACCTTTCCCTACGGGAATACTAAACCAAAACATCTGTCCCAGGTTTTGTGCATTTTCAACAAATACTGTGGACAAGGAGTTCATTGTGTACCTAGACATGTAGGCACTGGTGGACTTCATTTTGAAGGAGAAACGCCAGAAAGTCGAGAATATCCTGGAGTTTCTACTTGCGGGTAGAATTGGAGCCACAGCGGGTAGAATTGGAGTCGGGTGCACAATCCTCACCCGAGCGGCTTGCAATTTTCACCGCACGTGGTATGTCCCTGATTTATTAGATTCTTACGAAGTTTCTAAAATAACGGGACACTCTTGCAAATACCACATATCGGTCTCCCATTCTGAAAATGATACCGTAACAAAACTGTCTGTGACGGACTCGACTTTTACGGACACTGGAATCAAAATTTCTATTTTAGGGGCTTACGATCAGCCGCAAGTGCATCTTGCAGAGGCCCTCATTCAGCGCGTCGGAAAACCGACAGAAGCATACCTTTCAACTGCCTGTGAACGGAACCACCCCAAGACAGGAGAAATAGGTGCCGTGCAAAGTAACACATCGTATTCTACAGATTTTTTGTTTGACCCGAGTTTATCAAAGTGCGATTTCTTCGAAGACTCCCTACGATGTTACACAGCCCCAGATGCACTGGCAAGTCTGCGAGCTTCACAAGAGAAAGCTTTACCGTTAGAGCGAAACCTTCACCTGTTTCAAATTAAAAATGGACAATTAACATCCACACTTTTATTTTCCGCGGCTGTGCGTCTACAATTACACTTTTCAAACTTTAAAATAAACATCCAGACTGTCACAGTGTGCCCCCAATTCAGTGATTCACCAATAGAAATTCACGGCTGTTACCGATGCCAATTATTGGCTCGCATGATTTTTAAGGCCAAGAGCACATGTGAACCGGATGTAGTGGACATTCAATTTCAAGAAAACAATGTACACACAAAAGCCATTACACTACAGACAGAATTGTCCACATTTATTATAAAGTTTCTAGCGGACAAACAATGTTATGAAGAAAAGCTGTGCCTTAAGGCGAAAACGCTAGTCCAATGCAGGCCCATTCAATTTTGTCTTGAAGAACCTTCCGTAGATTTGGTGAATTTAAATTTAAATTATACAAAAGTTAGTAGTTCCACAACTACTAATACATGGCGTGATTGGTTTAGAGTCCCAACTTTAATATCCCCGCTATTTTATCTTAAATTCATAGGCTCCGCTTTATTCATTGTTTGTCTACTAATCACTGTATTTTCATCCATATTAACATGTTGTTGTAGAACACACTGATGCTATCTTAATATGAATTTACCGATATTGTATTGCATAATTTATTATGATTTAATTTTATATTTAATATAATATCTGATATAGTTTTTCTTTACTCTTCATTTTTTTTCCCTTTCACTTTATTTTGCATTTTATCCTTATTTAGATATATTTGGTATGATTATTTAAAAAAAAATTCCTTTTCAAATTTCTATTTTAATATCATTTGTACTTTAATATCATTTTCAAGGAGTAGACATGAAATATTACTTCGATATCTATATCAGGTATTTTACTATATTTTGATTTATTTCCCTTTTATGTATTGCATTCACCTTCCAAATAATTACATTAATTCATATGTGCTGTATATAGTTTTTGCATTTATAACCTAGATAGAATTTGTTTGTTTTCCGTGTAACTTTCTGTGGATGGCAAAACGGGCTTACCGGACTTTAGAATTTTTCTTTTTTTTTTTCTCTTTTTTTTTCTTTACGGGACTTATGTTAGGATGCTGGCTGGAGCCTGCAGTAAAAAAAAAGAATTTTGTAACTCCCCTCGAAAAAAGAGATGAAATGCCTTAAAAGGTACAAAGTGCCGTGAGGAACTCACCTGTGCAGGTGATAAAGAAATCCTATGCCACAAGCGGTAAGATTTTAAAACGGCCTGAGAAAATAGGCATTCGTTGTTATCATCGTAGCAATACGAGAAATAAGCATAAGCGAATAATTCAAATATGGTTTTAGGGAATAACTTGATAGGTGGTCGCGAAACCCAGGTGCTTGCTAGGAAAGTGGAAATTTTTTTTAATAATAACGAGAGTCATAAAGTAAGAATTCAACAAAGCATTGGTCAGATAATTTTAGCGGGTCTTTTGTTGGGTAAGGTGTTTACGAGAGAGAGAGAGACTTTTTAGGAAAATAGAAAAATGTACCAAGGAGCAGAGATATGGTAAGGGGGAGAAATGAATAGCGTTGAGATGCAGACCTCTACACCTGATCGACCAGAGGCGAATTGGAAAGGAAAAAGATCTTCGCGTCCGAAAATAAAAGGCGAGGTTGTCATTGAGGGAAAATTATCAGTAGCACAAAAGAAAATTGAGATTTTAGGAAAAGTTATGGGGAAAATGCGTGGGAAAGAAACAGAGGTCGTAGGCAATTTAACAAGAGGGTCGAAAAATAATAAAAAAGAAGTTTAAAGGAGGGATTTCGGAGATCCAATGGAATGAATAAATGTAGATCTTGACCAATAAAGTGAATTGATAAGGGGGAATATCAGGTAAGGTAAAATTTTAGAGGACGGTCAATTTGAATAAGGAGGAAGAGAGTGGCTGAGCACCGATTACCCTTTGGGACAAAGGGGAATGAATCGAGGGGGAGGAATCGAAAAAAAAAACCAGACTGCAGCGACGGAGGAGTCAGAACTTTTAGAGATTTTCAGAATATATAGAGTTTTCAGAGTTGTTTCTTAGATTCGTGTGTCAGTTTAGGATATAATTTTTATAATACATCACTGCCTACTTCACTGGATTCCAGGTAAGCACGGTTTTGTCATCTCGACTTTTTTCGAATGACCACTTTATGAGTTTAATATTTGTAAACTATTTATATATTTAATATTCGTAAATAAATAAATAATTTCCTTATTTAAATTATATGTGTTAGCAAATGATTTGTGATGCTTCAATAGGTCATATCCTATGATCGCCTGCACAGGTGAGTTCCTCACGGCACTTAGTACCTTTTAAGGCATTTCAAATCTTTTTTCGAGGGGAGTTACAAAATTACTTTTTTTTACTGCAGGCTCCAGCCAGCACACCTCTTTTTATTATTTTTTTATTACTTTGTTGTTGTTGTTTTGTTAAGGCGAAGCACACTATGGCTCTTTGTCAAAGATACTAATGACTTGAGCAGAGGATTTCCTAACGGCTTCTAATCTGCATTTTCGTTACATCTAGAAAATAAACTGTGCAAAACTCATCACCGGCCGGTTGGTGGAACCCTGGACCTTCCCACTTCAGCCATCTACCTATGTTCAATGTCTTCTTCACTAGGCCATTGGTCGACTCTTTATTTTAATTGACAAGTTTTACAACATTGCATAATTATATTATACTAGCCTCCTCCGGCGACCAGTTGCTTCGCCATTTAAATAAATCTTGTTCGGAGAAAATCCTGTTTCTCACCGGCTTCCTTGGCACTGAAATCTCTCAGATTCTGAATGGAATTTAAAATTAAGATGGTTACAAATAGGATCGGCCCTACGGTAAGTGGCGCCCCTTGCTAATGCAAAAAAGACACCCCTTTTATGCTCCACGTATTTTTTGAGTTCGAATGACGGCCCTTCGAAGCCAGCGACCCGATGCAATGCTTACCGTGTCGGGCGGCCCCTGGTTACAAAACTAAGATGGTTAAATGATAAAAACCTACAAATAGGAACAAATTATTTTCGTCCTATATTAATTCTGAAAAGCTTCTGGATATAATGGCCTTTATCTAAAATGGAAAGGGGAAAAAAAAAAAGTAAGAAAATCTGAAACACTTTCTGATTTTAAATACGCACTAAAGTGCTATGTATTAAAAGCGTATTATAATCCATGAGTCTTCCCTATTTTCTTTCCTTATTCCATTAAGTTGGAAAGTATATCATTATTGATGAGTGTGATTAAACACAATTAAAATAGATATTTCTAACAATTTTCTTTCTGGATGCAATGCATTAGAAATACGTGGTAAAAAGCTGCGTAGAAAAATGCACAATTCGAACTGAAATAAAGTTTAAAAACTCATTCAGGTGTATTCATAATTCAAGTAGCAAAAGCAGACGATAAATAACGCTTGGTGCTAGAATCACATCTTCTCAAAATCGCACATCAACGTCAACCCTTTTATTTTTCGCCAAATTAAAAAGTTGCACATTTATTTTCGGAAAATTTCCAAATTCTTTTTTCTCTTGAGTATAAAACATTTCATTCCTGCTCTGATTTCACATGCACACGGTAATTTAATTAAAAAATAACTTTACAAATAATTTAATCTAAAAAAGATCGTTATTCTTTTATTTTTATTTCAAGAGTATGAATCATTTAATAAATTTGCCAAACATGGCACAACCTAGACAGCTAAATTCTCCCTCTTTCCACTGCAGGTTATAATTGCGAAATGGTGAGAACAAAATTAGCCTTTTGCAATAGGTTTTTTATCGATATCTCCTAAAATAATTGGAATTTCGAAAAAATCGCTTCGAGGTATGTCGGGAAACGTCCTGGAGAATTTCCATACAAAATTTGGTAGGTCTAGGATCACCCGTCTAGGAGAAAGGCGAGACACAGACAAACTAAGTAACTAACAGATTACACTTTGCTTTATATTCAGGGTGTCCAGCCTTAATGTGACCCAATAGCTAATTCCCGAACCGTTCGGTTTAGATATGCTCGGCCATTTTCAAGAAGCTAGTAAGGGACCGTCTTGAAAATGAGTGAGAAAATGGATGAAATGTATGATTTTCAAAGTTCCATTACTCGGTAAGTTTTTATGGTAACAAAATGAAACTTTTTGTGTTTACTTTGTTTTCGTGTACTGCATCTTTTCCTAAATATAAGTGATAAAACCTGGGGACCGTATAAAAATTTAATTTTTGTAATTTTTTTCTAAATGGGTTTTTTGGTTCGGAAAGCACGTAAAAACATTCTTTACCTTTTTAAAATATTTTTCAAATTGGAAGTGCATATCTAAACCGAAAGGTTCGGGAATTAGCTATTGGGTCACATTAAGGCTGGACACCCTGTATATAGATTTCTTGAAAACATTTCAATATCTTTTCTAACGACAAATAACAAGACAACATATGTAAAAAAAAGAATACAAAGGTGTAAAAGTAGAGGTCTCCGCCCGCCGCGCCACGCCACCGCCTTCGAGCACTTGTTCCACGCCGCCGCCGCCGCGTTCTAAGCCGGCGCGCCGCGGCGTCATAATTTTGTAGAAAAGTTTAATATAAACTATCAACAATAAATAATTTTTCTTTTATTGTAATAGAAAAATTAACAGTTTACTTCTGCATCCTAAATTTTGGCATAAATTAGTTATTTAATGTTTTAGAAATCTCCTCATTAAAGTATGTTTTAACTTGCTTTATGTAAGAGCAGTGTGCAACCGAATTCCGTTTCATAGTTGGCTGAAAAGTCAAAAACTGGAAAGCAATATAGTCGATAAAAGTCAGTACAACACTTTCTTAAAGGGTTAATATTTTATTTTATTTTTACCTAAAAGGGTTCTTATATAAGAATGAATAAAAAAGAAATTGATAAATAGAGTTTAAAATCTTTGGAGTTGGAAATGCTTGTATACATTTTTAAAAAAAATCAGTGCAGCCCTTACTTCATTTTGGAGGTAGCTTCAGTCCGATCCACCTTTGGCTACGCCCTGTTCAAGACAAGTACATTTTATTGCTTATGTGTTGAACATGACATCGTTCCTCTTCTTCGCCGACCCTTGCTTATTCACTGCTAAAAAAAAATTAGGGGAACAAGCAAAGTTAAGAAAACCGTGCGAGACAGCCACTTATTGGCATAAAATGGATAGTACGCGCGCATCAATGCGCAATACAGAAAAAAAGACGTAAAAAATGTAATTAAGCTTTAATTCTTTGAAAATATGGAAAAAAATTAAAAGATGATTTAGGACAACAATTTGGTTACATGTAAACGATAAAAAAAAGTATTGTTTCGAAATGATGCAAGATTTTTAATATGGCGTGGAATCTCCAATGGCTGCAGCGTAAGGTGTCACATGAGGTCTCAGTATCTCGTCTGCATACCTTCGGGCCGTCAAAGTACCATTCCGAATGATATACAGGTCCGTACGTCCTCCTATGCCGATTCCACCCCATACCATCCAACCAGCTCGTCCGTATTGCGACCTTTCACGAACGAATGAGAGGTTATTTCGAGTGCCTTCCATACCAAAACAGGTCGGGTGTCACACTCCAGACTGCATGGGACTGTCTGTAAACTTCTGCATCGTAAATTTTGACATAAATTAGTTATTTAATGTTTCAGAAATCTCCTCATTAAATTATGTTTTAACTTGCGTTATGCAAGAGCAGTATGCAACCGAATTCCGTTTCGGAGTTGGCTGAAAAGTCAAAAACTCGAAAGCAATATAGTCGATAAAAGTCAAAATAACACTTTTTTAAAGGGTTAATATTTTATTTTATTTTTACCTAAAAGTGTTCTTATATGAGAATGAATAAAAAAGAAATTGATAAATAGAGTTTAAAATCTTCGGAGTTGGAAATACTTGTATACATTTAAAAAAATTCGGTACAGCCCTTACTTCATTTTGGAGGTAGCTTCAGTCCGATCAGTTACCTTTGGCTACGCCCTGTTTAAGACAAGTACATTTTATTGCTTATGTGTTGAACATGACACCGTTCCTCTTCTTCACCGACCCTTGCTTATACACTGCTCAAAAAAATTAGGGGAACAAGCAAAGAAGTTAAGAAAACCGAGCAAGACAGCCACGTTGAACGATAAATGTTGTGAAGGTTGATGCGGGTGCGAGGTAAAATATTCAAAATAAAATGAGAATAAGTTGATGCGTTTTTAACAAATTTTTAATTACTCAAACTGCGTGCCGCTGAGGGCAAAGCGAGAAGCGAAGAGAGACGAAAAATGAATGGGTTACATTAAAGAGGCGCTGACATAAACTGCGCCAAGGACGGTGCCAAATAAATTCACGCCAAATGCGTGGGTAAAGCGATACAAAACCGTTTAGGACTCAACATACCCCCCGACATTGAAGGGTTCAAACACTTCAATAATAAACAATTAACATAAAATATTTGCCATTACAGATAAACAATGTTACAACAAAACAATACAGTGAATAACAAAATACAATAGGGTGAAACAATGGTTATACAATTCGTAGACTGTTGAATAAAAATATATATAGGTAATAATATGAAAATACATACATTCAGCAATTTCTTATCAAGGTTCAAGTGGTAAAATTGCTAATTTGGTAATTGGCCTTTTCAAAATACCCGCCTTGGTCTTCACAAGGCACACTCTTACCTTCTCGTCCTTACCCAGAATTAGCCTTTCAATTTTACCTAATAGCCAAGTTGCAGTGGGCATATTGTCTTCTTTAACTAGGACTACCGTGCCCTCCTGAATGTTGTTTTTTGAAAAATACCACTTATGTCTTTGTTGAAGGTGATTAAGATAATCACGTTGCCACCTCTTCCATATGATTTGAAGAAATTTTGAGATTTTTTGCCACCTTGAAAGTCTATTTTCATTTATAGATGCGAGATCTGGCTCTGGGATAGAAGTGATAGAACGTCCGATTAAAAAATGAGCGGGAGTAAGTACTTCGAATTCATTCAAATCGGACGATAAGGGAGTCAATGGACGCGAATTCAATATCCCTTCGATCTGTATAATGAGTGTTAAAAACTCCTCTAATGTCACTCGTGAATTTCCTAAGGTTCTTTTGAGATGGTATTTAAAGGATTTCACCCCAGCTTCCCATAAGCCACCGAAATTGGGTGCACGAGGTGGGATGAATTTCCAAGTGATTGATTCAGATGTTAAATAATCAATCATCGTATTATCTGGCTTCAACCAATGCTTGTAACCTTTTTAACTCGGCATTTGCAACAACAAAATTAGTTGCGTTATCAGATATTAGAGTTGAACTTTTGCCTCGCCTTGCAAAGAATCGTTTGAGAGTTGCTATGAAGGATTCAGAAGTAAGGTCAGAAACAACTTCTAAATGAATCGCTTTTGTAGCGAGACAAACAAACACTGCTACATACACCTTGTTATAAACACCCTTCCTTTGGTTCCTATATTTTATGAGAAAAGGGCCACAAAAATCCACCCCACAATTAGAAAAAGGTGGGCTAGGCGACACCCTTTCCGAAGGAAGATTCCCCATAATTTGGCTGTTGACTTGCGGTTTGTTTTTAAAACAAACGACGCATCTATGAACTATTTTTCTGGCAAGTGATCTGCCGTTGACAATCCAATATTTTTGTCTAACATGATGTAGAAGGGACTGAGGTCCTAAATGTAGGAATTTTTTATGATAATACTCAAAAATCATTTCACTCAACTTATGATTACTTGGAAGTACTATAGGATGTTTGCTATTATAACTTATGTGCGCATTATTTAGCCTACCACCTACTCTAAGGATACCGTTTGAGTCCAAAAATGGATTCAAAAATTTCAATTTACTATTAACAGGAATGGTCTTACCTTTTTCTAAATTCATCATCTCCTGAGAAAATGTTACATACTGTACCTGTTTAATCAACAAAATTTCTGCAGATTTGAGTTCGGAAGCGGTTAAGGGTCCCCTGATTTTTTTGGTTGAATTTTTACAATTACAGATAAACCTGCAAATAAAACTAAATATGCGTATTAACTTAATGAAACTATTAGTTAAATTAAAGATTTTGACATAGAAATCTTCAGACAATGAACATAATGCAGCTTCTGACTGTTCAAAAATGTTCACTAAATGTGTCCCACTAGTTGGAGTGACTATGGTTGGAACATCTTTCATCTCCTTGCACAAGTCCTCTTCCTTGGGTGATAAAATTGGATTGTCAGACATTAAGAGGTCAGTCTGTTTACGAAGAAAGTCTGGTCCATACCACCAGAGATCATTCTCACGGAGTTTGTCGAAGTTCAGTCCTCAAGAAACAAGGTCTGCTGGATTTTCATCTGAACGCACATGGTTCCATTGGCATGTTTGAGTCAGCTCTTGAATTTTTGTCACTCTGTTGGCAAGAAAAGTTTTGAGCAAATGCGGCGGAGTTTGAATCCATGCTAAAACTATGGTCGAGTCACACCACAAAAATATCTTACTGATTTTTATGTTCAATAAAGTTACCACCCTTGTTACAAGCTGTGATAACAATACAGCTGCACATAGTTCCAAGCGTGGCACTGTAAGCTTTTTCAGCGGGGCTACTCTGGACTTACTACAAAGCAAATTTGCGGATGAATTTCTGTCATTTTTACAACGTAAATAAATTGCTGCCCCGTATGCACGTTCCGACGCATCTGAAAACCCATGAATTTGAACTTCTGAAAATTCGTCTTTCAAAACATATCTGCTCACTTGTAAGTCGTTGATCGATTTCATGGACGCCGTGAAAAGCTGCCACTCCTTAACTGTATTTTCGGGTAGCGGATCGTTCCAGTCGAGCTTCAAAAGCCAAAGTTCTTGGATGAAGATTTTTGCCTTTGTTACTCCTGGTCCGAGTAATCCTAATGGATCATAGACGCGAGCAATGTTAGATAGTACTGTTCTTTTTGTGTAAGTAGTTGGCTCCTTGATTGCCGATTTGAAAGAGAAACAATCGACTCTTGTGTTCCACAGTAATCCTAAAGTCTTGATGCTCTGATTGTCATCTGAGTTATTGAATGAATAATCTTCTTGTCCCCCTGGGAACTGTAAAAGATTCCTGTGATTTGCACACCATCTATGCAGAAGCATTCCTCCACGTGATAGTAATTCAATTAATTGCGATTGTGCTTCTTGGGCCTCTATTAAAGTATGAGCTCCTGTCAATACGTCATCGACGTAAAAGTCTCTTTGTACTATTTGCGCTGCTACTGGAAAGTCGTTCCTTTCGTCATCTGCTAGTTGATTGAGTGTGCGTGTTGCGAGATATGGCGCGTTCGAAGTACCGTAAGTTATAGTCTTCAATCTGTAAATTTTAACCGGTTCTTCTTCGCGACTCCTCCATAAGATACGTAATAAGTCTCGTTGATTCTCCTTAATTTTAATCTGACGATACATTTTAATAATGTCTGCTGTGAAGGCATATTTATGAGTACGAAATCTACAAATAATATCAAATAGTTCATCTTGAACTGTCCCTCCATTTAGTAAAACATCATTTAGTGAAACTCCCGTAGTCGTAGGAGCAGACGCGTCGAACACTACCCTGAGTTTAGTGCTAGATTTGTCGGGTCTATAAACGCCATGATGAGGCAGATAATATGAATAACTAGAATTGTCCCCTTCAGAAATTTCTTCTGAATGATCTAATTGATTATACTCCGTAATGAAATCTTCATATAAAGGTTTCATATCGGGATTGCGAGCAAAACGTTTATGCAAATAATTCAATCGTTTATTAGCGTTCTCCTTAGATTCGCCTAAAAGTAGAAGTCCTTCATCTTTAATCGGCATCTCTACGACATATCTACCGTCATCTTGTCTACAGTGTGTGCGGAGGAAATGTTGCTCACAAAATTCCTCCTCCTGACTCTTCAACTTTTTTGTTTCTTGAACGTTTTCTATCTCCCAAAATTTTTTCATAATATCAGATAAATCATCTACAGTTTCTACAAACCCACAGTAATTATCAAAACTGTCTTGTTGCGGCATGCATACAGACCCACTGGCAATGTATCCGAAGACCGACTGCTGAAAGATCAGCCCCTGCATACTTATTCTATCGGTCTTCAGTAAATCAAAAAATACTTCATTTGACAACAAAATGTGTATTGGACCTGGTTTATGAAACTCTGGGTCAGCTAAATCAACTGATTGTAACTGTTTAAGATCTGGTATATTTAGATATTTAGCAGGGGTTATGCGAGTTATTTTTGGAACAACATAAAAATTTAAAGTACGCATAAAACTCTTATCTGCGTTAGAAACACTTGCAATCACGCTTTCTCTAATGTTCATATTGATTCCGCTTAGTCCTGAGACGGAGGCGAATATTTTCTTTCCTCGTAGATTCAATAATTGAACACACTCTTTAGTCATGAAATTATTTTGACTCCCACTATCTAACAGTGCGCGACAAGCTAAAAACTCCCCATTAGCACTCTTCAAATAAATTATAGCTGTGGAGAGTAAGACTTGTTTATTAGCCGTGGATGAACTAGTCAAAGCAGAAGAGTTTTGAGGCGAACGATGTTTATCCTCAGAGGCGACAGAAGGTATCGCTTGTTCTGAAGGAAAGAATGCGTTTGCAGTTGCGGACAGCTGGCTAGTTTTATCAGGCGTTATTTTGTTTACATTATCATCTCGCGTTCCCTTTTCGAAATGTAATAAAGTATGGTGCTTTTTTACTAATGGCAAGCATTTTCTACATGAATTAGTACTGTTACAGGAATTAATTACATGTAATGAAGACAAACAATTCAAGCAAAGATTTTTTGCTTTTACGAAATTAAATCGCTTTTTAGCGGTCAAATTTAAAAACTGATCACATTTAAAAATACAATGTCGGGCCAGACAGTACGGGCAAGAATTCGAGTGATTTTCGGAAACAGATGTCAGTGTCCTTGAATTATGTGGACGTTTCACTTCGCGAACTAGAGGTTTGTTGTGCTGTAACGTACGCGAATGTTCTTTTAAGAAGGATGTTAACTGCGTTATCGTTCCTATTTCGTCCTTTTTAAGAGATCTTTCCCACCAGCTTCTAGTATTTTTGTCGAGTTTTTCGACTAATATATATAGAATTAGCGTATCGCTGAAACCATTCACATTTTGTTCTAGGACTGACAAGGATCTAATACATTCATTAATGTTATCCACAAATTTTAAAAGCGACGGAGAAGAGTCAACTGTTTGTGGTAAGGCAAGCAACTTTTTAATAACAGAGTTTATCAAATCTTTCTTGTTTGAGTAGCGTTCGACCAATAAATTCCAGGCGATGTCGTAATTTGCGTCAGAAATTGATATGGAGTGAATGATCTCTAAAGCGTCTGATTTACACGAACTTTTGAGGTATTGAAGCTTCTGAGCGTTAGTTAATTTACTGTTTTTGTGAACAGCTGCGGAAAATAAGTCTTCGAACTCTATCCACTCCTCGATTTTCCCACTAAAAATGGGAAGCGAAAGCTTCGGCAATTTTATTTCTGAAGAAACAGAACTAGGTGAAATGTTCTCACTGACGTTTGTTTTGTCAGCAGTAAGCGTTAAAAGTTTCCGTTTAATGATCAAATTAATTTCATCTAATGAGTCTATGATAGTTTCTTTTTCTGCTATGAAATCATCGATTTCTTTCTCATCACAAAGCGCAAATATACAGTCAAACACTTGTTTTAATTCTGTATGGAAACTTGCAACTTTCGCTTCATATACCTGAAGCAAGGCGAAATCTGCTTTTTCAATGTTTGTATTCACCTTATCTTTGAATTTTGTAATGTTTGATTTTATACATTTTTTGTTAGTTTTCGCAGATTTCATTTCTGCCATATTGATAAGTAAGTCAAGGTAAGTCAAAATGTACTTACCAACAATGAACTTCGTAGCTGCTGCGTAGTTTATTTTTAAAACTCCATTATATCCATAAGTCTAGTGTCCGTCGGCTCGAAGGATCAGAAAATGTACGATAAATGTTGTGAAGGTTGATGCGGGTGCGAGGTAAAGTATTCAAAATAAAATGAGAATAAGTTGATGCGTTTTTAACAAATTTTTAATTACTCAAACTGCGTGCCGCTGAGGGCAAAGCGAGAAGCGAAGAGAGACGAAAAATGAATGGGTTACATTAAAGAGGCGCTCACATAAACTGCGCCAAGGATGGTGCCAAATAAATTCACGCCAAATGCGTGGGTAAAGCGATACAAAACCGTTTAGGACTCAACACACGTATTGGCATAAAATGGATAGTACACGCGTATCAATGCGCAATACAGAAAAATAGACGTAAAAAAAATGGAATTAAGTTTTAATTCTTTGAAAATATGAAAAAAAACACGAAAAGATGATTTAGGGCAACAATTGGTTACATGTAAACGACAAAAAAAGTATTGTTTATAAATGAAGATTTTTAATATGGCGTCTGGTCTCCTCGAACAGCTAAGAGTGCTGCGCAGCTATTTTCCATGGATGCGATGATGTTATCGATAAGACTTTGGGGAATACTTGTTCCACTCCTCAAGAATTGCAATCTCCAAGTCTCGGGCAGTAAAAGGAGGCACCGTCCGAGCATATCCCAAACATGCTCATTGGATTCAGGTCAGGAGAGCACGCTGGCCATTCCATACGCAGTATTGTTTCACCTTCAAGCATGTTCTCCACAAGACAAGCTGTGTGCGGTCTGGCATTATCATGCTCGAAAACAAAGGGATCTCGTATGGCTGCAGCGTAAGGTATGACATGAGGTCTCAGTATCTCGTCTGCACACCTTCGGGCCGTCAAAGTACCATTCCGAATGATATACAGGTCCGCACGTCCTCCTATGCCGATTCCACCCCATACCATCCAACGAGCTCGTCGGTATTATGACCTTTCACGAACGAATGAGGGGTTATTTCGAGTGCTCCTTTCCCTCCATACCAGAACAGGTCGGTGTCACACTCCAGACTGAATTGGGACTTGTCTGTCAACAGCACTTGACTCCAATCATGTTGCTCAAAATCTCGATGTTCAGCAGCCCATCTTCTTTGGGCCGCACGGTGGATTGAGGTCAACGTAATGCACATCATTGGCCTACGTGCATAGAGACCACCCTGATGAAGCCTATTACGTACTGTTTAGCTGGACACTCTTCGTCCTGTTGCCAAGAGCAACTGTCTTTGCAGATGAGTAGCATTGTCTGTTCTGTTTCGACAAGCTGTTAACAGTACATACCCGCCATTAGTTGCTGTAGTGGCGTGTGGCCGACCTTGCCCTGCTCAACGTCTAACATTCCCTGTTTCTTGGAATCGATTCCACAGCCTTGCAATGACACTTTTGGCGACTCCAACAGCGTCCGCGACGCTACGTTGTGTTTGCCCGGATTCCATTCTGCCTATAACACGCCATGCCATGGATTCTAGTAAATCACGTTGTTGAGACATTTTCAAGTCACCTTTTCTCAAAAAAAAAAAAAACCTGAGTAATCGAATTTCACAGTTAAGGCAGTGAAACAGACATTTCTGCAACATCCCGATTTCTGCCCTTATATTCTTTTTCTGGTTTTTAACGTCATGAACTTTAATTTGCATATAAAGTTTTATTATTCTGTTTCCTGTTAGGCTATAAATTATGGATAATTTATTTTATGTTACTTATCGGTGTAAGTATTTGCGTAATTTCATTAAAACCATGTGCTCCTCTAATTGTCTTGAGCAGTGTACAAGTGTTCATACATTTTGCTCAGTATTTTCTTTGTTTAAAGGAAAATATTTAATACCAGTGGAGAAAAAGATATCAAGTATTGCGGCTACTGAAGGCTACACGTGCTTTTTATTTTGTTAAAATAAAATTGGGGAATTTTTCTGGCTAGTTAATTTTGGGGATTTTAGTTACAGAAACAGTAAGGCGATGTCTTTGTTTACTGTAAGAGGTTATTCACCGAGCTCATGCCTGCTTGTATATAAGATACTTTGTACCGAAAATTTATTATCCGGTGAGTAATTTTGATATTAAATTGAGTTATTAAAAGCTGTATTATACCAACATAAAAATATTCTTAAAATAAAAATCAGTTGTTTTAAAAATCTATGCATTTTTTATTAACTGTAAATAAATAAATAATTGCTTTCTTCACAATTTATACTCTGCAATGTTTTTACTCGAATTTGTAATTTGACTTTAAAACACTGACGTTAAAGATCTGACCTCGTTGGGCAGTAACAAACAAACTACGACAGAAAGATTTTTCGCTTGTAGTCTGCACTCTTATAAAAAAAGGCGTCTTAATGCATTTTTAAGGGGGGGGGGGATGTGAAATACAGATATTTCATTGAAAATTTTGTCTGAAGCGCTTTCCAGAAAAATTTACAAATATTAGAAAATACACAATATACAAATTTTTTCCTGAATACTCCGTAACGCTGCAAAAGATATATTTTAAACTTTTTGAGTCAGTGGCGTAATTTGATTGCTTTAAAAAGTTTTTAAACGTTGCATTATACCTTAAAAGAACATAATCTTATCGGTTTGGAATAGTTCTTAATTAGGTTATGAGGGGGGAAAAACGCTAAAAAACAAACAGTGTATCAATCACTAAATGCATCCTGAATGTGCAATATAAACTACAAAAACCTATCCGATTTTGAGAAAATCTATTCTATCTGTTTCGCAGTAAAAACATTTTAAATGTGTACCACAACGGTAAGCTCATACTCGTTTTCATAGTCTTTAAAAAATCTCATTTTATCGTTGATTTTTTATGTATATATCTACATGTACGCATACGCCTATTTTCATCATGTTCTTTTTCAAAAATTTTCCCACGCCCCGGCGCGCCGCCGAGTTCCTGAGGTCGTTACGCCACCGGCGTAACCACCGCGAATTTCTGCGCGGTGTAGACCTCTATTTAAAAGTGATATCAGTTAATCTAGAAATTTATAGCTGGCAATCCATCAGCGCTTCCATGTGAAAGTGGGTGGCAAACAGGACAAGTAACAATGTGAAGCATAATCGGTGCATTACATGTAAAAGTGAGTAAATACATAATTATAGAGTTTATTAAATCATAATCGATACATTCTATGCAGTGTGTGTGCATGCTTGTGCAGCGTACATTTCTCAGAATTTCCATGCTGAGGTAATTCCCCGAATGCGATCAAAAACAAGTTCTGTATACAGAAAAGTAGGTATAGGTAGAATGGGGATCAAAAGTACCGTTCACAATAATAGGGTGCTCAGGTTAGAAGGTGTTCAGAATACAGGGAGTTCAGCTTATGTTAAGCCTATGAAGTTCTGCGGTACCGTCGTAATGTGTCTATAATATCGGGGTGTTAACATTAAAGAGTGTTCAGACAGAGTCCACTGTATAATAGTTGTTTAAGGAACTTAAACAATAGGCAGCTATTTTGTTTTACAAAATTTTATTAAACTTTTCAGATTTAATGAAAATTATGCAAAAAATTTTTCGGCTTCATCTTGAAATATCTATAGTTAATCAATTAAAATTTAGGCGTAGTTCCAGGCAAAGAGATTGATGAAGTTTAATAATAATGTTTGAAATTTTTGAATTAGAAGTAACCTAGATTGCGCGAAAATTTTGTAAAACTTTTCTACTAAACATCTGCAGCGAATGAAGTTCATTTTTGTTGCATAGTAGGTGACGACTTAATTTAACAACTAGGTTTCGAAATTTCTACACATTTAAATGCTTTTTTAGATATGGCGTAAGTTGTGAAAAAACCCACTTTCGAGCAAAAGTAAAACCATCCAACTATAACGTCAAATATACAGTGTTAAATACAGACTCCTTGTAATTTGAAGGCATTTAAAAAAATTTTTTTTCACTTTAAGTATGAATTAGTAGCAACTGCATCCGTAACTTTAAATGACGTTTGCAAAGTTCATTGCAGAGTGCTCAAAAAGAAAACGTTAATTTTGAAAATAAAATGTTTTCTCTATTGACTTGACTCAGCAGTTTGTTTTATTACTCTCTAATCGACATTTTGAATAATAAAGAAGAATTATTACTTTGCAATAATCTATACGTTTGCTAGTACACTAATTTCATTTTAACGTCTGACAGTGAAAAAAAAATCCCACTTTTTGAAAATCTGCTATATATATTAACTCGCCAACGACAGGTATTTGAGTTAATATATACTTAGACGATTATTTACGGATAAATCATGAATATTGGTATCATCATAGCACCAACAAAACGATTGAAAAAACACTCAAAATACTGGTGTTAAACGATAAAGTAATTAAAAAACTTTGTAAAAAACACACATAAGAAGTAAAAGGAAAGAGGGGGGCTTGGACGACGAAGAGGAGGACGACGAAGGGCTTGGACTGATGAAGTTCAAAACAATTTTTGAACGAAACGCGTATCCTCTTTCCTTTTACTTCTTATGTGTGTTTTTTACAAAGTTTTTTAATTACTTTAACAAAACGATTGTTACATTTTTGCTACATACACGAAAATGATTTGATTACATGACACATGGATGAAACTCACTCTTTTTTTTTTTATAATGATTGAGATTTTTCAAAATATTTAAAATGTTAAGTTTTTCGTTTATAACCTGAACAAGACTGATAATACGAAATAATATTTATATTAAAGATAAGTAGTTATTTGTAGTAAAATGTATTTCATTCACTTATCCTATTTTATGTATAAAGCAAGTGTGCCGAAAAAACAAATAAGTTGACAATAGTTTGACAATAATGATGTTGGCAGCTAAATTGTGGGCCAAGCAACCCAGTTGAATTTTATCATTATGAAAACGTGGTTATACATAATGATTATGCGATTAATTCAGGATGATCAGAGGGTATTTTAGCTCATAAAAGGGCGTCACCGCTAATGGTGCGCAAAGGGTTAATGATTATCTGAATTAATTTGGCAATTGTAAATTATGATGTACACATTGTAACAAAATAGTTTGGAAATTTATCATAACAGTTCTGCAAAAAGTATAGAATACAAGGAATTTTATTTCAAAAATTGGGTGTCAACCTTCCGTATAATTTAACTGTCAACATTATTATTGAAAAACTTTTTTTCTTTATTTTCCTTTTTCCGGGACTCAAACACATTATAGAAGGCTTGCCTTTCTGGAAATAGTGTAAATCTGTAGTAGGATTGCTCATTCACATGTGAAGCATCAAAAATCACTGTTGAAAGCCCGTCAAAAGCGCCATAGTTTCAAGTTCGTACGAATACTCCATTCATATCTGTGTAGGTACTTAATTTGGTGTAGAAGCTGCTGAAGCTGTTGATAAGTCTATTTCATGGCCACAGCATATGCAAACAGAATGCACAGCAGCTTATTTCCATTTTGACGTAAAACCATCTTTAGGTTAAATTTAGACGAACACAAAATAGACGCTAATCGTTTGCGCCATGTGGCAATCTGTGGCGTTGCATTTCAGAGCCCGCTCCAAGGCAAGCGCTGGTCATAAACGCGCGCTCCAAGTCAACTTTACGACCGAAGATCCTGCGTACCAGCTGGCGCAGGAGCAGACTCGATGGAGAAAAATAAGCAGCTTTGCTGATCGGAATGAGAGTCAGTTTCGATATCTCGCCCATAAATGTCGTTTGGGGCATCCCTCCTCACTACAAAAGCGCTGAATGCTTTATGTTTTAATCTTTCAATTGATACACCTTCTGTTGATTTTAGTTAATAAATGTTATTGTCTGTTCTACTGTTATACGTTCTTGTTTTATCACACTAACAAGTAACACTGGTGACCCGGAAAAAAGTTTCAAAGAAAGTCAATTAAAGGTTTTACTCAAGATGACGGATACAGGATCTGAAGAGGCTGACAGAAATGCAAGTACTACTCTGAATAGGGTCTCTGTCAAGGTGCCGCCCTTTTGGAAAGAGAATCCATCTGTGTGGTTTCGTCAAATTGAAAGTCAGTCCATAACTTCTGGTGTAACATCAAGTTTAACGAAATATCATATTGTGATCGGAAACATCGAAAGAGAGGTTCTATCTCAGGTTAGTAACATAATTGATTCTCCTCCTGATGATAATGCATATAGTGTACTTAAAAAACGCCTGATAGCTATTTTTTTCTGATTCTGAGGAACGTAGGTTAAGGAAACTTTTGCAAGATGTAAATTTAGGAGACAAGCGTCCCTCCCTCCTCCTCCGCGAAATGCAGGAGTTAGCGGGAACGAATATTTGTCAGGGATTGCTTAAATCCTTATGGTTGCAGCGTTTACCTACACAAATACAAGCTATTTTGGCTACCTCAGAGGATGAATTAAATAGATTAGCTGTAATGGCTGATAAAATTGCTGCGTAACGAGTTTGTCGTCTTTGAATAGCACAGAGTTAAGTTCAAAACCGGAGAAGTTAGATGTTACAAATAAAGCTCTAAACGATTTGCAAATACAGATTAACGAATTAAATAAGAGAGTTGATAAACTTTTTACTCTGTATGCTCGAAATAGATCAGTTTCTTGAAAACGTAATAATTCTACCCGTCGTTCTGACAGTGAGGGGAGGTCTTGCTGGTATCATTTTAAGTTTGGTGAAAAGGCAACTAAATGCACGAAACCTTTTTCGTCGGAAAACTAAATAGCCAGGCATTTTCAGCGACGAATGTTGAGGCTTTAAAAAATTGTCGCTTAATAGTACGCGAAAGAAATTTGGGCATAGACCTACTAGTTGACACCGGAGCGGATTTAAGTGTTATTCCACCTACACCGGATGAGCGCTTTTATAATTCAAAGTCTCTTTTAAATTTGTTAGCTGCAAATGGTACAAAAATTAATGTATTTGGAAAAAAGATATTGAATTTAGATATCGGCCTTCGTAGAATTTTTCCTTGGACATTCACAATAGCTGATGCATCTCGACCTATACTCGGTGCAGATTTCTTGCATAATTTTGGAATAATTGTCGATTTAAAGTCCAAAAAATTGATTGACAGCTTGACTAGCGTTTCTTCTCGAGGTAAAATTTCACAAGTACTGTGTCAAAGAATAACCCTCGTGCATCCGTCTGAAAGATTCGATATGTTATAAAACAATACAGTTCTTTATTTGATGATAATTTTGAAACGTCTAATAAGTCAAATGTCTGCCATACAATAGAAACCAAAGGCCCACCGGTGGCGGCTAAAGCTAGACGTCTGTCACCAGATAAATTAGCAGCAGCTAAAGCAGAATTTTCATACTTAGTACAAAAAAGAATTTGTAGCGTTTCGAAAAGTTGTTGGAGTAGTCCACTGCACATGGTTAAGAAATCCGACGGTACGTGGCGTCCATGTGGCAATTATCGTGCTTTAAACGCAATTACAGTTCCTGATAATTATCCAATACGACATATTTATGATTTCACATATAATTTATACGGAAAGAAAGTTTTTAGCACATTAGATTTACGAAAAGCATATCATCAAGTTCCAATGAGTAAAGAAGACATACCGAAGACCGCTATTATTACGCCATTCGGCTTATTCCAATATAATTTTATGACCTTTGGATTGCGAAATGCGGCCCAAACCATGCAACGTCTTCTGGATCAAGTTTTGGAAGGATTAGACTTTTGCTTTGTTTACATAGATGATCTGCTAATAGCTTCTAACGACCTAAATGAACATTTACTTCACCTAACAGAAGTCTTTTCTCGTTTAAAAGAACACAAATTAAAGGTTAATTTGCCAAAGTGCACATTTGCAGCAGAACAAGTAAAATTTTTGGGACACATGATTGATAAAACAGGTATAACCCCTTTACCCGACAGAGTAAAAGCAATCGAGGAGTTTCCAAAGCCAAATACTGTCGTTGAACTTCGACGTTTTTTGGGTATTTTAAATTTGTATAGAAGATTTTTACCCCATTCAGCTGAAACACAACTCCCATTGCATGCAATGTTGGGACCTGGTAAAAAGAATGATAAATCAGTATTGAATTGGTCAGAAGAATCTGAGAGATCCTTTGAAAATTGCAAGAGAGTATTGAAAGAGATAACGTCCTTAAAACATCCAAATTTAAAAGCTCAAATCGCAAAAATGTGTGATGCGTCAAACAAGACCATAGGCGCTTGCGCCCAGCAACATAACAAAGATGGATGGGAACCTCTGGGATTTTTCTCTAGGAAATTAAGCTCTACTGAAATGAAATACAGCACTTACGATCGTGAACTTCTAGCGATTTTTGCTGCAATTAAATATTTTCGTTATCTTTTGGAAGGAACTAACTTCATAATTTTTACTGATCATAAGCCTTTAATTAAAGCATTTTCACAAAAGTATGATAAACTTTCTCCACGACAAATCAGTCAGCTTAATTTCATTGCGGAATTTAGCACTGATGTTCGTTATATGGCTAGTTCAAAAAATACAGTAGCCGATGCCTTATCAAGGATTTACGAAGTGCAGTTTCCAGAACCTTTGGACTTTCCAGCTATAGCGCGGGCCCAAGAATCCGATGAACAACTTAACCCTTAAATGCATGAATTTTTTCTAGTTCGCACGATAGCCACGAGTATAAGTTAAATTTCTGATATCAGTTTTATGAATAGCTAATTCATTTCTCCAAGGACAAACAGTTCGAAAGAATTATGGGAAACTTTTATTACTCACGATATGAATCATTCCATATGAATGAATCCATATGAATCATTTATTATTTAAAAAAAAAAACTATATTTTATGTATGAAACTGACGTACGAAATTTGGCTTCTACTCTAATCCGACACTGAAAAATACGATGCATATATGCATCGCTATGCATTTAAGGGTTAAAGAACTCTTGTCAAATCCTAACACCGTTTTTAAGTTACAGAAACTACCTATTCCAAATTCTGATTATTTTCTATATTGTGACACTTCTACAGCTACGATTCCCCTAATAGCACAGATGGTCACAAAAGAGTCGCTGTGACGTCACAGAGGGTCACAATTGTCACAGGACTGTCACATACTACTCACATTGTGACTTGAGTGATGTGACTCTACTGTGTGGTCACTGTGAAGTTTATTTGTGACCAGTCACCAGGTGACGTCGCCGTGAAGTCACCATGTGACTAGCATGTGATCGGTCGCTAAGTAACTCCACTGTGACGTCACCACGTGTCTAGTATGTGATCGGTTGCTCAGTAACTCCACTGTGAAGTCACAATGTGACTAGTATGTGATTGGTCGCTCAGTGACTCCACTGTGAAGTCACTGTGTGACTATTTTGCGACTACTGATTTTTTTGGACTTCAAAATGACGTCACACTGGCCGCTTTTGCGACTTTGGATACATACTCATTTTTTTCTAATATTTTGTGACAATTTCTTTCCTGAAACATTTAATAAATAAATCCGAAAATAGTAATTCAATAAAACCTCGCAGTTATGTAGTAATGGAATTTAGTTTAATTTATTAACTTTTAATTATTTCGTTTAAACAAGGCAATATTATTCTTAAAAATATTAGAGTTAAGAGTTCTAATCACAAGTGAAAACTAAGTATGTGTGAGTAAAATTAACAATTTCTTTCATATCCCCATGGCATATATGTTTCGATAGCGTATGTAAGGTTTAAATTTCGGATGGGGGAGGGACTATCCAGTATCTTCAACCTTATTGTTACTAGAGTAAATACAAATGTCTCAAAATTGCTGTTTTTTAATAATTGCTTTAAGTTTTCAGATCCCCTCCCCCTTTAAATACGTCTCTGGTATGTTTGAAAGTTCCACTACGAAAAATTTGAGATAAAACTATGGGTCTAAGTCAAAAATACTTTATTTATTTTATCTAATGCATGTTTTTCCAATTAATTTTATTTATTTTTATATGAAATCCCTTTTAGGCAAAATATAGCAAAAATATAAATCTTATCCCTCATACCTTAATATATATCAAACCTCACATGTCGCACATTACGAATTTATTTCATAACCGAATAAAAAATTTCAATAAATCATTACTTTTTTCGGATGAATACCTAAATAAAACAGCACATTATCTCCTGAAAATAATGATATTTTTTATATTATTTAAAAATAAATACATATATTTATATATAAAACTTATTTATAAAATATTCACTGAAAAATTTTAAATTTCCAAAAGAAGCCGTCAGAACTAGCTTTTGCAGCCGTCAGTTTACTTTTAAAGGTTCCCGAGCACGGTAATCACAGCGTTGCGGTAAGATGCTGGGCTAATAACCAGTAGATCCCTGGTTCGATTCTAGACCTCAACTTCTTCTTGCCTGAGAGTTTGGTGCTGCCATCTGGTGTATATTTTCGGTAACTTTTTCCCCGAATTTTTTCGCTGTCGCAAAACTGTCTCATCGTGACTTCTCTGAACGGTCGCAATGCGACTACACAGCGAGAGGACATAGGGACTCTGGCGTGACTTTGCTGCGGAGTCGCGGAGACTGTTTGTAACTCTATTGTGACAGAATTGTGTGGTCGCATTTCAGTCACAGGGGACTGTTGTGCTATTAGGGTCGCCGTTATATTCCGGAAGAATTTCGAATACAAGTGTTTAATACAATGCATTGTCTTGCTCATCCTGGTATTAAAGCAACAGTAAAATTGATCACGGATCGCTTCGTATGGCCAGGCATAAAAAAGCAAATTGCACAGTTATCGCGAACCTGTATTCCTTGTCAGAAAGCTAAAGTTTCTCGGCATGTACATTCTCCTTTCGGAGAATTTAAAGTTCCAAGTCAGCGTTTTTCACATATAAATATCGACCTGATTGGACCTTTACCATCTTCGCACGGTACGTCATACTGCTTAACGTGTATAGATAGGTTTACAAGATGGCCAGAGGCTTTTCCACTTCCGGATATAAAAGCTGAAACAGTCATAAATGCATTTTACAGCGGTTGGATTGCGCGGTTTGGAATACCCGAGCGCATAACAACTAACAGAGGTACACAGTTTAGGGGTGAGGTACTACGATCACTAGCAAAGAATTTTGGAATAAATCTGTCACATACCACGGCATATCACCCACAGTCAAACGGGATTATTGAGCGCTGCCATAGAGTGCTAAAACAGTCCATAATGTGCCATACCTCCATTCATTGGACTGAAGCTTTACCCATGGTTCTTTTGGGATTACGCACGGTTTACAGAGAAGAAATAGAATCTTCACCAAGTGAACTAGTATATGGAGAAAATCTTAGACTACCAGGACAGTTTTTTACAGCTACAACAGCCGATACACCTGATAGCAAATTTTTTGCTAGGTTAAATAGGCATATGCAACTTTTAAAACCAGTTCCTACTACTAGTCATAATTCAACAAAGATTTTTATTTTTAAAGATTTGCATACATGTTCACACGTTTTTCTCAGGGTAGATGCTGTCAAGCCATCTCTATGTACCCCGTATACAGGGCCTCACAAAGTGCTTAAACGAGGTGATAAAACCTTTAATATCGTTGTTAACGGCAAGGAAAGGACAGTTTCAATTGATCGTTTAAAACCTGCTCATATGCCCTCTATAAATCCTCTTCCAGCACCATCTGTTAAAGATGTTTCTCTGCCAGATCATACAACTGAAAAAGTACCATCAAATGATGAAACACTTCCCTCTACGGCCACTGAAACAGTGCCGCCAAATGTTACAACACCCGTTTATCGAACCCGGTATGGACGTAAGGTCCAATTTACAAAAAAGTATCCTGAACTCTAAAATTCTTCTGGTCTTTCTCGTTTCAGATTTTTTTCCCAGGAGGGGAGGCGTTCGTCATAAACGCACGCTCCAAGTCAACTTTACGGGCTGAAGATCCTGCGTACCAGCTGGCGCAGGCGCAGACTCGATGGAGAAAAATAAGCAGCTTTGCTCCTCGGAATGCAAGTCAGTTTCGATGGCTCGCCCGTAAATGTCGTTTGGGGCATCTATTGATACACCTTCTGTTGATTTTAGTTAATAAATGTTATTGTCTGTTCTACTGTTATACGTTCTTGTTTTATCACACTAACAAGTAACAAATCCAAATTTCTTCATGAAGCCTTCAGTAAGCCACCAGAACACAATTCTATCCTTTTTCTGAAAATAAGGAAACATTTTTCTATAACGGTTACGAAATGAAGAAACTGTAATGTTCTTCCAAAAGATTCTACTTCCGAAGTTATGATGGGAGTATCTCTGCTTTCCCTTACTATAGATCTAATTCTAGAACAAGATGGTTCAGATTATTCGTTGTGATTCTGTGTACTGCAGAATTAGTATTTATATATTCTTCATCTCTATGCCCATTAAATGTGGCTTACTCGGTCCTAGATCTGCAGGTTCAGTCTATTCCTCCTCGTTGTCAGAATTAAATCTACTATATGAATAGGCCGTTTCAAAATCGTAAGTTTTTCACAATGCACAACTGGTCGCTAAGTGGAAGATTTGTTTGGATAATGTTTGTTCTGTTTCTTTCTTTCGTAAGACCCTTCCCCTCACCTAACGGATTCAACTGTGCAAAAATAAAAATACGTTGCTTGATTTGTCTGTTCTCTCCTAATCATATGAACGTCAAATAATATCATTCTTTTTCTTTTAGTATTCACTCACAGAGAAAGTACTGTTGCACACGTGATACAAGACGCGAGGACAGTCGAATTTTTTACCCTGATTTTTTGCAACAAAAATATTTTTAAAAATGCAGTTCTGATTGCGGTATTAATGTACTGTGACTCAAATATTACAATGCCGCAAATCTATCAAACATATTTATATGTGTAACGGAACACTCCAAAATTACATTAAGATTCAACTGCACGTAAACACAATGGCTCATGGCAAAGTCCAATGCAAAGCGGCGAGCGAGCAAAGACCCGGGCCTTCTTAATCAGCAAAATTACATGTTGAATCTCAATTAAACAGCTGTTCCTTTAAAGAATTGAACAGAAATGTGCAATAGATTTCTGTACAGTGTGACGAACAACTAGAGGTCTGCGCCACGCCACCGCCACCGAGGTCTAGGCCGGCGCGCCGGCGAAGAACGCCGATTGTTCTCCGCGACGTACAATCGGCTTCAAAACTTTTTAAAAAATTGCACCTTGAATCTCAATTAGACAGATGTTACTTTAAAGAATTGAACAGAGTTGTGCAATAGTTTTCTGTACAGTGTAACGAAGAACTACACGGTAAAAAAAAAATTCGGAAACGTTACCCCAAAATATGGGGCAGCTCTTGTAGTTTAAAATTACAGAAACGTTTCCGAACCATGTGGGTAAAGTATTTAGAAACGTTTTTGCATATTTCGGGAAAATGGTTACATATTTTCCTGCTTTTTAGGTAAGGTTTCTGGAAAAGATGTGTAACGTTTCTGCATATTTTGGTAAAATATTGAGTAACCTTTCTGTTTGTTTCACAAAGGTTTCTGAATTAACGGGTAACGTTCCTGTGCTTTTCAGAAACCTCTTCGTCCATTTCACAAAGGTTTCCAAATTAACGAGTAACATGCACTAGATGGCAGCACCAAACTGGAAGGAGTGCGAAGTACCAGTATCGAACCCTCGACGCACTCGTTCATAGGCCAGCACGTTACCTCAGCGCTGTGATCGTCTTGCTCGGATTGCTTTAAAAGTAAACTGACTGCTGCAAACGTTAGTTCTGGCATGGCTTGTTTTGGAAACTAAAATTTTTTTTGGAGTATTTTATAAATGGAGGGAAAATACCATAATTAATAAATATAAACTAAAAATCTTATATCTCTTTTTTTTCACATAAATTATTTTCAGGAGATAATGTGCTGTTTTATTTTAGTATTCTTCCGGCGACGTCACCTAGTGACTGGTCACAAATAAACTTCACAGAGACCACACAGTGGAGTCACATCACTCACAAGTCACAATATGACTAGTATGTGACAGTCCTGTGACAATTGTGACCCTCTGTGACGTCACAGCGATTCTTTTGTGACCATCTGTGCTATTACGGAAGACGCGTTCACTCTTTTTCCTCTGTCTCTTGCACTTGGCGCATGCGCGCGAAGTCCCAAATAAAGATTTCCTTTTCCCGTAAATATTTTACACCGAAATGTGGGTTATGTTTCCGAAATCGTGAGTTCGAGTAGAGCATCGGTAGGTTACGCTATACTTTCGGAAACCTTTCTGCTATAAGTATGTAACGTTTCTGATTTTTTTTACAGTGTAGAGGTCTGCGCCACGCCGCCGCCGAGGTCTAGGCCGGCACGCCGGCGAAGAACGCCGATTGTTCTCCGCGACGTACAATCGGCTTCAAAACTTTTTAAAAAATTTCACCAAAAATTTCAACTGCTTATTTTTATCTGGATACTTCTTAACCTTTTACGTACCTGGTTCGTAACCAGGTTGCGCTCACCGGGTTGCGGCGCCTAACTGTCCGGAGTTTTCCGTGGTTTTCTCCAAAAGTTAACGTAAATACGGGTTAGGACCCCTTAGAAAGGCCTCCACGGAGGGCACCCCACCCACAGGACTAGATTCTTTGTGTAGATAATTGGCCTTAATCCCACAATGCAACGCAACTTCTTAACCTTCAGCAGGCCAATGTTCCCAATTGGAAACATCTAATTAAAAAAAAATAGCAGATAAAGTTGAAAGATGGCATGATTTTTTGAAACACAAGTTGCATTTCTATCATGTGGGGGAAACGGGATAAAAAATCATAAAAGTAGCCAGTTTCATAAATTTTTATAGAGCTTACAGCCCCCCCTCTTCAAACATCTTTATTTAAATTTAAAAATAAATATTTCTTTAATTCTTAATTTTTCACTTATCTTTTAAACTACCCATCACTATATTCCGTTTATGAATCCAATGTAAAAGTTTGTCAAAAGTCAGAAATGACTAATGTTCCCAATTACGAACACAATGAAAATTGTATGCGATTCCCCCCCCCCTCCCCCACCCGTTCAAACCACTAAAATCCTTTATTTAACGGATTAGAAAACAAAATATGCAAAAATTAATTAAAAATTTGCCTGGATCTGAATTTGGTCTGTAAAAGGTAAACGCTAATAACTTGTAAAGAAACAATTTAAATTTTTTGAGTGAGTGGCGTAATTTGATTGCTTTAAAAGCTGTTTAAATGTTGCATTATACCTAGGGTTGCCAAACGTCCCGCGAAAGCCGGGACGTACCGTTTCTACGGCTTTAGAGGACACGTCCGGCGAAAGGTGTGTGCGGGACGCAAAATGTCTCGCTTGTCGCTTGTCCCGCAGAGGTCTGGGCGTAAACTCCGTTCCCATAAGAACACGGCAAGTGAAGCAGCATCCGGCTTAAACAGTGCGTGGGAGAGTCAACTTCCTCTCGGCTCGACTACTGTGGCACTGTGTACGCTAAGGGGAGCAGGTGCATGTAAAATCTGTCGTGGATCCAATGTCCTTCAGGTTGTTAAACGATACCTCTGGGGGTGCCAATTTCAGGGGGCTGGTCCCTCCTCTGGAATGGGTTCAAAATTAGGAAACCACGAGCTAAATCGTACTTCCTCACACTGGGGCCCTAAAAATGGAAGGCGCACCCCTCTGCCCATCGCCTCCCTTCGGGGGGGGGGATCTCGCACCGCCGTTACGGTTGTCAGGGGGCATCAGAAACAACAACAAATGTACAGCTTTTTTAATAGAATAAGTAATTTAATAATATGTTAAATTATAATGATCTCAGAAGAGATTGTATGTATTAAGTTTATTTCCTAAATAAATATGATCTCAGCAGAAGTGTTTATATACTTTAAGTACAACTTACCCTAGGGCCGCCTCTCTTTGTAACCCTCTTAATTTTAAATTCCATTCAGAATCTGAGAGATTTCAGTTCCAAAGAAGCCAGTGAAAAAGAGGATTCTCTCCGAACAAGATTTAATGAGATGGCGAACCAACTGGTCGCCGGAGGCAGCTAGTATTCAATAAATCCTTTTAAAATGCAAAAATTAAGTTCTGGTTTTAATTGCGTTTCTCACCTTCCTATAATAAGTAAACAGGATCCCTCTGTTCTTAGCAACGCCCTGCATTTTAATCGCAAAAGTCCCGTAAATCCGAGCAGGAAAGGTGGCAAACCTAATTATAACTCAAAAGAACACAATAGCTTTGGAATGGTTCATGAAAAGGTTACGGAGAAATAAGAAAAAAAAAACCGCTAAAAATCTCAGAATGTATAAATCGTATGCTGACAACTAAATGGATGGTGAATGTGCGATATAAACAACATAAACCTATCCTATTTGGAGAACATCTATTGTTTCAGTTTTCCAGTAGAAATATTTTTAAAGAGTACCACAACGGCAAGCTCATATTCAGGAGCCCCACCAGTGGCCAAGAGCAAAGCGCTCCGAACTGGGAGACGGAAGGTGTCAGGTTCAAAACCAGGTCGCGTCCGCCGACCTAATTGTTCAGATTTTTCTGTGGTTTCCTCCAAAACTTAGAGTAGATACGGATTAGGACCCATTAGAAAGACCCCATGGAGTGCACCCCACCCTTGGCTAAGACCCCACGTGTAGCTAATTAGCCTTAATCCCACAACAACATCATACTCAAGACTTGTTTCTATGGTCTTTAAAAAAAAAAAAAAACACTCAGTCAAAGCCCGTTGTGGAGGCAATTACACCGGGTGCTAGAAAAACATTTGACGAAAGCATGTCTATACTCAATATATTTAATCTTCGTGCTCCTAAAATAAATAACTTCATATTCAATTTTTATTATATACCCAAACGGAATTTCATACTCTTCTGGAAACGCGCGGAAACTCTTCAGATTCGACAGATTCCGTATTGTATACAAAGCCTCTTATATAAATGCTTCAAGCGAACGATTATTTTAATGAAAATAAAGTTAGACTATGTTATGTGGAAAAACAGTTTTAAACGATTTGGAATCGCAATTTTCCTTTCAAAGCCTGATAACCGTGATTTCAGTATGACGTCATTGTCAATTGAAACAACTTATTTTGACATGCAAATGATTTACTTTTAGTACTCTGGTAAATAAAATGGAGCTGAAAAGAGCGAAAAATCGCTTAAAATGAGGGAACGGGTAGATTTTCAGAATTTTTAAAGTGGTGCAGATTGTTTTCTATATTTTTATACATAATTATGAAAAATTTCAAGCGGATCGTACAAACGGTACAAATGTTATTTTTTATGTGCTTTTTAATTTTCTAGGAGTAATGGCGGTAAAACTTTTATCTTCGAGTGGCTGTCCGGAATTGTTAGAGATTCAGTGAATCAATGAGTCAGAGATAAGCGTAACAATATAGTAGGATATGCATGTGTGCGTGTTTGTACGCATACACCCATTTTCATTATGCTCTTTTTCAAAAATTTTCCCACGCCGCGGCGCGTCACCGCCACGAATTTCAGTGGGGCGCAGAATTTTACTAACAACTAATGGATAAAGAACATAACGAATAAATTGTTACTTTTCCATGTAATGTTTTACATTTTTTGTTTACTGAACTTCTTCAGTTTTATTTTCAAAATGTTTTTATTTTATTAATTGTTTAATCAATCCTTATATGCAAAGGAGCATTTTACACAAAATACTACTCATTATAATGGGAGATAAATTATCTTACTCTTAACAATATTTAAACAGTAGCGACATTTAAAAAATAAGTTAATTATATCATGACACCCCTGTATCTCTGAAACAAAAGCCAAACCTGTTTGTTAATGGTGATATTAAGGTGTAAGTGTAACATACCAATGGGTAGCACAGTGACTAAAGCCGCTGACATTGGGAGATGGTTCAAGTGGAGGAACAGAGTTCTGTCCTCTGGCGGGGCCTTCGGTCTAGCGGATTGGAGTTTTGGGCGGTTTTCTCCAGATGTAACGTGAATACGTGCTAGATACCCAGAAAAGTCCTCCCCTAAGGCGTTTGTCCTTTCTTTGTGGTGGATTTATAAGCGGTTCCTCGTGAACAAGCACACAAATCCGAATACATGTTCCAACAAGAACAAAGTGTAACGTGAAGAATTAATTGAATATTTCCCCCCCCCCCTCTGATTTAAGAACTTTCTAAAAAATTTTTGTTCAGCGTAATTTTAGAAATGTGCAATTTTCTTTGTCTGATTCTTTAGGAAGATTAAAACTTACTTCATGTTGAAAGTTTTCGTGTTAGATGCCAATAATATACTCACTACGATACTAACATGAAAAAATAATAAATCTATTTGTAATTATGATTATGATGGCAGTAATGATGAATACGATGATTATCTTTGACCATTTTCGGTGAGTAAACATTGCTGCAGTGTACTGTAATTATTAGCAAACCTACGATATATCTTTAAAATATTACAGGACATTTTAAAGGCCCTAAAAACATATAACTTTAAGCTATTATTAAACGATTAACAGTGGGAAATGAAAATAAATTAAGAAAATTAATTTTAATTAAACTTATTAATGTTACCTTGGAAATTACTCAACTAAAAAACTGAGATAGAACAAAATGGTACACACTATTTCTTGTTTAAAGTTCACACAAAAACATTTTATCCCATAAAATACACTCATGTCCATAAATTAAGGATAATTCAGAATCACACAGAAATTGATCTCTAAAATAAAAATTTCACCTGTGGAATGATCACACACGTCTTGAAGAAGAATATGCAAATTACAGGAAACCACCAGATGGCGTGGATGGTACGTCACAATGACGAGAGTGTAAGAGAGGGGTATATAAGGAATGGTGGCAAAGAAGTAAAATTGTTCACAAGCGTTGTGAAAGCCTTTCAGTGCAAAAACCGCATAGTTATGGCACAAAGGAGGCATTTGGATGATGTTTTACGTGGCAGAATTATCGGACGACTGGAATGTGGACGTACCCAGCTGGAAGTATCCGAGGAACTTGGAATCGCCCAGAGTGTCATCTCCAGGCTTTGGCAACGATTCCAAGATGATGGTAATGTGAGTAGACGTTACAGCACAGGTCGCCCCCGAGTTACAACGCCGAATGAGGACCGCTATTTGGAAGTTACTGCTAAGAGAAACAGACGGAGTACAGCATCACACCAGTCTCGTCAGCTCTCTTCAGCTACCGGTACGACAGTTTCAAGGCAGACCGTGTACAGACGCTTAGGGCACATTGGTCTATATGCTCGTAGGCCTGTCAGATGTGTTCCACTTACCGCAACTCACTGTCGCCTGCGATTAACCTGGAGTAGAGAGCATGCATTGTGGACACCGCAACAGTGGTCTTGTGTGATGTTTTCCGACGAGTCCAGGTTTAGTTTGGAGTCTGATTCTCGCCGGACATTCATCTGGAGAGCGCCAGGTACCCGTTACCACCAAGAGAACACCATTGAAAGACACCGTTACGGTGGAGCAGGATGGCTCGTTTGGGGAGGAATTATTCTTGGTTCCAGAATTGACCTGCATGTTCAGAGTATAACGATGACAGGCCACATCTTTCGGGATGTCATTCTGGAACAACATGTACGTTTGTTTCGGGGCGCCATGGGTGCTGAATTTGTGTTTATGGATGACAACGCCCGTCCTCACCGTGCAAACATTGTAGACGAATGCCTTCAATCGGAGGATATCACCCGTATGCATTGGCCAGCATACTCACCGGACTTGAATCCAATAGAGCATGTGTGGGATATGCTTGGCCGACGAATTGCAGCCCGTCAACCCCCTCCCACCTGTCTACCGGAACTTCGGAGTGCATTGCTTAATGAGTGGTGTAATATTCCCCAAGATCAGATTGATCATTTGATACTCAGCATGCCTAGGCGTTGTCAGGCCTGTATTGCATCGTCCGGGAGACATACTCCGTATTAACCATCCTACTAACCATGTTATACTGTTTTTTGTAAATAGGTTCTTTTTTTAAATTTGGTCAAGGGAGTAAAACTTGCAATTTTTATTAATTTTGTCAAACATATAGCATCTTTTTTGCCCTTTACTTTTTGTTTAATAAATAGACTTTACAAATAAGTCAAATTTGTTTTGCTTCTTTCTCTTTCTTTGCCTGAACTTCATTATCCTTAATTTATGGACATGAGTGTAGTATTTTATCAGTAACCATAAATGTGATTAATACTTATTGCATGTGAAAGAGTAGATGATGGAAAGAAATAGCTGCATGCTCTAACTCCGAAAAATAAATTCTTAGTATCCACGACTAATTAATTTTGTTCAATTTTAATAGGAAAATCTACCACCATGAACAAGAAATTTCTCTGCTAACATGACCGTTCGTTATTTTACTCCATTCTGGTATGGAAAACACACACACACGCACACATCTGATGAAGATTTCATTTACGTACTTCGCAGACTTGATCCTAAAAGTCGCTAATCCTTCCCCGTTAAGCTGCTTTTTAGGGTTCTTGGCTTACCTACCGAGAAAAACAATCCGTTATCTCTGTTTTGCTTTGCTTCCACTAATCTCCGATGGTCTCTTTCCCTAATGAGAAGAGGTCATGCTGAGAGCAATCTCAGCAGTTAAAATACATTAGAAATATTATTCTGCGGGTGAAAGGACCATTCAATTTCAAGTCAAAAACAACGGAGTCATCTATATAGCCAACTTCAATGGAGAGAGAATACCGATTATCCTTTCAGAGTCGTGAACACACACATATTTTTATATTAAATAAAGCTTATATTTACACAACTTATTTTCTGTTTGGAAATGGGGATGGAATGGGAAATATTTTTAGAGTAAATCTCTAAAAATAATTTCCGTAATTTCCATTGTCATCTCCACTCACTACCCAGAAGCAGTGAATACATTTTATTCATGTAACAGACATATGCATTAAATGCAGGGTGTATCATAATTCCCTCCCAGGTTTCGAAAGCTTATATATATGTATATATATATATATATATATATTACCAATACAGCTACAAAGTTGACCTTATTGGAGAAAGAAATGTTACAAATTTTATTTTACAAAAGTCCAATCTGTGAACCTTTCGTGACAGCGACGGATAAATGCAATTTTGTCGGAGGTGGGGGAAGATCAGATAGTTTGTGGAATCATCAGCATCGCGGAAGAAGGACGGATTATAGGGGGGCTGAGGGGGGGGGCGACCGCCTAATTGAGAAAAAAATATTAATGTAAACGATACTATTTTATTTCCATAAAATGGATGTATATGTTAATCTTCTAACTAATCGCCCAAACCGATAATTTAACTGCCCTCTGCTCTGGCAAAAGTGCATCAATCCGTCGCTTTCACGAAAGGTTCACATATTGGACTTTGGTGAAATAAAACTTGTAACATTTCTTTCTCTAATAAAGTGAGTTTTGTTGCTGTATTGGTAATATATATTTATTATAAGCCTTCCGAACCCGGGAGAGAACTGTGATACACAATGTATATATCCTATTTCTAAAGGCAGACTTCTCGCTTAAGACAAGAACTTCAGCTCAATGCATCCCCCCCCCTCCACCCAATCGATATCTAATGTTTTAAAGACAACAAAAAATCAGCAACGATTGGCTACGTATTTCTCTTTCTTTTTAAAAGACTTTTTATTTATTTACGTATTAGACTTTTTATTATATCTACGTATTTCTCTTTCTTTTCATTGCTTATCATGTTACTAAATTTCATTTTATTTTCTTAAGCCATTTTTGAGGGATGCGAGAACTAACATTTAATCGATTTTCAGAAAATCTCAAAATCTATGAAATATTTGGAACAATTTTGGTATCTATAATTTAAATTAATTTGTCATCTAACATAATTTCAAATTTCTTTCTATCCCATTACCAATTTTTCAGGAACGGAACAAGCATGCACTCAACTTACACAAAATCTCAAAATCTATGGAAAATATAAAATTTTGAAGTATTTCGACTTCTATAGTTTAATTGAACACCTGGGAGATACTAAATTTTGTTTCATTCACTTCAGTGTTTTATACGTAATGAATAAATATTTTGACATCTTGAAAGAAAAATTCGCAAAATCTCAAAATCCAAGTATTTTTTTTTTTAAATTTTACAACTATAATTTAAGTTGAGTGACTCCCTATCTTGTCACCAAATTTCATTTCATTCGCTTTAGTCGTTAATACGTGAAGCTTAACAAATAGTCATACATTTTAAAACGATTTTCGCAAAATCTAATCAACTTTTTCCCCCGACGTCTAAAGTTTATTTCGACCCCTTCAGTTGTGTGAACACCGATCGTGTTACCAAACTTCACTTCATTCGCCTTAGTCGTTATTAGGTGATGCGCGAATAAATATTTACGCATATTGAAACGATTTTCGCAATATCTCGAAATCTAATCAAAATATTTTAAAAATTTGACGCCTATAGTTTTAGCTGAGTGACCACTTATAGTGTCAACAAATTTTATTGTTAATAAACTAAGACGTGTGACAAAGATTACGCGTGCTTTAATTCAGGGGGCGTAGAAGAGGTAGACAAGGATTAGAAGATGATGTAGTACTACATTTATGCGCTGTGTAATTAGCAATAACTCAGAGAGATTCTTCAACAAGACGACTTAACTTGATTTTATGATTGTATTTGAAGATAGGCAAAAATCTTACAAAGTTATTGGATGGTGAGGGGACGGCGATGGACTGCCGAATTTATGTAGCCTACCAGATGCTAAAACCGGAGCAAAAGTGATGTCTTCTCGGAACGAAACAATTAGACATCGCCAATAAACTTGGCCATGCAGCGCTAAGAAAAAATACGTAAAAGAAGAAAAAAGGGGCACACATCCGGAGCGGTTAAGAATAAATGAATGTATTAATTTTATAAAAACATCCGGAGTGTCAGCCGGGGTCTAACTGAGCTTCGCTCGCTACGGGGATATACCGCGGAAGCCGGTATGTGAAGGGTACGTGATGCGGTTGGCTTCGAGGGAGAATGGTGGGTCTCTGCTCGTCGTGAACCAACTCCGTACTCTGAACTGCTGGTGGAAGTGGTCCCCAACCTAATTTAACTTATGTTCGAACTTAACATCATGTACGAACTTTTCCATCTTGTTACTGTGCCTGTGCGCCCCGGTCCCTCGGTTGCTGGTTCTCCTGCGCCCTGTGATGCTAAGAAGATCGTCCTCGTTGGTCGTTGTTGCTGATTGCGGGTTCCCGATAGTGAGCTACCGGCCGTCCTTATTGTGTATGCCCTTGAAGTTTCCTGCCTGATGTGATGATGAGTCTCCGTCTATGGTCTTCCGTGCTGATGTCTGCTCTCTGCCTTCATCCCGACGGACTCGAGCTCGACAGCGCACCTTGGACGTACTACTCGCCCTACATTTTTCTACTGTTCGTGGAGTCATTCACGAACTGGCCCATGGACTGAATGAAGTTGATGGAACTTACGTCTTCATGACTGATCTACCTGGTCGATGACTGCGGCTTGCGAGTGGCAGTCGACCTGCGGTGTAGCGGAACGTCGGACGTCTTGATGGGACCTGTTAAAGAATAGCTACAGCCTGATGACACAAGATGTCGTAGCGAGACCCAAGACTGATGCGCTTCGCTGCTTTACGGACGTGGCACCCCTCCGGGGTGACGTAGGGCGTCGCTTCTTCTTCCCTGTGGCTTGGTCCTGTCGTTGTACTTCCATCGCTTCAATCACTCCTGACTATTGATCTGGACCTTTTTCTTTTTCTTTTTTCGTCATCCTGCAACATCTTTGCCTGCTCCACTTCCATCGCGGACGCCAAATTGTTTTTTTCCATCTTTACTGGTCGCATATCGAGCAACCTGCCCAAGGAAGCCCTTTTTAGGGGGGAGGACAGGTCTATATTCCATGTTCCCTACTGCTGCTCAAGTCCCGACAGCCCTGTCGGGAGCGCGTCTTGCTCCCACGCCAACCGTCCCGGGGTCGTATCCCGGCCCCGAACGATGTGTTCATCTGCCCTACGAGCATTCCATCTGCTCAGACTCTCTGCTGATTTTTTACGGGTGAATTTTTGTCCACCCTGTTTTTTTCTGTGGACCCTGTCCACTTTTTACGCCTAACATCTCATTGAGTTATCGTTCAAAGATGCTCTCGACTTACTGGAGGTTTGGCCGCTGGCCTAGGTACTCCGATAAATTCATCATCAGTCAGTCAGTCAGTCATTAATTTTATAAACAAAACCAATTAGGCACAGAAATTTAAAAAGGATACCAAAGCTTGTCAAAGAAGAAAGTCGCCAATATCCAAGCGTGAAAAATGGCATTCTCCCCGAAAATTAGTAGCTGCAAAAGAAATTCCTTTAAAGGCATTGAATAAGAATTAGCAAATCTGCGGTCATAAACCACAAATAACCGAAATGCTTTGAGCGGATGTGGGGTGTTGGATATAACAAGCACCGCGTAAACAGGCCAGGAGTTATATACTAGTGCCAAAAAGGAATATGTGATGTCGGCATCATAACATGATTGACATTAGTACATACAGTTACCGTGTTTACTAGCCTAATAGTTGCCCTTGCTTAACCCATTTGTGCCTGGATATTTTTGCGACTTTCTTCGATTTTTACTGATAACAGAAATAATAGATAAATTTCTGACGTCAACTTCTTGAACAAGGGATGATTTCCTTTAAAAACATTATGCATAAAAATCGAAATATCAGCATCCTACTTAGTCATGTTAAAATATTTTGTAGAGTTGAGGCTCAATACTCATGAATAAAGGCTAGGAAAAATAAATAACGTTTTCGACTAATAGCGAAAATGCCGTCCCAAAAAGGGACGCTAGGCATAAATGGGTTAACACTTTGCCGTCCGGCGACACCATAGTGATGTCGTTACGTAAAGTATCGCTAAATGGCTGGCGACATTACAGTGATGTACTAGTACTTTCAATTTATTTGATCACTGGACGAGTTTCTGACGTTTTGCTAACAGATTTCCAATGCCAAAAAACAGAAGGCACGGAGGTCTACAAGGAGGGCAAACGCAATGCTGTGAAAATGGGCCAAGATGAATTTACCAATGAGTGATATATAAGTCTTTTGCTGCCATTGGCGGTAATAAGTGCAACTAATTCCACTGAATGCTGGTTATCTGTGGAGTTTTGTTATGAATTCGCCGTTATCGAAAATATGTATTTGCTGGTCCTTTGCGAGACCCCAAAAACATCACTGGTTCCGGAAATATCTGTAGGGGCTCTGAAAATGTGCTATCGCTGGCTCTTTGCGAGACAGCAGGGCTCCCCTATGATTGTCCCCCTCCCTCCGTTTCGCGGGTGCAACTACCTCCATCCCATATAAAATACGTGCATTCCCCAAAAATGCAAATGTTTTTCTGAAAAACTTACGAGTGTGCCATAAAAAATTATTCAAAATACGTAAAGAAAAATGAAAGTTGAAGAAAACAATAGCAATACATTTGCCTTTCTCATTAAAGGAAACAAGTTTTCGTATAAAAAATAAGAAATTAAAATTAGAAGGCTTGAATGACATTTTAAATTACATTTCGTTGCATTTTACATACAGTCGGATATGTATTTTGCCAGTTTCTCCTTTGGCATTCTATAGAATGCCTAGGAAATGTGCAAAATCCTAATCATTTCTCACACTGCCAGCTAGTTTTAGGCATTTTATAGAGTGCCAGATTTCATACTTTGCAGGTAACATATATATCCCGATAACCTGAAAAACTGCCGACGACATTCAAAGTAATCTTAATTAGTGGTGCCGGCGCCACGAGAAGAAACTTTTACGAGACATGCGGAAGGCAAAGTGCTAACAAGTCATTTGTAACTAAGAATTTTTGAGAATGCATAAATTTTGTAAATTTCATTGTTGCTACCAAAAAGAGGTACATTTTATATTCTATTCCCCTACGTTATTTTTTATAATAATAACCTTTATTTTTACAAAATACTTAAATCATACATTTTATTTTATTTTTCCATTAATTATTATCATTACATATTTTCGAGAAAAAATAATTATTTTTACTACTGATGTGGGAAAATTTATTCATCATCAGAGGTATTAGCACAAATTACTAAATAGATTAATGATAACTTGACACTAACTAGCTGGCTTAGTGAATATAAATTTTCACGCTGTCTAAATGCTCACAACATGCTCAATACGCTGGAAGAGGATATTTCAAATTGAAAAATAAATTAAACTACTAATTTAAAAATAAAAATGCAAATTCATTCATAGAAATACTATGCTAAAGGCCTGTCAGATGGTGCAACAGCGCCATCTATCGACCGAATCCGCGTTAGGTCCATTTTCGCGGAAGGAGCAGCATTGCCTGTGGAACGCCATCTGAATCTAAGTCCATGACAGTAAGTCAGAAACTAGTCTACTGCACGAAAACCTTTGCCTCCACCCAAACCCGGCGCCAAGCTAAAATTTTTACGAGACATGCGGACGGCAAAGTGTTAATAGTCTCACCCCGATTTTGAAGCGCAAAAAAAAAAAAAAAAAAAAAAAAAATCATCAAAATATTTTCTCCGCATAAAAGTCGCAGTCGGGTATTTCACCTTCATCTAGAAAATGCATATTAGAAATATCTAGAAAATTATCATGAATTGTGTATTATGGCTGCATTCGTAAACGCCAAACGAGTTTCACTCGTGCAATGAATTTCCATCTAAGGCGTTCGTAAAGGAAACTGATTGCATACAGTTTTTAAACTAGAGCGTTCGTATACAAAACTGAGTGCGATTAGTTTCAAACGAAATAAACCGATCTCTGCTAAGGTTTAGTCAGTTGTTTAGAAGATAGACTTGCTGCACGTTGTTGTTGTTTTCAAATGGCGTCTGCTGTTATGGAAAAGTATGTTGTGAGGGGATCTCATATCTGCGAGGGTTTGCGCACCCATCTCTGCCAGCCGCCTGCGAGCGGTGAGGTCTCGGGTTCGAATCCCGTTAACCCATGGTTGTCATTTCCACCCCCTTCTTCTGTGTTTGTACATCTGTTGTGCTCTTTGTTTTTAATAAATGTTATATGGAATTCATAAATGTCAAAACGGATATTCAGGGGTATAAGACCATCCTCGAGATTGCAGTCAGAAACCTCAAGAACAATTCTCAATTCAACAAACAAACAAACATCAACAAACAAGTATGTTGTTGTGAAAAGTATTTTACGTTTCCTAAAGCTGCAAATATTATTTTTTCGAGGAGGAAATTCATGCGTAAGTTAGAAAATGCTACGAAGGTACATAATTTTTCAAAGGTAATCATTTTCTTGTATTTTTCATTTTAGTAAATTCAAAAATTCATGTTTTAGTGTTGAGATTGAAGTTGATTTAATCCGTTATTAGCGAAAGTTGAACTTCTCTTGCTAAATACTTTTGAAAAAATGAAGTTGAAAGTTGTAAATTTTGATTTGTGCACTTTAATTATGGCCACTCTTTCTTTTAAAAATCCTGTTGATTTTATATTGAGTATGTACTAAAAACTCTCCTCAGCAAAATTAACGCATTCGGGAATTGTAAGCAAACACGTCTCCTAGGCGACGAAACTAAATAAACTGAAGTAGTTCGTAAAGTCAAAGGAAACTGATAACCACTGACAGCACTAAACACACGCATTCCAGTTTTCTTACGAAAACTCGTGCAACGAGTCTGTCGTTTACGAATGCAGCCTATGTTATTGGAATATTTTGTCAAAATTTTCACAAAGATGATTTGTGAATTTTATGTCTATAAAACTATACTATCAAAAGAAAAATTTGTGTGCAACTGATGAAAAGACTATTTAATAAACAGAACATGATCTGAAAACAATTGGTAATTTACTAATTTCATTATAATGTATTTTTTATGTACGTAATGCTTTAGCATTGGACTGTACAATATTATTTAGTAGATTTACCCCCATTAATAGTCGCACCTAGAATTTCACAATGAAAAATTCGCAAAAAAACGTACAACTATTATGCGAATAAACACGGTATATTAAAATCAATTAAAAATAAAATTGTAAACTACAAAAAAATTCTCTAAAAACGCAATATCTCTTAAAGGTAATACCAATGCAAGGACCGGCGACTTGTGGTTAAGGGCGTGTCCTACTCGGGGCCATCGTGATTCTATCGGGCCTGCTTGTGCACTCCGAAAGAGGCCTACGGACGTTTCCTCATTGGTTAAATTCAGCCGTTAGTGACGTATTTAAGTGCTGGAACCAATAATTGAGCATCCGTAGGCCTCTTTGGATGAGTCATCGGAGTGCACAAGCAGGCCCGGTAAAATCACGATGGCCCCGTCCTACTCCATGCCAATCACCTAAGCGTATGGTCGTGGGTTCGATTTTCACTCATACTCGACTAAACTCGGTTTAAAAAGAAAAAAAAAACCTTCCTTTTTTGTGCTATTAAAAGTTTTCATTATGTTGTCCGCTTTACTCGACTAGAACTTCTAAGCAGCTTCTTCAAATCAAGCACACAAGTCCGAAAATAAATTTTTTAACCCATTTGTGCCTGGATATTTTTGCGACTTTCTTCGATTTTTACTGATAACAGAAATAATAGATAAATTTCTGACGTCAACTTCTTGAACAAGGGATGATTTCCTTTAAAAACATTATGCATAAAAATCGAAATATCAGCATCCTACTTGGTCATGTTAAAATATTTTGTAGAGTTGAGGCTCAATACTCATGAATAAAGGCTAGGAAAAATAAATAACGTTTTCGACTAATAGCGAAAATGCCGTCCCAAAAAAGGGACGCTAGGCATAAATGGGCTAAAATACAAAAAAAAAAAAGAAAGAAATATGAGTTGCTGTTATTCATAGATTTTGGAATACCTAGATGAAGAATCTTATGCTCATAATCGTATACTTTTTGAAGCGTTTTTGTCATCAACATAGAGATGTGAATACAAGGATGCGGCATTAGCTATCATCAGCAAAAGACCCCCCCCGGAGGGCACCCCCCTTCTGTTCTCCTTCTGATGCGGATTTATAAGCGGCTTCGGGCCAAGCACACAAATCCGAAATACATGTTACAAACAAACAAACAAATCACAAGCAAACTATCCTCAGCATTGGACGAAATAAAGTAACTGTGTTGGTCTAACTATGGCGGAACATTTAGTTGGTTTCTTTTTAAGTAATAGTGAAAGATGCACGATTTTACGGTTATAAAAGTTAAAAATGCACAATTATATGTTACGTTTGTTTATTTGTGTAACATGTATTTCGGATTTGTGTGCTTGGCCCGAACCCGCTTATAAATCCACGTCCGAAGGACAAGACAAGAGGGGGTACCCTCCCCCATAAAATTCGGGGGGTCTTTCTAAGGGGTCCTAACCCGTATTTACCGTAGTATCGGAGAAAACTACGGAAAACTCCGAACGGTTAGGTCGACAGCCACGCGATGGGACCCGGGGCCTTCACACTTCGGCCATCCACCATTTTCAGTGACAAAACCACTGTGCCATGCTGAGGCTTATATGTTACAATAGTTCTAAATACAAGATCTCAGCATTCCGCTGTTAAAAGTTTTACAGTTATGCCAAATACGTAATTATTCTTGGCACCAACTTTGGTGACATTACTCCTTTAAATTTGGAACTGTCACCATAGAATAGGTTCGGCTTGAGCGTGGTGGAAATCATGTTTGCACGTGGCTCTCCTCCCCGCTTTCCTGTTTCATTTTAGTCGTACTTTATTAATTATTTAAGTTTTCTTTCTCTATTTTTTTCAGTCTTTCTCTTCCTTCGTTTTTCTTTTTTCTCTTTCTATCTTATTATTTTGTACCATTAGGGTACTGGAACAATTGAGACAGCCACTTGTGCTAAAAGTCTCGATATTCGTGTTTTGTGTTTGTCCCATAAAGGATCATTAGAGGTATATGCAGGCCTTGTTTGCCATAGCCAAAACCCCAAGAACATTAAAATAAAATAAAAATAAAAAACCATAGAATAACACAGTCATGCTGCAATGTGGTCTAGGCAATATGGCGGATCAGTTACAGTTTCGGCTTCACTATCATATAGCTAATGCCGTCTCCTTCTATTCATATCTCTATGTTGATGCCAAAAACGCACCTTATTTATTCCACTATCATGACTGAGATAGATTAAGATCAATGATCTAGTAAGTATATCTGAAATCTATTCCCGGAATCAAGTGTTTGCTATATGCGGATAACCTAGTTTGGACTTATCTTTTTAAGTCTATAGCATAAATGGCTATTGAGAAGACCTCATAAATAAAGCAATGTTTATTTTGGAGAACTGGTCTGAGGAAAATAACATGAAAGTAAACCTAGATAAGACATTTGGCATACGGATAGCATATTGAAAGAAATTTGGTTAAACCGTTTACTTATAAAATTGCAACAAATACTTTCAATCAGTAAAGATGATCTCGGAGATCTGGCAAAAATTGCAGACCGAATAATTGAAATTTCTGGATCTCCTGACACGGTTCGAACTGTATCTCAGGATGTTCCAATAAAAAGTTTGCAGCATCAGATTTCTGAACTCTCTGATAAAGTAGATAAATTGACAAAACAAACTAGCTACCGACCAAGAAACCGCTCGAGAACCAACAGTTTCACTAAAAGTAGAACTAAATCTAAACCATTCTGTTGGTATCACTTTAAGTTTGCTGATAAGGCTAGGAAATGTGTTAAACCATGCTCGTATGCTTTAAACAAGTAGGCCCCTCCAATTTGGCGACTGTGGGGGACTCCAAGCGTACAAGTCGCCTAATAGTATTCGATAGGAATTCCGGTTTCAGTTTTCTTGCAGATACAGGCGCTACAGTTTCGGTGCTGCCTTGTAATACTCGAATACATAAAACTCTGAAAGACTGCATGTTGTAAGCAGCAAATGGTACGAAAATACATACATACGGATTTAAGAAATTGACTTTGGATTTAGGGCTGCGTCGCGAATTTCCATGGACTTTCATAATAGCTGAAGTCACGCGACCGATATTAGGCGCAGACTTCCTCGGTAATTATGGAATTTTGGTAGATATAAAAAATTGCAAATTACGCGACCCCCTCACCACAATTTCAACTAAAGTTCCTGTAGTTAACACATCGGCGATAGAATTGCAAACTGTTCTTAAAGAATCTAAATACCATGAATTACTAGCAGAATTTCCCAGCATAACCAACCCAGCCTCATTAAAAAACATGAAGAAAAAGCATAATGTTTCTCATTATATTTTAACTAAAGGCCCACCAGTGTCTTCGAAAGCTCTCAGATTAGCTCACGAAAAGCTGAAAATTGCAAAACGCGAAATTTCAAAATTATTGGATGAAGGGATTCTAAGACCTTCAACTAGTCCTTGGGCAAGTCCCATACACATAGTTCCAAAAAAGAATGGAGAATGGAGGGTATGTGGCGATTTTCGTAAATTGAACGCCATAACAATAACGGAAAAGAATCCAATCCCCGATAAATATCCCATTCCTCACATACAAGATATTTCGCACGCTTTGTATAACAAGCAGATCTTTTCACGGCTAGATCTAATAAAAGCATATCATCATATTCCGTTGGATAAAGACTCTATTCCAAAATCTGCGCTAATTACGCCATTTGGATTATTTGAGCACAAATTCATGTGCATGGGCTTATCCAGTGCTGCCCAAAGTTTCCAACGATTCATAGATGAAGTGCTCAGAAATTTAGATTGCTGCTTTGCATACTTAGATGATGTGTTAATCGCATCAAGTACAGAGGAATAGCACCTAGAAGATCTTAAAGCAGTATTTAAGCGATTAGATGATTATGGTGTAGTTTTGAACGTCGAAAAATGTGTTTTTGGCCAAATTCAAATTAACTTTCTAGGCCATACGGTTTCTAGCAAAGGGTTATCTCCTCTACCCGAGAAAGTAGAAACCTTAAAAAATTTTCCTTTAACACTGTACAGGAATTACGACGTTTCTTAGCAATCTTAAATTTCTATCATAGATTTTTGAAAGGAGCTGCCGCAATACAAGCTCCATTATACGAACTTTGTAAAGGCTCAAAAAAGAACGATCGCACTAAAATTGATTGGTCAGAAGACCCAACGCAAAAATTTTCGGAATGTAAAGCTCTTATTTCAAACGCAACTTTACTTGCGTATCCCGACCCCGATGCAGAACTAGCCTTAATGGTTGATACATCGGATTTTGCGATCGGCTCTGTATTGCAGCAAATTCGCAATGAAATTGCCGAACCTCTCGCATTCTTTAGTAGAAAGCTTAGTAATCCCGAAAAAAACTATAGCACGTACGATCGTGAACTACTAGCCATTTACAGTTCGGTTCGACACTTCCGGTATATGTTGGAAGGTCGGATATTTACCATATACACTGACCACAAACCTCTAACATTTGCTTTTTCAAAAAACAGTAAAAGTGCATCACCCAGACAAGAAAGACATTTAGAATACATTTCACAATTTTCCACAAACATAAAACACATATCTGGTAGCAAAATTATAGTTGCAGATTCACTATCCAGAATTGCTGGAATTTCAGAAATTAAACCACTAGACAATGTGGATTATAGGGTGCTAACGCAGTCACAGTGCGGAGATAAAGAACTGGAAGAACTTAAATCTCAATCAAACTTAATATTCAAAGAGTTTAAACTACCAAATAGTTTGAATTGTCTATTCTGTGATACATCAACTGGCAGTATAAGACCTTACGTTCCAGAGCAGTTCCGGCAAGCAATTTTCCAAATGCTTCATAATCTCTCACATCCTGGAATAAAAGCTACAATGAAATTGGTGAGTGAGAGATTCATCTGGAAATCCTTAAGGAAAGATGTAGGAAATTGGACTAGGGCTTGCATAAATTGCCAGAAGTCGAAAATACAGAAACATGTCATTTCACCAACGGGTTCGTATCCGCTGCCAAGGAACAGGTTCAGCCATGTGAACGTGGATATCTTAGGTCCGTTACCTCCTTCCAAGGGATTCACATATTGCTTAACTAGTGTAGATAGATTTAGTAGATGGCCCGAGGTTTTTCCGATGCCATACCAGACTGCCGAGACCGTGGCGACTACATTTTTTTCTGGTTGGATTGCACGTTTCGGCGTACCCGACTCTATTTCTACAGACCAAGGTAGACAATTTGAAAGTCATCTCATCAGTAGCCTGGCAAGATACCTTGGAATGGAAAAAATCCATACCACAGCTTATAATCCGTCTTCAAATGGATTAGTAGAGATTTCATCGCCAGTTGAAGGATGCTGTGAAAGCGCACGCTACAGAACGATGGACTGAAGTATTGCCTGTGATTTTGCTTGGCATCAGAGCCTGTTTTAAAGAAGACATCCAAGCCACAGTGGCAGAAATGGTGTATGGTTCACCTTTGCGACTGCCTGGCGAGTTCTTCAGACTCTGGACCAGCAGTAGTTCAAGCAGAATTTCTTCAGATGTTGCGAGAGCATATGCAGAAGTTACGGCCTGCACCCATGTCTCGTCATAGTGTGCCTAACATTTTTGTGCACAAAGAACTGAAAAAGTGTTCGCATGTGTTCGTCAGGCAAGATATAGTGCGAAAACCACTCCAGTAACCATACGACGGTCCTTTCAAAGTTATCTCTCGTCAGACCAAGCACTTCACACTAGACATACGAGGCATACAGAAAGTTATTTCTATTAACCGCCTCAAACCAGCCTACCTGCTAAATCCAGCTATTTTGCAGGATGAAAAGAAGACTCCTAATCCTACTGAAAGTCAAGGCATGACTTTGCGGTCGGGTAAGAAGGTGAACTTCTGTGACCAAGTATCGTCTAGCCGACTGGAGGGGGAGTCCTGTGGCGTCTGACCTTCATTCGCCACCAGTGTTTGTGCACCAACTGAACTGTTCCGAGAATTAACGTCGGAATTAACTCTAGCGATGCTCCAGATGCCTTTCAGTGTCTATGGTTCACGAGACTGGAGTCGAACGCCACCTTACCTGTACTGCTGTGCAGCCAGTATGCAAATACTGTGCAGAGTATAAGAAGCTTGCACGTGCGGTACTCGCAGCAGCATAATTTTGCCAGTTCCCTAGTTTAGCGCTAGCGTATAGCCGAGTGCATAAAGCCCGACCGTACTATGGCGGCTCTTGCACCGGGAACTTTATAATTTATATCCCGATAATCTTTGTTCTAATATTTTGTTTGTTGAGTTTTAATAAAAGTTGTTAGTTACTGTTCATTTAGTCTTTTAATGAAATTTAATGATGTTTAAGCAAAAAAGTAAAAACCTTCTGATATAAGTCAAGTGTGGCTTCCGTAAACTAAAAGTTGGAAGACCCACAACATATTGAGGATGGCATCAGTCGGGTATCAAAACAAATGTCGCTACTAAAGATTTTGGCAGTATCTAAACGGGTTTTCTTCAGATCTACCTTGAATCAAGCTTACAATGCTTACATATTGCCTCTTATGACTTACTGCTATGAACCACTTGGTACTGCTTCTAAGAAAATAATTGATTCCCTCGAAAAATTTCGAAATAAAGTCTTGCGCCTCATTACTGGAGCAGTGAAATCCACCCGTATTGATTACTTACTATGCACAAATAACAGGCCTCTCAGTTTAGTTACCAAGGAGCGTGCTCTGCTGTTATGGGAGAAAATTGTTAGAACTCCTAGTCTGACCATGTGGGATCGTATCTCTACCGAGACTCTCTACAGAGACTCTCTACTGAGAGTCCATACCGTACGAAAGACATCGATGACTGCAATGAACTTTTATCTGACAGTAAGAAATCGGTTGTTTTGCAGTGGATCCGGCCCACTGCGGAATCGAGGGGAACAGGATCGCTGATTTTCTAGCAAAAAAAGGGGTATCTGTTTTACAGTTATATAGCCACAAACTGGCCTACCAATCTATTGAGACAATCATTAAAAAGACACTAATGAGTTCCTTCTCTCGGGAATTGCTGCTAGAAGTGGTCAAAAACCCTGGAAGAATCATACTCAAGATAATCCTGAGTGGCCTCGTTCTAAATCTGTGGCATTGTAACGGTTATATTCTATCCACGATAGTCTCTCAGCACACCTACACAAAGTTAGCTTATCTCCGGAACATGCTTGTTAACGTTATTTCTAGGAGTGATGGAGATACTTAGATCTAAAAAACTAACAGAATTGTTAAACATATCATTTTTAATTAATTCCAGAGCAGAAAGATATTTTATGGGGAAGATAATATTATTATTAGCAGTGTTTACAAGTAAGATATCATCTATATATCGTTTAAGTATGATATGTGTATTAGTATATTCTTTTTCATAGTAATATAAGTATAGATCTGCAAGATAACTAGATGCTGATCCACCTTGTGGTATACCATGATTTTGTAGATATATTTTATTGTTATGTAGAATATAATTATTATAGATAATAAATTTAGAAAGACAGCTGAAATAAGTTACATCAACATGGGAAGGAAGCTTAGTATTTTTAACACAAGTTTCAAATAATTCATTAATTACATTGTAAAGGTCGTCAAGAGGAATATTGTTAAAAAAATCTTTAAAATCATAGGTATATAAAGAGGTAATATTACATATTGTATTGCGTAGATCATAACTATTTCCTATAGAGTAATCATTACGTTTTATATAATACTCATGCATAACAGACAATATCTTTAATAGAAGTTTACTTGCTACATTGCTATATATATTACATCCTATTGTAACAGCTCGAAACATTAAAGGCGATTTATGAAATTTAGGGATTAGTAATATATATAATAAATAAAACACAATATATACTGCAAATAAGACATACTTCGCATTAAAAAAATAACAGCTAGAAGCAAGAAATAGAAACCACAATTTGAAAAAATAATCAAAATTAATAAAAGCTGAGCCAAATAAAGTGCAATAATTATTGTGAAAATAGAATGTAACGGAAATTATAACCACTGTCACAATCATCAGGAGCAACGAACAGTGGATTATAATTAAAATCAAACAAAATAGTAGGGTTTCGGTTGTGTGGCATATCAAAAGAGATATTCACTCTTTCTGTTCACACTTTCTGGGCTCTACCCTACTATAAAAAGGAAAAAAGAAATCAAAAAGGTAACAAAAAATAGAAATACCATTCATAGATCTACAAACCAATCTTGAGCACATGGAAGACGCATGGAGAACAAGTAATACGTGTTGCCAATGTTAAGAGGTGTAAAAAGTGATAACTGGTGTTGCCACAAAATAAAAGTGTAAAAGTGGAAAGAAGAATGTATAGGTGTTGCCAAATACTAAAGGGTAATATTATTATACTTTATGAGTATCCAGGTATATTAATAAAATTAAAGATATATCGAATAATAATAAATTAAAATTATTTAATAAAATAGATAGTATAGCCAATTAAATATAACATATTGTATTTAAAAATTATAATAGTGACAAATTATGAATAATAAGTTATTGTGTGACAGAAGATTAATCTAATAAATGTTTTTTGTATTATTAAATAAAGGTAGGACAGAATAATCACAATATAGGAACCCCCTCTTTTGTTTTTAAATCCTTGCAGATATATTTATATACATATATGTATGCATATACACATCCAGATTGTTTTTATACATATATATATATATATATATATATATATATATCAACTGGCGACATTATTCCACTACCACTACCTGGAGGTATTGCAGCCAATTTATTATGAGACACCCAGTGGGCGGCCAGTGTTACCCCCTATGAAGGGACGGGCAAGTTAAAATCCATGCCAAGCCGGGATTCGAACCAGGACCCAAGGCGTGATAGAATGGTTTTTAAGACACTACACCACCTGGTCGGCTTCCATAAAATATGAAAATAATCACTAAGCAATTGATTAATTAAAAATTGATTTTTCTCAAAGGGCGCAAGACTTAGCATCCCGGTCATCAGATTTGACTACAAGAAAAGGGCTGACATTTTGAGCATTTTATATAAATGCAGTTTCAAAGCCTTCTTTTGCGTTAGGTTAAAAGTGACTTTCACAGTTAGTTTAAAAATAATTGTTTTAAAGTTTATTGTTTTGTATATTAAATTTCAACGAATAGTCTCGGAAACTTTTAGAGCATTCTGTATGAATGGAATTTTGCTTATAGAGAAACGTAAATACACGTTGCACGGGACTTATTGAAAAGTCCCTATTCAGAATATTCAACACTATTTTTTTATGTATTTCGTATAGGTTGTATGAAAACACCTAAATATTAAAAAAGATACTCTATGCCGTGCTCATTTTCTGGGGTAACACTTTTTGGAAAAATATTCAGAATTAAGTTCTGCAAAGTACAAATAATGCATTAAATGTTCTTTTTAAATAAGAGACAGTTTTCTTAAAATGATATGAAATTTAACCAATGTGTTTCTAGCATCCCTTTTTCGGGGCGCCCAAATTTTAGCATTAGCCTTAATTCGCGAGCATCAAATCTCGAGTTCCCAAAATATTTGTCAGGACCAAAGACGGTTTAATTTTTTTCTTTTTATACATATTTTTTAAAAAGAAATCACTTGATCATGCAACTCATAACAGAAATTATTGCTGGCATCAGTAAAGTTTGCAGAAAGTCATGCAAACAGTCTGGGCACAAACAATATACTGGTTTCTTCTTCTGCACGTAACAGTCAACGAAGATATATCCAGAAAAGTTTGGGGAGTACCATTAATGTGGAAAAGACAGAACTGGTCACCAAAAAGCTTGATTATTGGCCTACAAATAACAGAAATCCAAATTTTTAAACGAGACCTTCGCTGCGCCCTTTATAGCCAATACGTTCTTGATTTTTTCTGAAAGAATTGAATATCTAGAACAAGATTTATAGTATATCATGATCCTTACTTTCTGTGCATTGTATTAATAGACTTTAAATTGTAAATAATTTTTTGAAAAGTCGTTTTAAAAAAACTAGCAACTTATTATTTTACTTTGTTAAATATATTATTTTATAAATAGTAATAATAATAATTATTATTATTATGGCATAATCTATAGACATGAATATGACTCTCAATCCTCCAAAACCTTATACATTTACAGTCTAGTAAAGTTTGCTTTTATACACATAAGTCAGGGGCGTAGCCAGAAATTTTTCATGGGGGGGGGTTACGACTACTGCAACTCATATATATGTATACATATGTGTGATAATGTAGTGAAGTATATACATTTTGTATGGCAAAAAAATTTCTCATGGGGGGTATGACCCCAACCCCCCCCCCCCTTGGCTACGCCTCTGACATAAGTACACAATATCTGTTGAGTACTAAAATCAACATAACTTAAAGAAAGCACTAAAATCAACATACTTCAAAACTTTAATAACATAGATAAACACAATAGTGTAAATTCAACTTAAAAAACGGGAAGGAATCAAACATATATATTCACCGTGATTCAGAAAATATGAAAAATACTTAACGTGTAGTAGCACACGCAAAAACAAATAATTTTATCCAATATTAGATCTAAAATGAAATGCAAACGTGCTACACAGCGAAAGATAGTAAAAGCGAGCGTACGAGGAGAAAACGAAACAATAACTTAAAATTTCAAAAAGCAATGTTAATGAACAGTCGCAGTAATTGATCAAAAGCGCGACTTCCAATGTCAACGGCGATTGTTAAAGGAGAGCAGCTAAGTTTGGATTAGGAAACACCCGGGAAGATTCGAAGCGTATTGCGAGCTGAAAGTCTTGCGATTAGGACCTGTTCAAAGTCTCATGCTACAGAATCTTCAGATGTCTTCACAAAAGGAAATCAAAGTACAACAGAACGGTCAATCAAAACGGCCAAGCTTCAAAATTACATCACCTGATCTATCGGTTTCGAAAAATGACGTCCGGATAGTGCCATCGCCCGAAATGGAGTGGAACTTCAATGTGTTGGATACACAAAAGCCACCAGAGGTTAGTTTGGAAATCTAGCACAAATCCCTTCTTTTTCTGTGTTAAATCACAACCGGAATGCCGTTTTAATGGTTGCCGAGAGGTTGCTAGCTTAGTAGATTTACGTTTCATTTTCGACAAACCACTCTTTGATGAAAATTGTTTGCATTGGTTTGTACTGTCATCTGTAAAAATTTCCCCATAGTTTTTCAATCATCTTGCACGTATAAATAAATATACGAGATGATTAAAACTCTTTAATTAGAGAATCTTATTTAAAACTATTGACATTAGCACTATACTTCTGATCGCAAAAATTTTTCGATAACATTCAGCTAATTTTTACTTATAAGGGAACTCTGTACTAGGAATTTACAAATGTACATCTGATTTACATAAAAAAACAATCATAACAATATTAAATGGATAGTAAAAACAAGTCATAAAATCCAATAATTTTTTATTCATATATGCTATTATTTAAATTGTACATTTAATTATTAAGCAAAACGCCATTTTTTAAAATATATGGACTTAAGCTCAATTTCAGCTTCATGTTCTCTAAATCATTTTATATATATATACTGTGCGTGTAATTTTAGGTACATATGACATTAAAGAATTAGTTTTTTGCAACTAAATAACCCCTAAAAATATCTCATGCGGTGGTTTAATATCATTTGAAAACTAATATACGTAACACTCACATGGAAGTCTTTATCACATTCCTTGTTAACTAAAATACTCTGGATATCTTAGACAGATGAAAAAGATTCGAGTATTTTTTATTTCACAATTAGTATACACGACGGGTGTACAATCAAATGGAAGAATGTGGAGAAGATAAAGAACACCTGAAAGACAAGTAAACAGACATAAGGTTTTGTTCAGAAAATTTACCCTAAAATCTCCCGCTGAGAAATCCTAGTTGGAAACTTGTGTAATCAAATACATTTAGAAAAACTGTCATGCTGAGTCCATTTGCGTTTCGCAATATTTTAGGCAATAGGAATTTTTAGAATATCAATTAACTTCTTGCACAAGATTTTAGTTTACCATAATATGCATATAACAGACGTTTTCTTTAAATATGTAGAAATTTTGGACAAGGTAGCTGCATGGTCTTGTTAAAAAAATCGATTTTATATAATTCCTTTAAATATGTAGTTCATGATAAAGATTATCGATTGAAACTGATCATTTTGAAGCACATTTAAATATACTAGTTGCTTTTTTTTAATTTTTGATTAATCAATTAATTTTTCTTAATATTGTTTTAAGGAAATTATGAAAAAATAATATTTAAGTTGAAAAAAAAAAGAATCAAAACTTTATTTAATCTTCAAAGCTCTGAGCCATGTTGACTCAATCTCACGTCGGTAGAATCTCTTTTCCACAAACTTGAACAATATACATTTGATACGGAATTTGTTCTTGCAAGACAAGCTAAATAGATTATTTATTTTCAGGTGCAATTCATAAGATATTTTTAATTGAAAAATACAAGCATAAAGGAAAATTACTTCAGTATAGACTTTGTAATTTTAGTGCATTTAAAAATCATGAAGTGATTGAGATTTCCGAATTTTTTTAATCGATTCTTTTTTAAATGTTTTAACTTCAGTTTAATATTCAATAATTTGAGTTATGCGCACTTTTGATCATACACTCACATACAGAAATAACACGTAGTAAAATTAGCAAACTGCGCTATACAAATTTCCTATTCTCTTTGAACGTATTTTACTATTATTATTTTATACATTATATCAGTGAAAACATATATAGGCCATTCTTAAAAAAATTCTACAATTTCTCCGTTCAATGCTCATTGAAATTTTTTTTACAACTTTTACTCATTATTGGCCATAAAACTATTTCTTCTAATAAAATGTATCAAATTTCATAAACTTTTCTCATTGCAAGAAGTAAAATAATTTTAAGAAATTACTAAATGTTATATATATATTTCGGATGCTAGATTAAAGATTTGTTATAATAAAACAAACCGAATAATGTGTAAAGACTATCTTATTTTTGAGAAACTTTATGTGAAAGCTATGATAACAAACGAAAGGAAATTGAATGTCGTTGAATGCAAATGGCATTTTTTGTAACATTCTTTTTTTTTTCGGGAATGAACCATATATTTTTTATACTAATTTTTACAACATGCCTAAAGTTCTATATGACATTCTCATTTCATGTGCAAATTAAAATAACAATAAAATGAACTAAACTTCCTGAATGTTAATTCAACATATTGTTAGTATTTTTAATAGTATTTATTTTTTTAGAGGCAAAAAGTTTGTAATCTTTTCTCTTCACAGCAGTTTAGGTATTCTTATTTTTTTAAATTACTTAATATAAACTACGTTAAAATACTCAAAGTAACAGTAAATAAATATAACATTAAAACATGCATATCAAGGCATGCTTTACTGACAACACAGAAATAAGTTGGTAGTACTTCGAACTTATTTAATCTCTATTTATTTACACAAGGTGTGTCCTTAAAGATACAAAATACAATAAAAAAAAAGATGTTTATTTATAGAATATGTAATATTCTTCAAAGTAGGGGAAGATCGCCCAAAATGATCCTATTGGGCTAAACGATCCACATATGTTTCCTTCGATACATTCAGCTCTATCTACCAGGTAACATATAAACTAGTTGCGCCAAGTTAAGAAAAAGAAATGGCAGTATTTAAACGATTGGTGTATCACGTGCCTGAGTAGAATTCTCCAAAATACTGGTTTTTGTCATATCTCTTATATGGTAAGCACTAACTTTCCTATTTAATTACAAATACAGTCTTTAATGTGCAGAAATATGACTTAGTATACTGAATAGAGTATGTTTTTAGATGTGAACTACACTTGCTAAGTTGGTTGTGTTTCTTGGCGTGTTCCAGTAATATGTTTTAAAGTTTGGCGGGTAAAATGATCCCTCGACAGAAGAAACTCCAGTAGCAGGTCCTAGGCGTCATGGCAGTCCTTCAATCATTCTTGAAATGTGTGACTCCCAATTGCATTATTTAATTTATTTCTGCTTTTACTGTAGGCCATAATTTTTTTATTATAATTTGAAACTATTCCATTTATTGTTTGTGACACTTTTTAGTCTAAAATTTTCATAAATTAATTCATGCATACTACATAATTGTCAAATTTATTGTATTTCACTATGTATAGTCGTAATTATTTTTATATATTTTATTTTGCCGATTAAAAAAAAAATCAAATGAAGGATGATTTTGCCCTTTGGTTGAGGGTAAAATGATCCTTTAGACACCTTTTATAAATTATATTGTGCTTTTAAAATTATATTAAAACATGTTTATGATGCAAAATATAGTGTAAAATATGCTAGCAAAGGGCCAAAGTTTCATTTGAGCATTTAAGTTATTTTATACAAGTTTGAACGTTGGATCATTTTGGGCCACCTTCCTCTAGTCATGAACACTTACAATTTTTTTTTCATCGAAACTCTCGTAAGCTCCCTCAAAGGTCACAACGGGAGCCGCCTTTGAACCGTTATCACAGCCGCTGGATAACCTCAATGCTATGAAAATAGGGCAATTTAAATACTTTCTTGATCTAAGGAAACAAAAAGAAGTCGGCTGGGGCGAGATCTGAACTGTAGGGTAACAGCGGCAGCGTTGCTGTGTTACCGTGTTTACTCGCGTAACAGTCGCCTTCGCATAATAGTCGCACCCCCGTTTTGAAGCAGAAAATAGCTTTGGAGTTATAAAAAATAAGCTAGAAAATAGAAAATAGCTTTGGAGTTATAATATTATGTAGTAAATTTTCCCCGCATAATAGTCGCACCTAAACTTTCATCATGAAAAATTGGCAAAAAAGATGGCCTATTACGCGTAAACACGGTATGTTTTAACAGGAACTCGCGTTCAGGTAGCTGTGGTATTTTTTCGCAAGCGAATGACCCGTTTTGGCAATGTTCAGTGTCACCTAACAGCCGAACACACATTAGATGGTCGGCATTCAATAATTTAGTCACACTGTGCTCAGTTTTGCACCTTGGTGTTGTCCAGAAAAGGTTGGCAGCGTTCACCATTCCATTGTCTCCATTTAAACTTCTTCATTGCCTTCGTAAGTCCCACAAATGAAAGAGCAGACACCCTGAAGAATTCTTTAAGGGTGTATTTCGAAAAACTCATGTGATTTTGGTACATGAATAGAAATATATTAATTATATCAAGCTCTTCTACATTTTTAGAATGCCTCTTTACAAAAACTCGGAGACATTTATCGAAATTTTAGCTTTGGGACATGTTTGGTTTGCTTTTCTGCATAACAATAATATTACGCAATTGTAGAACAAGAAATTTTAAAGAATTCTGCTATGAGATAGTACGCTTTCGAGAAAATTCGCCAGAGATTAATAGAAAAGAGTAGGTCGTCCTAGAAGTTGTTTCTCAGTTCTCAGTTGAGCGAGAGCCCTTGACCTCTGCTTTATATATGAAGCACCGTGTTTTCGACCGTTTTGTGAAGCTATCTCGTAAAAACTGTTTGTAAATTGTGTAATGCTGTGGAGCTGAGGAGACTGCTGTTCGTATATTACATTGGATTTTCGTTTGTGAACTGCACATTCTTCAAGCAAGTTGCAGTTTTTGAGGAAGTGGTTCTGAACGACTGACTGCTATCTAGTGAATTAGATTGTGTTGTAAAAAATGTTCTACGAGTTTCTAGAAGCAGTAAAAATTGTGTTTGGTCCTGACAATTCGACAGATTCCTGGAGCTTTCTAGACATTCAGAACTTTCACGCATTGACAGTTGTACAAAAACATCAGATTTTCCGTGCTGAAGAAAAGCGTTCAGCAGATTTTTTGCAACATTTTGTATAGAGATTACACTGAAAATAGCTTTAATGTAAATCACTTGCACAAAATATCGAGCCAGTAATATTCTTAATACTTAACCCATGTACCAATATTATGCCAGTAAATTTCCCTTACTGTATGTCTGTCGAATAAGTTACAGTATTTGTAACGGAAATTCTGTAACAGGTGTGATCAATTAATGAATTGATATTTTATGAATGCAATACTCTCTCCGAGTTTCAAAAAAAATATGCATTCGAAATAAACAGTATCAAAATAAAAGATCGCACTTAAAAAAAACCTGAACAAAAGCTTCAAGTCCGTTTTTTTAACTCAAAATTTATAACAAAACTATGAGCATTCTTAATTTATTCATTGCCTTAAAATGAGACTTTCAGTATGAAGAAGCTACTCTTCTGGAAGCTGCGAAGGTGACGAAAAAAATTCCTGACCTTTTCCAAACAAAATCACAAGCCGTCTTCGATGCTATTGTGAACGTGGCATTTCTGCCAATATTATTGTTTCTTGTTTTCTTTACACATCGGACGCTGCTGTCAAGTCTTTGTGCAACGTGACTTGCTTTATTCAATGAAAAGTGTCAAATGGTAAATATGCCGCTCTTTCATTTTCAGGAGACAGTTATAGAAAATTCATCGGCTTTAAAACTGCAATAAGATTAATTAATTTAGTTTTATTTATTAAAATATTAGTCAGCTTTTAGAGATTGAAGGTCCAGTAGATTTATTTCGATTCGATTTTATGCGATTAAATATTTCTTCCGATGAAGGATGAGCGGAAAAAAAACGCTAAAAAATATTATTTTCACTGTAGCATGTAGCACTGTATTTTTTTTTTAATGGAAATGAAATTCAGTACGTTCTCAATTTTTTTCATATTGCTTCAGGTTTTGACATTGTTCCTGATATAAGCTTAAAGCAAAACTTCTTTAGCATGTAGTACAGAATGGATTTTAAATTAAAAGCTAAATAAATTAATTTGTAACTGGAATTTTTTAAAGAACTATAACTAAGTTTAAAACTACGATTGTGGAATTGTTTAATATTTACTGAAAATTAACTTGTTGTAACTTTTATAGAAAATAAATGCATATGGAAATGGAAATAAATGCATAAAAATGGAAATAAATGCATGGAAATGGAAATAAATGCATATTTTTATTTTCTTTTTACAATAAAATGCAGAAGCTGTAGGCTACTGTATTATGAAATGAACTCTTTCCTTTTGTATATAATAATGAGACTGATGTAATTTTTATTTTGTTTAAATAAATTTTACTGAAAATTGCACCATAAAATTATTTATTCCACTATGTCATTAGTATTTTCTTTATGGACTAATTACATTGCGATTTATATGCTAAAAGTTTTTAATGACATTTTCTTAATAATTTTAATAAAATGTAAGAAAATATTACTATTACATCACAGCAATAGTTTGTGTAAGTACAATGGGTTTTAGTTTTGTCTATTTCGTTAATTTTGTACTATTTTGTCTGGCGTCCGGGACTTTTTACAAGAAGTGGGTAAAATACGAACTTTGATCCAGCGTAGATCTAAGGGGAAAAAAGGGCCTACTTCTCCTTTTTCGTTCGGTAGACCAATAACGTACACTTTAATTTTCAAAGCATAAAATTAGGCATGGGATCATCTTCATATTTAAATATGCATCAACTTTAAATTTTTTCCAACATATTTCAAAATTTTTCCTCATTTTAACATCGAATACCAATTTTCATTACATCTCAACTAAAAATTAATGAGATATGAGCTTTTAAAATTTCCTTCACCTATGTTAAAATATTTTTTCATACTTTAATTCATATCTCAGTTAATATTGATACTAAGAAGCTGGTTTTTATCCCCTCTAAAGTAGCCGAAACATAACTTGCTATTATTATAATTTTTTTAAATAAAATATTAATATGCATTCTGAATAAGGATTTTAATATTGGAAAAAATATGGATAGTGATCAAACCAAATTCGAGGGAAATAGATGTTGAAAATAATTTTACGTGACTGTGCAAAAGTTCATATTTTTACGTTCACTAGTTCATCTTATATTATTTAAAATGCTTATCTTGTTAAGGGAGCCTTATATCAATCTATAAAGTGGCAGTTTTTTGAAAGTTATGTAAAAAACAGTGAATTATATAATTGAAGTTAGATTTATTTTGCACAAAAAGTAGTAATAGTTATCGGAATTAAAAATAGCATATTTGAAGCAAATAAATTAAGACATTTGAAAAGCTGAATGCTACTTTAAAATTGCGCAACTCATGTTTATTTCGTTTCTCAGATATTTCACGTTTTCTGGAAAAGTAAAAAACAAAACATTTAATGCTTTTTCTATTCGTTTCGTATTTTTCTTCATGAATATTTTCACATATAAATATTTTTAAACTGCTAACTAATTTGAAAGATATTATCAAATATACAAAATCCATTCTTTGAAGGTTTCGCCTCTAGGACCTATTATCTATATATATATAAAACAGGAATCTTGTTTGTTTATTTGTTCGCTATAGGCGTTCGGACCGTTCGATGGATCTGAACCAAATATGGCACACTCACTAAATAGGACAAGAGAAAGCCAATGCCGTAAAAATGAAATTAATCGGATTAATAGTTTTTTAGTTATTTTATGTTTCGTAAAGTTTTTGGCCCTTTTTTTCACATTTTGCGTTATCGCGAGATAAATTTTTGTCCGAACACTATATTTTTTATATCATCGGAAACTACAGAGTTTCCTTTTTCAAATAAGCTTTGTTAGAAAATCATACTTAAATTTGCAGATTTTTGGGAATTTTTTAAAGCAATTCCTGCTTCAAACAAAATGTACTGTTTTTCATTTTTAAACTGTCGCATCGAAAAATGTAACCGGCAAAATTTTCCCATCTTTTTACCGTTGATTAAACATTTGTTTTGCCCTCTTTTAAATTTTGAATCATTCAGAAACGTTAATTCGATTTTTTTATATGATTTTTTTTTTTTTTTTTTTTTTTGGAAAAGATCTCAGGTTAAAAATCTTTTCCGACTCTCTATTCCGGGAGGAACTGAAGGAAGGAAGGTAGAAAAGAGCTTCAGCCAATGCCTTACCCCATTGTTATTACGAGTATTTATTGATTAGAAATTATATATATGTTTTTTTTTTTCAAAGATCTCGAAAGATGGGATTAGAAGGCGACCGTCCTGTTCTCTTTTTGTTGTTGTTGTTGTTGTTGTTGCAGCGGGAAGTCTCATGTCCATATTTTATCATTGCAGTGGGAGGATTCACATTCCTTCCCTTTACAATCTCATACCGACGACTGGATTCTATTTGTTTTTAGTAGTTGCGTAGATATTAGCCATAAGCAGGGGCTTAGACAGGGGGTGGCTTATGGAGCTGCAGCCATTTCAAAATAAGTGAACATGACATTTGGAGAAAAAATACGTATTCGTGGATAAGTTTGAAGTCCCCCCCCCCAATTTATGTTTTTCCAACTGCAAAGTGGCAACCTCGATTTATGAATTAAAAAAAAGTTATATGTAAATACTTTTAGTCATAATAAAAGAACCCACCCCACCGTAAAAAAATATATGTTATATTGATTTTCAAAAGTTATATTGGATACCAGGTTTTAAGTTCTCAGCCACCCCCGAAATAATTCTTGCTTACGCTACTGCAACAGACAGGTAGACGGTCCAATTCCCGGTAACCTCTGTACACTATTAGGTGTCGTGTTCATTTTTTTTTTCGTTGCAGCGGGAAGTCCCATGTCCTATTTTTATCATTGCCGTGGGAGGATGCACATTCCTTCCCTTTACAATCTCATACCGACAACTGGACTCTGTTTTTAGTAGTTGCGTAGGTATTAGCTATAAATGAACGTTAGAACACAGACAGGTAGAAGGGGAGAAGCCTAGCCACGTCCAATTCCCATTAACCTCTGTAAGCTATCAGGTGCCGTGTTCTTTCTTTTTTTTTCAGCGGGAAGTCCCATGCCCCTTTTTTATGATTAGAGCGGGAAGATTCACATTCCTTCTCTTTACAATCTATATTTAAGGTCAATGGCCATTTCTCTTCCATTGCAGAGACAACGTCGGGCCACGCTGCTAGTTAACTATTACATGTATACTCACGGCCAAAAGTTCTGCACGGAAAGGAAAATGCTAATTTTCGAAAGCCAGTTTGAATTTGAGAGGCTACAGTTCGCCGCAGACGTAGTTAGAAATACGCAAAATCGTTTTGTAACAGTCAATCACGATTTAGTTCTGAGAAATAGGCAATAATTATTGTAAAATATATTAGGATGAAAAATCTCGATATATTAATAGAACTTTAAAATATTCTATGAAATAATGATGATTTATTCTTACACAAGTACACTGCATTTTGTGCTATTATCAATTTTAATACTAATATTATAATATGTCAAGCCTAAAATCCAATTGATTAAATCTCTCACATAAAATATAAATAGAAAAAATTTTAGCTGTACATAAAACGTACAATGTTTCAATTAACGCGAAAATATAATTTCAAATTAACATTTTCGGTTCGTGATATTATTAACAACTCATGCAAATTATCAAAATAGTTAATTTAAACATTAAATTTAACAAAAAATTTAATCTTTCGCAAAAGTTATCTTCAAATGGAAGTTTGTCATCCAATACTCTATAATGCACTGCCTTAATCGTTTTGAAACTCCAAATATTAATTTTCCGATTTGAAATTACACGAAATGATAAATAACATAATTTTTACATTCTCGGTACAAAAAAAGTAAGACTAGAAACATTATTATTTGTAAATAATATGAATTTTGATTCCCGTGGTGAAATTATCATCAGGCTAAAAATTCGTAACCCTCAAATATCCTTCTCAATTTGAAGATAACCCCTTAAAATTTATTAGTAAATAATTCATAATGATTCCAGAAATTATCGTAAAAATTTATGTTTAAGGTAATTTGAAGGTTTTTTTTTTCTTTTGATAAAGTCAAAATAGGGTGTTGCTATTTGAAAATAAACGAAGTTAATGGCTAATTAAAAATAAAGGCGACCCCTTTTGCAAATTTAAAGAATAACAAATTAAAATATAGGTTATTTTAAACGAATGATACATGTATCTTTGTTGTACGACGAACTGCGGCCGAATAAAGGAAAAGTGGTCCTTTTTTCCCTTCATCAGTTGTACATTGGAGAGGGCCATATTCAAATAACATTATATTTTCCATTTTCAACATGTACTAAAATTATTGTTTTCTGGAACTTTTTATTATTGGGTAGAAAGCTATTTCAATTGACAAAATTCAACAAAACTTGTACCATTTTCACAGCGCGAAAGGGCAAATAAAAAAATTAATGTTATGGCTGGAAAAGGTGAAAAATTAACACCATTCATAATAAAAAGAAGAGTGTAACTTTAGCATAAAACTTTAGAAAGGAAAGTCATATTTTTTGGTGTCTTTTAAAATTTTAAATCATTAAAATAGCATCCGAAATGTATACATAGCATTTAGTACTTTCTCAAAATACCTTGTCCCTTTACACCAATTTAAAAAAGACACTAATAAAGTGATCGAAATAAAACGATCTCTCTCTCTGTGTGTGTCTGTGTGTGTACGAGGGGAGGGATCTAATTTCTATTTGTTTTATACCCTATAAATAAGTTTATTGAATAACTATTTTTTCTGCTGTTTTTGCCCGAATAATTTTGATAATGTCCACTATGGAAAAAAATTTGTCATAGCGGAATTTTCCAACATATGTTTCTGCCTTATTAAAAAGTTAAAAGTTACCTTATGCTGACATGAGTTCATGACTGCCAAATGCATTTGAAAGGTTCTTTTTTAAATTAAATAAATTGATTAAAATATTAAGGCACGTACTTTTATTCAATGTTCTGTATGTTTCCTTCTTTATGTTAAACGGTTATTGCCATCAAGATTAGAATTAAATGCTTTTTCAAAACTTTATGGAGCTTCATGACAATGAGACAAAAGTCAAACCTAAGTAGAATAAACGAAATAAGTTAACTCCACGTGAAGAGTTATTTCTCCACTCTGTTACGGTAATATACGGTAACATCTGTTACGGTAAAGGAATTAACAGTGTCACCAAGAGTTTAACTTAAATTATGCTTTAACTTTTATATTGAGATAGTTAAGGTATATACAGTTTATCCCACACACACTGATCGAGGCTTTTATTCCTTACGTATTGATCAAAGATATATACAATAAACGACAAAGTTACGCAAACAAAGGTACAGAATTTTATGATATCCATTAAAATTTTCAGGAGAGATTATATGTAAATAAATACAATATTGAAATTTTTATACAGGTCCTGCACGAAAAAATTCTCAATTCATAAAATGTGCCAAAGTCGTTAATTAGATGATGTACAATATTTCAGACTTTCATCGTAAAAAGGCTTAGAAATATGGTTAAGCAAAGTTGATCAGGGCTATACAATAGCCCAGTGATAATAGTATTGCGTAGTTTTGCAATCATTGTTTTCTTTCGTAATTTGTGTACGCCCCCCTGCAGCGTGATCTTCTGATGGTATTTTTCCCTCCCTGGGCTATTTAATGGTTTAAGTCAGTATATATTTATTTGCACATCTCCGACACTTTTTAGGATATAATGCTCAATTTTGTCCATCATCTCTTTAGTGTGTGAGGCACATTTTACTAATGGGCAATTTTGGACTTATTAAGCTATAATCTCCTGAAAATTTTAGTCGATACCATAAAATTCTGTACTTTTTCTACGTAACTTTGCAATTTATTGTTATTTTTATTTGTAACACGTTAATCTTTCTGTTTTATTTAATCAAGGGGTATTAAGTACAACAGAGTGGATATACATTAATAAATAATTTGAAAAAATGTATTTACTTGAATATTATGGGACATTCATATTTGTTAGCTGGTCAGATAGTGTGTATGAACACTAGAATTATTATTCTAGTGTTCAATCCCTTTTTTAGTATCTGATAACAACGAGTGGATGTTTCATGTTTCTTCTAAATAAAACAAAAAAGTTACTTACAATGAGATGTGCCTGAATCTTCATACAATTTATTAGAATAGCTAGTTTTTCTGGATAACAATATGTAAAAGTTGTAGAAAAAAGAAATTTTTCCACACACACTGAAATGAGAAATTGTAAGATATTTGCGAATGAACCTCATACAGTGATTTCGCGGTCGAATTCCTGGGGACCGACGAAAACCTTCGACTTACTGCTAGTTCAACTAATCGAATAAACTTACATTTGTATTGAATTGGACCGGGACTGCGTAAAATCTTCGACACAGCAGGATATTCCACTTATCGCGAAATATCTGTATATATTATTTTGCAGGTAAAAAAATCAGGAATGTCCCATAATATTTAAATAAAAACGATATAACTTTCATAGCATTTAAAATATTACAAACCAGTCCTCAACGGCGGGAAAGTTAACTTATACACTACTGGGTAAAAATCGTGTGTAACTCTTGAAAAAGATCATAAATAATCAAAAATCACACGGAACAAGTATGATTTACCCTTTAAGAGATGGCAAGTTGTAAATTGTTGTTAAAAGTTTGAATTTTTAAAATAAGACACCAAATCAGAAACATATCTTTTTTCCTGTAACAGATAGAATTCAAAATATCGCTTGAATTCGGATTTTTAAACCAGACTAGCAAGAAATGGGCATACTAACTTCGTGCTTTTTTTTTTTTTTTGAGAAAAGTACTTTTGTTTTTAAGAGCTCTCCTTTATTATGAGATTGTAAGAATTGTAACGCTGAATTTGACATAAAAACACAGTAAGTGCACTTTATTGATTTGTGAGCTATACAGGAACAGAAATTTTTTTTTTCGAATTTGGCAAATTTTATAACATTTAAAAGGTGTGTGTGAAATCGTTACATGTGATCTCTTATGTTATTTCAAACTTTACACAACCTTACTGTTATGGTTATTTGGCCGTTAAGGTTAGATAAGATGTTTGCCCGCTTTGATTTGAAATCGATCCCTTTTAATCTTGTTTCCAATACCCAAATAAAATAATATTTCATGTGTCCCATATTTTCAAGCAGTTAATTATTTTACTGTCTGGTTGTAAAAACAATTCATCTATGATTTTTCTGTTCAGATTGTTAACAAAATATTTGGTCAAGATATAATATAGTTTTCTGTTGACTTTTTCTGTGAATACTTATTACACAGACACAAAAATGAACTTCGAATAAACATAATCGAATAAAAATATACGACAAGTAGGCAAAGTCAATTCAAGCTTAAAAATACGGTACTATTGCTTCCCGTTCTATTGAATAAAGTAATGCGCCATGCTTTTACAGATAGCTAAATTGCAGCGGAAAAAGGATTGAATCTCTGAAAATCAAATAATCTTTTATCTAATGGTACTTCACAGTCACAGATGGAGCTCTATCCGGGCCTTAGAGAGAAAATAGCGCATATTCCTACGAAATTTATGAATTTTTGGAGCATCGATGGCTTTTTTGCAGATGATAGATGCAGAGAAAAAGCCTCTCTTAGCCTATATCCTTCTCCACACAAATAACTTACTAATAACAGTTTGGAAATAAATGTATCATACTAGGAATTGTTAATATAAAAATTTAAAAAGTACTTTTTTCTTTCTAAATATTTAATCAAAAATAATTGAACATAAATATTGATATTTTGGTACATAAATAATTACTGTTTTCATCATTTACAGTTAAATTTCTGTTTTTTTAATGTTACAAAATGGATTATATGCACACAGTTTTGAGAATAAATTTTCAAATTCACTTTTAAACTCACCTTTGAAAAAGATCATAAATGATCAAAAGTCACATGGAACAAGCATGATTTACCCTTTAAGAGATGACAAGTAGTAAGTTGTTCTTAAAAATTTTGAATTTTTATAAAAGGACACCAAATCAGAAACATATCTTTTTTTCTCTAACAGATAGAATTAAAAATATCCCTTGATTTCGGATTTTTAAACCAAACTGACAAGAAATGGGCATACAAACTTCGTGCTTTTTTTTGGAGTAAAGTATTTTTGTTTTTTAGAGTTCTCCTTTATTATGAGAATGTAAGAATTATAACGCTGAATTTGACATAAAAATACAGTAAGTGCTCTTTTCGTCATCTGTGAGTTTACAGACACAGAAAAAAAAGTTTTCGAATTTGTCAATTTTTATAACATCTAAAAAGTGTGTGTGAAATTGTTACATGTGATCTCTTATGTTATTTCAAACTTTACATAACCTTACTGAAAAAAGAAATATTTTGAATACTTCACACACATTTGGCTGCTAAGGTTCGATAAGATGTTTGCACGCTTTAATTTGCAGTCGATCCCATATAATCTTGTTTCCAATACCCTAATGAAATAATATTTATCCCATATTTTCAAGCAGTTAATTATTTTCCTGTCTGGTTGTAAAAAACAATTCATCTGTGATTTTTCTGTTCAGATTGTTAACCAAATATTTGGTCGACATAATACAGTTTTTTGTTGACTTTCTGTGAATACTTATTACACAGACACAGAAATGAACTTTCGAATAAACATAATCGAATAAAAATATTCGACAAGTAGGCAAAGTTAATCCAAGCTTTAAAAATACCGTACTATTGCTTCCCGTTCTATTGAATAAAGTAACGCGCCATGTTTTTACAGATACCTAAATTGCAGCGGAAAAAGGATTGAATCTCTGAAAATCAAATAATCTTTTATCTAATGTTATTTTACAGTCACAGATGGAGCTCTGTACGGGCCTTGAGAGAAAATAGCGCATATTTCTATTAAATAAGCGAGGAGGTAAAAGAGGTATCACTTACCTCCTTCAAAGGCGTAAGTCCGTTGAACTCCTCCGTCATCCCGCTAAATTAGCTGGAACGAAAACTGGAATACACGACATTATTAATTGTATATATTTTAGTTTCGTGCTCTTGAATGAGTACAATATATTTATTTTCCGTCTAGGTTATACAATATACATTTAAGAGGAATATCATGTTTACAAAGATTGAATTTTGGCTGGTCGGGATGTCGACCGCTTAGCAGCAGCGCATGGAAGAGAGTGACTTGAAAGTACAGCATGCATGCGTTCTTGCCCCCACGGTTGCCAGGGGCCCCATAGCACGTGTTAAGTAAGGGGCCCTCGTTTGGGTAATTATCACATGCAGATCCATACATCTACATATGCGGACATCGACGCGTGCAGGAGAAACTGGGTCAGGGAAAGAGTTCGAAAGTTTCATAGTTTTATATTTCCCAACACTCCTGCCTAAAACTTGAAACGTTCAATAATCGTTCAAAATGACAGTTCTATGTCCTATAAAGCTCCTTCGTGGAAGAGCTTTTGTCAGGATGTCTGCAGTCATTGAGTCAGTGGGGACGTATTGAAAAGTTATCACCTTGTCTTCTACCAAATGCTTGAGAAGATGGTATCTCAGGTCTATATGTTTTGTTTTGTGATGATGTCTGTCTGATTTGGCCAATTTAATGCACGATTGGTTGTCTTCAAACACGGTCACTGGATAGTCTTGCGGCATGTCCAGTTCCTTTAGTAGATTTATTAGCCACGCAATTTCTTGTGCAGCACTGGCAGCAGAGACGTATTCCGCCTCAGCTGATGACAATGTCACGCACAGCTGTTTCTTGGAAACCCAGTAAATAGGATTATTTCCTAGCATAAATAGATTTCCAGAGATGGATTTTCGATCTGCTGGATCGTTGGCCCAATCTGGCCCAAACTTTTAGGACAGGTTCCTCAAAATTTGTAAAGGTCAGTTTAAGGTCAATTGTTGTCTTGAGGTATCTGATGGTTCTTTTGACGGCTTCCCAATCTTTCGCTCTGGGATTTTGATTTCTTCGGCTTAAGATGTTCACAGCGGCACTTATATCTGGTCTAGATATGGTGGAAATATATAGTAGTGCACCTACAGCCTGTCTGTATTTAGTGTTGTTTGGCAAGAGATTTTCGTCATCTAGTGTTTTAATGTAGCCTGGCTCCATGGGTGTTTCTGTTGGTTTTGAGTTTTCTAAACTGAATTTAGTTATTAGTTCTTGGATTTTGTTAGTTTGATCAAGTGTCATTGTGTTTTTATTTGGTCGATTTATGTTTATGCCTAAGTAGTATTTGGCTTCGCCTAAATCAGTTACAGGGTATTCGCTCTTTAATTTATTTATGAGTTTGTCAATATTTTGATCTTCTCCTGCGATTAGTAGATCATCTACATAAACAATAACATATGTCGTTTTGTTATTTACTGTTTGTTTATACATGCATTTGTCAACCGAGCTCTGTTGAAAGCCGAATTTGGTTAGAGATTGGTGGATTTTTAAGTTCCAAGCTCTAGCAGCTTGTTTCAGCCCATATATTGCCTTTTTAAGTTTACAAACTTTGTGTTCCTCTCCGGGGATTACATGCCCTTCGGGCTGATGCATATACACTTCTTCCTCTAATTCTCCGTGTAAAAATGCAGTTTTTATATCGATATGTCTAAGACTTAAATTTTTATATACAGCCATTGCCAAAAAACTCCTTATCGTTGTATGAGACGCAACAGGTGCAAAGGTCTCGTCATAGTCTACTCCGTATTTTTGGGAGAAACCTTTGGCAACAAGCCTTGCTTTGTATTTTTCTACTGAGCCTTGACTATTATATTTTAATTTAAAAGCCCATTTGCATCCAATAACTTTTGTTCCAGGGGGGGCTACAACTAAATCCCATGTGTTATTATCATGAAGTGAATTTATTTCGTCTAGTGTTGCGTTTACCCATTTTTCCTTCTCCACGGGGTTTTCCATTTTTTGAATTTCATCCCAACTTTTAGGTTCTACTATCCTGGTATTATTTGTTACATATGCAAATCTATCAGGAGGAACGCCTTTATTACTCCTCTCTGATCTGCGAGGATAATTTTGTGTACCATTTGAGTTAGCAGGAATATTATTTGGATTTTGTACATTGTCGCCGGCGCTATCTAATTCAACACCGATCAATTGCTGTATAGGTTGAGGATTACCGCTGTTTGATTTTCCTTCCCCGTTATGTGATTCATCATTTTTAATTATTTCCTGATTTCTGTCTTCTAGGAATTTGACTGTTCTACTTATAATTATATTTCTACCGTTGGTACAAATTCTATATCCCTTACTCCTATTATCATAACCTACGAATATCCCTTCTGTAGCGGTGTTGTCAAGTTTTCCTCTATGTAATTTTTGAATATATGCAAATGCGCGACAACCGAACGTTTTAATATTTGATAGATCTGGTTTACGACCGGTCCATTTCTCATAGGGAGTGGAATCACAGGATTGTGTAGGGAGCCTATTTTGCAAATACGTCGCAGTGTTAATGGCTTCCCCCCAAAAGGAGTTAGGTAAATCACCCTCCTTGAGGAGACACCGACACATCTCCATCAAGGTGCGATTTTTGCGTTCCGCAACCCCGTTCTGAGGTGCAGAGTACGGAACTGTCAGTTGGTGATCTATTCCCTCTCTTTTCATATATTCATCAAATTCTTTCCCTGTGTACTCCCCTCCGTTATCGGAACGGATTGCCTGCACTTTTCTTCCAAACTTATTTGCGGTCATTGCCACATACTCCTTAAATTTAGAGAAAACTTCATGTTTATTTTTTAATAGATATATTACAGTAAACCGGCTAAAGTCATCTATGAAGGTCAAAAAATAGTATTTCCCACCAATTGTTGGGGTTTGCATTGGTCCACAGAGGTCGGTGTGTACCAATTCTATCGCCTTTGTGGCTCTGAAACTCGCAATTTTTGGATATGGACTATCAGAAAGTTTCGACATAATACAGGTTTCACATACATTATCATGTTTACATTCATCTATTTCAATCCCTATAGCAAAATCTTTATTCACTAATTCTTTTATATGATTGACATTCCTATGACCCAATCTTTTATGCCATTTATATATACAATTTTTATTTTCACATACGTTAACTAAGTTTGCGGTGTGGTATGCGGCATTGTTTATATTACACTCATACAAATTATTATTTACATAACCTTCAATATAAGTTTTATCCCCATGTATAATTTCACACTTGTTTTTGTCAAATACCACCGTACAACCGTTCTCAGTTGCCCTTTTTACAGACAGTAAATTTGCTTCGATTTCGGGTACAAATAGAACATTACGCAGTGTAATTTTATTAATCTCTCCTCCCGATGTTTTTGCCTTGAATTCTATGTCTCCTGACCCGTAGGAGGTCAACGATTTTCCGTTAGCAATTACAACATCGCTTATATTGGTGTCATTTATTCTAGTGAATAAATTTTTATTATTTGAAATGTGTGATGAACTGCCAGAGTCTATTATCCACTTTTTACCTGGACTTCCAGCTAATAGTGCTAAATTTTTAAATTTAGATGCGGTGTCACTAGCTCTATCTGTATAATTTCGGTTCGACTCTTCCTCAAATCTGTGTCTATCGTTTGATTCAAAGCATAGTGATGAATTAGCTTGTTTGGATGTGAAATTTTGATTTTTATATCTTGTGTTATTGTTCTGTAATTTCTTAAGGTGCCAGCATTCTAATTTTGTGTGATTTTTCATTTTACAGTGTGAACAATATTTAGTTTCTCGTCTATAATTGTTGTTGTGTTTTTTGTTTGTTTGAAATGCTTTAGTAAAATTTTCAGACGGTCGGCTATTCTCAATACGTCTGTTGTATTCATCTATTAGCTTGCTTCTAATAAACTCCGGATTTAATTCCTCTTCAGGTCTCGCTTCTAGTGCCGTTATCAGCGTGTCATAGCTCTCCGGCAGGGAACATAAAAACAACGCCGATATGTGAGAGTCACTGATCTTTTCCCCTATGGCCTTTAACCTCTCAACCAGTTCGAGTATTTTAGTCGTATGCTCTAGCATATTTCCTCTCTCGTCAAGTTTTGTGCTATATAATGTTCTCAATAGATACAGCTTGCTAGAGAGGTTACACCTTTCGTGTATGGTCCTCAGAGCTTCCCATGTAGCCTTTGCGGTTGTGAGATTTTTCACATGTACTATTTGGGAATCTTCAATGAATAAATTGATTAAGGCTCTAGCCTTGTTATCTTTCTTTCGCCAAGTATCGGTTATTGGCGCTGGCGGATCATCTGTTAAGAGATCATTAAGATCTTCTTTTATCAACAGCATCTCCAATTTGAATTTCCAGTTTGAATAATTATGTTGGTTTAATTTCTCAACCACTTGGATTTCTTTAAATGAAGCCATATTAATTTTTTTTTTGTTTCACAATGTCCTCAGAAATTTTAATATTCTTTCAAGGCACTGAGACTATTCAGTCTCGTAATCTATTAAATAAGCGAGGAGGTAAAAGAGGTATCACTTACCTCCTTCAAAGGCGTAAGTCCGTTGAACTCCTCCGTCATCCCGCTAAATTAGCTGGAACGAAAACTGGAATACACGACATTATTAATTGTATATATTTTAGTTTCGTGCTCTTGAATGAGTACAATATATTTATTTTCCGTCTAGGTTATACAATATACATTTAAGAGGAATATCATGTTTACAAAGATTGAATTTTGGCTGGTCGGGATGTCGACCGCTTAGCAGCAGCGCATGGAAGAGAGTGACTTGAAAGTACAGCATGCATGCGTTCTTGCCCCCACGGTTGCCAGGGGCCCCATAGCACGTGTTAAGTAAGGGGCCCTCGTTTGGGTAATTATCACATGCAGATCCATACATCTACATATGCGGACATCGACGCGTGCAGGAGAAACTGGGTCAGGGAAAGAGTTCGAAAGTTTCATAGTTTTATATTTCCCAACAATTTCTACGAAATTTATGGATTTTTGGAGCATCGATGGCTTTTTGCAGATGATAGATGTAGAGAAAAAGCCTCTCTTAGCCTATTTCCTTCACACAAATAACTTAATAATAAGAACTTGGAAATAAATATCCTGCACTAGGAATTGTTAATATGAAAATTAAAAATGTACTTTTTCTTTTTAAAGAACATTTGAACTAAAATAAATATTGATATTAACGTAACATAAATATTGATATTTTGGTACATAAATAATTACTGTTCTCATCATCTACAGTTAAATTTCTGGTGTTTTTTTTAATATTACAAAATGGGTCATAGTTACGCAGTTTTGAGAATAAATTTTCAAATTCACCTTTATAATATAGCATGTCCATCTTTTAAACCGCCAGTTTATGATTAATACGCTAGTTAAGTTTTGTATAATATTTACAAAGCTGATGAGTATAAATCATTTATCAAAATAAGACAAGAAATTTAACAATGGAGGAATAACAGCTATTAAAATAAATTAATTTCGATACAAGAGAAATTCCACGAATTTTAAAACTGAATAAAATAAATTAGTATATTTTAAAGTGTCTTTTCATATTTTTGTGGCCGTGTACTTGTTTCTGTACCAATTTTTTCATCCTTTGACGTTCATTTACATAAAACGTATTCCATTTCTTTAAGGTATTTGTTATACAACACATTTAAGAAATTCAAACTCTATTGATTGAACTCAAAAAGAGGACACATGAGGAGTAATTCTGTGCTTTTCTTGATGCCATATTTATTCAAGAAATAGATAAACAGGAGCTAGAAGGATAACTATCTGAAACAATCTTCCATTCCTTAAAAAATACATACTGACTTTTCAAAAGGAAATAATGAAAATGTTTTATAGTATTTAAAATATTTAAGAGAAGGCGGAATAAGTACATTTCATTTACATCAAAAAGTCTTTCTTATTGTCAGAAAGTTTCGAAATCTAACAGCAAATTTGTTCAAATTGCATAATATTGGGGATGCAAATTTATGATGCGTAGGTGAGGACTTTTTAAGATGATGTACAATATAAATAAATGAAATTGTGGCATTAGTGCATTCATGTAAAAGCTTTCATTTTAAACTAAAGTTTGCAAGGCTTCCTATGCCCATCCTGGTGAGAAAGATAGCTAAATTTTTGAGGGGAGGGGGGGTTAATGTTAAAATCAAAAAATGTTTCAGATATTCAAGTTTTTCCATAGAGTGTTAAAAGTTCTTGATTAAATTTCATGTCTGAAAAGCTTTGTCTTAACGTATTAAATACTGTAAAATTAAATAAGTCTGTAAAATTAAATTAATATGAATGTTTTTTCAATATAAATAACCAACTGTGTGAAATTTTTGGAGGACACATTTTATCAGTGACGCGAAATATAAAAAGTACTCTTATTAAAACTTAGCTGTATTATTGATCATTCTAGATTTTAAAAAATTCTATCTTTAAGAAAAATAAAAGTAAACATCGTAGTTCGGGTTATTAGATACTCAACAGCATAAAATAATATAGGAGAATTTTGATGTGTACTCAAAAATATTTCTATATATTTTTAATTTGAAAGAAAACTTAAATTATTTTTTATTCTTTTTATTACTGTCATACATCAAATTTAATTTTTATTGATTTCAGAAATTATTCGCTTTTCTGAACTCTCGGTACAATTTGCTTTTTTCTAAAAATATCTAAATTTGCAGTGTACCAATGAAATAATTCCATTTGTAGTTATAAAGTAATAAAAACGGCAATAATAATAATTTTATATTTCAAAGTCTTTCCACAGAGAATGAGACTAATTTTTAATCTTTCCTTCATAAAATTTTGCAAAGTGTTTTCCGTTTTTCCAGTTTCAAACGCTCGATTCAAATTTAATGCAATTTTTTGGATTATGTTTTGCAATCATACTAAATACTTTAAATTTGATTTCTGCAAAAAGAATATTAGTAACATTCTTCATGTTACACACAATTATTTCAAATTCGTAGTATATCTCTGAGTTTTTTTCCCTATATAACAAAATGCTTCGTTCTTTTAGATTTTCATGTCACCCGAACTCTTGTTTTAATAATAACAATAAATGTGCTGGATAAAAGAAAAAGATTTCAAAATTCATAAAAGAGTAAGGGTTTCATAAACAAAATATTTTTAATCTGAGTTTGCCTTGCGTAATTTGAGTCATCTGGCAATCATTTTATTGATCTCTAAACAAGAAACTCAAAAACAATTTAATCTCCTTTGCGTTTTGAAAATATATTAAAATTTCATTCTTGTGTATCACACTTATTTTACTGTGTCTTTAAATAATAGGTTCAAACTTAAGATCACTAATATGAATAATACTGCGGCATTTGATAGTTACTGAGAAACATTTAGATGTTTGCACGATTGCCAATATATATTTAATATTTACTTATTCAATGCTAAAAATTGAATCACACATGCTCAGTAATCAAAAGAGAAATTCTAAAAAAAAAAAAAAAAAAAAAAAAAAAAACCCTTTAATGAAGACGACAGTAAGCGTATTCTTTATGTTTCATGCAGGTTTTAAAAAATACCAAATAAATTTATTGTTGTATCTGTTCTTTTCTTTTAAAACTGAATTGTGACACTAATTAATTTTATGACTATATTGAATATGTTTTATCAATACTAATTATGAAATTCATAATATTTGTGCATGTTAGTGAGATAAAAAATAATAATAAGGAGTACCTAAAAGTCTGATAGTTCACTCATTAACTTTGATTAACATGAATTTCAACTATGCTACATACCAATCAGCCATCGCCATTTCTTCTTTTAAATGTTTTCGAAAGTTTTTCTAAATAACATCCATTTTACATCAGTAAATACTCCGATAACGGTGCACATTTACTCCACTATAGCCACTTTTATGATACAACAATACTATTTCCATATGCACTTGGCAACGAACTGTTTTCTCATAAATAACAAAGTCTTTTATTGTAAAGTATTCCCAAAGAAATCATTTTATGGCAATATCTCCCGATTCGTGATGCTCATTTTGGTTATTTATGAAGACCCACAATTGATGATTTGCATCAGCAAGTGTACTTAAATATGTTTCATGCAACACACCGGCTGGCTTTACTTTAAAATCTGACAGTAACACTCATTTTTACAAGAAGCAAATATACAAATGCTAGCATAGTTAGATTTTAAATACATTCTATTTTTAAGAAGAACCCTTTGACGTGGATACGTCACATTCTGTGTGACGTATCGTGAAATCGTGACGTGTTCAATTTGGCAAACACGCATCATGTCGTTTTTGCCAGAAGGCTGGGGTGTGATCACTTAGAGAGTGACTAGGGAAGATCTTGAATAAATGTCAAAATGAAAAATGCAACTTGTGAGGATCTTCTCAATGAAACAATGACAGTGACAGAAATTTTTTTTAACATTTAGAGAGAAATGCGGCAAAACAGGTTATATATATAACCAGAGGCTATGTAAATTAAGCATTAAATTATGTCGACGGATCTTTTTCAAAGTTCATACACGTATCATGACAGGAAACAATTTTTGCATAACAATAAATTAATTTTGTTAAATAGTAGTTCAAAAGTAGCTAAAACTACGTAGAAAACTTTGCAACCCAAAGGTTGCAAAGCTACATAAAAATGTTTTCCATCTGTGATAATTGATCTGCATTCGTCCAATAAAAAGCTCGATCAAGTTTGCGAATAAAGAATAAATAAAAATTTTTGAAATATCTATCTTAATAAAATAAGAGACTTTATAAGAAGTTCAAAGAAGAAATAATATAATTAGGAGTTCAAGAAATTTTGCAATTTCTATCCGTCACTTGGACACCCGAAACGACAAATGTATGTTGTATGAGATTAGGGGGAGGGAGGTTGAGCATCAAATACCAGGGAATGAAATTTCGTAACAGGATACATAGTCCTCAGGGGCGTAGCCAAGGGGGGATAGGGGGGGGTCACAACCTCCCATGAGGATTTTTTTGCCATGTAAAATGTATAAAAATATATCTATAAAAAGTATAAAATAATTTGCCATATAAAAAGGTGGTATATTCTTCACTCCCTTATAACACACACGCATACATATATGTGAGTTGCAGTAATCGTAGCCCCCCATGAAAAATTTCTGGCTACGCCACTGATAGTCCTTAAAGTATATGCATACAATGTTTTCAATTTGTCAAAACGATTTTAAAATTTCGAGAAAATTTCTGGCTACGCCACTGATAGTCCTTACAGTATATGCATACAATGTTTTCAAATGTCAAAAAGATTTTAAAATTTTGAGAAAATTATTCAAATTGTGTAAATTTGTGTTCTTGCATCACGTTAAAGGGGCGAAATCGAATGACATAAAATTAAACAATATGATATGTGACTCTTTGTCATAAACAATATAAGCTTCAACTTTTTCATTGAAGCATTAAATATTTCATGAAATGTATCTTCAGACATTGTTTAAAAATCTCTGCATTTAATCAGATAAATTTAGTTTTAAGACAGGTAATTTCTCAACTACAATACTAGTTTTTAATTTTTTTTTTTTTAGTTTATCAAAAACCGCTTTTTGTTCACTCATCACGTTGCAAATTTGTTAGCATGATATTCTTTTTACTCAACTTAATTTCCCTCATCTATTAAGATCAAGGTTTAGCAAATTTGTAAAAACTGTAGCATACTTTATTATCCTATAATAAATCTCTGATTTTTTAAAAACTTTTTGCCTTTTTCCTCTTCTTTTTAGTTTGCATTTATAACACATGCTGTTTTCTGACATTTATTGCTATTTGTTAAGGAAAAGTCGTCGTATTTTGTCTATCATTGTAAAATAGCATAAATTAATAAATAAAATACTCGTCACAGTTTTGACCGCGGATTTCAACTTATTTTAATTTTACTTGAATTTATCAATTTGAATGTCAGATTTTTCTAAAAAAATGTTTGCTATAAAAAAGATACTCTTTCTTATTAATATCCTTTTATTAATTAACTACACAGGTTTCCAAAAATTAAGGAAAAATCACAAAAATGGTAATAACTCGCTCAAAATTAAGCCAATCCGTATGAAATTTGAATATGTTGTCAAATAAATGCTACTGAGTAAAGTTACAATATGCAAATTACTCACGTTGCAACCAGAATAAATTAATTACTAGAAGCATAAAACTGCAACTTTTACTGTGACGTTAAGGTAAGGAATCGGGGATAGCCAATTCGGGCATTCGTAGCAATGTCCTCCAGGCATCATTTGCGAAAAGAAATGCGATGGAGACCTATTGGGAGATTTGAAGCAGGACAAAGTCAGATACAAGTGGCCAGACGGCTAAATGTCAGTCAGTCTGTGGTTCATAGACTTTGGCTACAATTTATTGTTGGGAAATATAAAACTGTGAAACTTTCGAACTCTTTCCCTGACCCAGTTTCTCCTGCACGAGTCGGTGTCCGCACATGTAGATGTATGGATCTGCATGTGATAATTACCCAAACGAGGGCCCCTTACTTAACACGTGCTATGGGGTCCCTGGCAACCGTGGGGGCAAGAACGCATGCATGCTGTACTTTCAATTCACTATCTTCCATGCGCTGCTGCTGAGCGGTCGACATCCCGACCAGCAAAAATTCAATCTTTGTAAACATGATATTCCTATTAAAATGTATATTGTATAACCTAGACGGAAAATAAATATATTGTACTCATTCAAGAGCACGAAACTAAAATATATACAATTAATAATGTCGTGTATTCCAGTTTTCGTTCCAGCTAATTTAGCGGGATGAAGGAGGAGATGACGGACTTACGCCTTTGAAGGAGGTAAGTGATACCTCTTTTACCTCCTCGCTTATTTAATAGATTATGAGACTGAACAGTCTCAGTGCCTTGAAAGAATATTAAAATTTCTGAGGACATTGTGAAACAAAAAAAAAATTAATATGGCTTCATTTAAAGAAAGCCAAGTGGTTGAGAAATTAAACCAACATAATTATTCAAACTGGAAATTCAAATTGGAGATGCTGTTGATAAAAGAAGATCTTAATGATCTCTTAACAGATGATCCGCCATCGCCAATAACCGATACTTGGCGAAAGAAAGATAACAAGGCTAGAGCCTTAATCAATTTATTCATTGAAGATTCCCAAATAGTACATGTGAAAAATCTCACAACCGCAAAGGCTACATGGGAAGCTCTGAGGACCATACACGAAAGGTGTAACCTCTCTAGCAAGCTGTATCTATTGAGAAAATTATATAGCACAAAACTTGACGAGAGAGGAAATATGCTAGAGCATACGACTAAAATACTCGGTAAAACTGGTTGAGAGGTTAAAGGCCATAGGGGAAAAGATCAGTGACTCTCACATATCGGCGTTGTTTTTGTGTTCCCTGCCGGAGAGCTATGACACGCTGATAACGGCACTAGAAGCGAGACCTGAAGAGGAATTAAATCCGGAGTTTATTAGAAGCAAGCTAATAGATGAATACAACAGACGTATTGAGAATAGCCGACCGTCTGAAAATTTTACTAAAGCATTTCAAACAAACAAAAAACACAACAGCAATTATAGACGAGAAACTAAATATTGTTCACACTGTAAAATGAAAAATCACACAAAATTAGAATGCTGGCACCTTAAGAAATTACAGAACAAAAACACAAGATACAAAAATCAAAATTTCACATCCAAACAAGCTAATTCATCACTATGCTTTGAATCAAACGATAGACACAGATTTGAGGAAGAGTCGAACCGAAATTATACAGATAGAGCTAGTGACACCGCATCTAAATTTAAAAATTTAGCACTATTAGCTGGAAGTCCAGGTAAAAAGTGGATAATAGACTCTGGCAGTTCATCACACATTTCAAATAATAAAAATTTATTCACTAGAATAAATGACACCAATATAAGCGATGTTGTAATTGCTAACGGAAAATCGTTGACCTCCTACGGGTCAGGAGACATAGAATTCAAGGCAAAAACATCGGGAGGAGAGATTAATAAAATTACACTGCGTAATGTTCTATTTGTACCCGAAATCGAAGCAAATTTACTGTCTGTAAAAAGGGCAACTGAGAACGGTTGTACGGTGGTATTTGACAAAAACAAGTGTGAAATTATACATGGGGATAAAACTTATATTGAAGGTTATGTAAATAATAATTTGTATGAGTGTAATATAAACAATGACGCATACCACACTGCAAACTTAGTTAACGTATGTGAAAATAAAAATTGTATATATAAATGGCATAAAAGATTGGGTCATAGAAATGTCAATCATATAAAAGAATTAGTGAATAAAGATTTGGCTATAGGGATTGAAATAGATGAATGTAAACATGATAATGTATGTGAAACCTGTATTATGTCGAAACTTTCTGATAGTCCATATCCAAAAATTGCGAGTTTCAGAGCCACAAAGGCGATAGAATTGGTACACACTGACCTCTGTGGACCAATGCAAACCCCAACAATTGGTGGGAAATACTATTTTTTGACCTTCATAGATGACTTTAGCCGGTTTACTGTAATATATCTATTAAAAAATAAACATGAAGTTTTCTCTAAATTTAAGGAGTATGTGGCAATGACCGCAAATAATTTTGGAAGAAAAGTGCAGGCAATCCGTTACGATAACGGAGGGGAGTACATAGGGAAAGAATTTGATGAATATATGAAGAGAGAGGGAATAGATCACCAACTGACAGTTCCGTATTCTGCACCTCAGAACGGGGTTGCGGAACGCAAAAATCGCACCTTGATGGAGATGTGTCGGTGTCTCCTTAAGGAGGGTGATTTACCTAACTCCTTTTGGGGGGAAGCCATTAACACTGCGACGTATTTGCAAAATAGGCTCCCTACACAATCCTGTGATTCCACTCCCTATGAGAAATGGACTGGTCGTAAACCAGATCTATCAAATATTAAAACGTTCGGTTGTCGCGCATTTGCATATATTCAAAAATTACATAGAGGAAAACTTGACAACACCGCTACAGAAGGGATATTTGTAGGTTATGATAATAGGAGTAAGGGATATAGAATCTGTACCAACGGTAGAAATGTAATTATAAGTAGAACAGTCAAATTCCTAGAAGACAGAAATCAGGAAATAATTAAAAATGATGAATCACATAACGGGGAAGGAAAATCAAACAGCGGTAATCCTCAACCTATACAGCAATTGATCGATGTTGAATTAGATAGCGCCGGCGACAATGTACAAAATCCAAATAATATTCCTGCTAACTCAAATGGTACACAAAATTATCCTCGCAGATCAGAGAGGAGTAATAAAGGCGTTCCTCCTGATAGATTTGCATATGTAATAAATAATACCAGGATAGTAGAACCTAAAAGTTGGGATGAAATTCAAAATATGGAAAACCCCGTAGAGAAGGAAAAATGGGTAAACGCAACACTAGACGAAATAAATTCACTTCATGGTAATAACACATGGGATTTAGTTGTAGCCCCCCCTGGAACAAAAGTTATTGGATGCAAATGGGCTTTTAAATTAAAATATAATAGTCAAGGCTCAGTAGAAAAATATAAAGCAAGGCTTGTTGCCAAAGGTTTCTGCCAAAAATACGGAGTAGACTATGACGAGACCTTTGCACCTGTTGCGTCTCATACAACGATAAGGAGTTTTTTGGCAATGGCTGTATATAAAAATTTAAGTCTTAGACATATCAATATAAAAACTGCATTTTTACACGGAGAATTAGAGGAAGAAGTGTATATGCATCAGCCCGAAGGGCATGTAATCCCCGGAGAGGAACACAAAGTTTGTAAACTTAAAAAGGCAATATATGGGCTGAAACAAGCTGCTAGAGCTTGGAACTTAAAAATCCACCAATCTCTAACCAAATTCGGCTTTCAACAGAGCTCGGTTGACAAATGCATGTATAAACAAACAGTAAATAACAAAACGACATATGTTATTGTTTATGTAGATGATCTACTAATCGCAGGAGAAGATCAAAACATTGACAAACTCATAAATAAATTAAAGAGCGAATACCCTGTAACTGATTTAGGCGAAGCCAAATACTACTTAGGCATAAACATAAATCGACCAAATAAAAACACAATGACACTTGATCAAACTAACAAAATCCAAGAACTAATAACTAAATTCAGTTTAGAAAACTCAAAACCAACAGAAACACCCATGGAGCCAGGCTACATTAAAACACTAGATGACGAAAATCTCTTGCCAAACAACACTAAATACAGACAGGCTGTAGGTGCACTACTATATATTTCCACCATATCTAGACCAGATATAAGTGCCGCTGTGAACATCTTAAGCCGAAGAAATCAAAATCCCAGAGCGAAAGATTGGGAAGCCGTCAAAAGAACCATCAGATACCTCAAGACAACAATTGACCTTAAACTGACTTTTACAAATTTTGAGGAACCTGTCCTAAAAGTTTACGCAGATGCGGATTGGGCCAACGATCCAGCAGATCGAAAATCCATCTCTGGAAATCTATTTATGCTAGGAAATAATCCTATTTACTGGGTTTCCAAGAAACAGCTGTGCGTGACATTGTCATCAGCTGAGGCGGAATACGTCTCTGCTGCCAGTGCTGCACAAGAAATTGCGTGGCTAATAAATCTACTAAAGGAACTGGACATGCCGCAAGACTATCCAGTGACCGTGTTTGAAGACAACCAGTCGTGCATTAAATTGGCCAAATCAGACAGACATCATCACAAAACAAAACATATAGACCTGAGATACCATCTTCTCAAGCATTTGGTAGAAGACAAGGTGATAACTTTTCAATACGTCCCCACTGACTCAATGACTGCAGACATCCTGACAAAAGCTCTTCCACGAAGGAGCTTTATAGGACATAGAACTGTCATTTTGAACGATTATTGAACGTTTCAAGTTTTAGGCAGGAGTGTTGGGAAATATAAAACTGTGAAACTTTCGAACTCTTTCCCTGACCCAGTTTCTCCTGCACGAGTCGGTGTCCGCACATGTAGATGTATGGATCTGCATGTGATAATTACCCAAACGAGGGCCCCTTACTTAACACGTGCTATGGGGTCCCTGGCAACCGTGGGGGCAAGAACGCATGCATGCTGTACTTTCAATTCACTCTCTTCCATGCGCTGCTGCTGAGCGGTCGACATCCCGACCAGCCAAAATTCAATCTTTGTAAACATGATATTCCTATTAAAATGTATATTGTATAACCTAGACGGAAAATAAATATATTGTACTCATTCAAGAGCACGAAACTAAAATATATACAATTAATAATGTCGTGTATTCCAGTTTTCGTTCCAGCTAATTTAGCGGGATGAAGGAGGAGATGACGGACTTACGCCTTTGAAGGAGGTAAGTGATACCTCTTTTACCTCCTCGCTTATTTAATATTTATAAAGGCAGATTCCGCATCCAGGAGGTTCAGTCAAGGACGGCCAACGGTTACGACCAGAGCTGATGACAGATATTTGTTGTTAGGTGCACGAAGGAATAGAACCGCAACTCAGGCTGGACTTAGATCCTCCCTTGCTGTAGCCACCGAAAGGTGGTGTCAACTTCAATATAGGCGATGATTTCCTGCTTCATGAAGACAATGCTAGATCGCATAGGGCTCTCATCGTGGATTATTATCTTCAGCAGCAATCAATTCAGCGCATGAAGTGGCCAGCTCGATCACCGGATCTGAATCCTATCGAGCATGTCTTCGATGCTTTAGGAGGACGGATAGCTGCTCTCAATCCTCCTCCTGACTCCCTTGCAAAGCTTGCAACTGCCTTGCAAGGGCTCTCCCTTCCAACAGAACTCACAGACCGCATAATTGACAGCCTCACACATCGCTGTTGGTGCTGTATTGCTTCTGGGGGGTCATATTCCATATTGAAGGTACTTTATACCAAACTGATATATCGAATTTGTTGATTTTGTACATATGCTAATTTCTATAATACCACAAGTGTCTAGTAACTTTTTTCGTGTTAGTTCATAGCTCTATCTGTTAGACACTGTGGGCGAGTTTCATTAAATTTTATATGTAACTTTTTGAGTAATCGTCATTTTTGTGATTTTTCCTCAATTAATGATAACCAGTGTATTTATTTCAGAATAATTATAGTATTCAAAAAATAGCTAATGATTAACGGTTATAATCAAGCCTTTAATTAGTTCCGAAGTTTTTATGGTGAACTCCAGCAAAAAAGAATGAATAGTTACGGTCGATGGGGAACAACTTGTAAACAATAATCAATAAAAATAAAATATTAGCTTCTTCCTATTTCCCTCATCTATTAAGATCAAATTTTCGGGGACTATTTTATTGACAAAATTTAAACAACAGTATTTCATAATTTGTTTACTCTTTCTAAGCAAAAAATGGGTAATAAAATATAATAAAAATCTCAGTATGTTAATTCATCCTAACATTTTATTGTTTCTTCAATATTATGTATTTCTTTTCACCACATTCTTTAGAATAAAGTTTTTATAAGTTTTGTGAAAATAAAATATCACGAATTATATCCCTAAAGAAACATATTCAACAGGAGAGAAGAATAAGGAAATTCTGACCTCAAGTGACATTTTCTGTTGTAGCTGATTCTAATATTTAACTGAGAGTTTGTTTTAATCGGTCCACGATGCACATAAGGGGGTGGAAGTATCGATAGCTCTCTTAGTCTAAGCACAAACACTAATTATTGCCAAATGTTCACCTTTTTAGTCGATTGCTCAAAATAGTAAACGGTAAAAAGATTTAAACTTTATATAAATTTTGAAAACTTTATATTGAAATTTTATATATATATATATATATATATGTAATGTATAAAAAGGTAATTTGGGTTTTACTATAGTTTGGGTATTGTTCAAGCGGGTACTTTTACTGTAAGTTTTGCTTTCCTGTCATACTTGCTACGCGCGCTCTGGAGCTATGTTTTATTTATTTTGTTATTTGTCAAACATCAGGCCGTCGATTCTGAGTTCTTTAGATGTACACGTGTCCCCACGCCCTTGTAGCCCCGGATGCGGGTCATGTTGGTAAATGTGTGTGGTTCGATTAGAGATAAGAGAGAGGCGGAGTTATGTCTTCGCAAACCACGTGGTATGATGAACGTAAATACTCCCGCACATCGAAAATCGAGAGCCGTCTGCCACTGGAACTGCTTAATGAGTCCACGCTGACTTTTGTACCCGTCTCCCCTCTCCTCTTCTCAATCTATACTGTAACTTAAAGATAATGTTTAATAAACTGTTTTACCTGCTTTAACCCTGGAACTTTATTGAAATATCTGACGTCTCAAATAGCCGGTAGGATGATTGCCTGTGTGCCAATTAAAAATTTTAAATTGTAAAAAATTAACGCTCAATAGTCCGGGAGACGGGTTCATCGCCCACCGTTCGCAGGAGATGCAGCGCGCCCCTTCGCGGACCAGCCGATGGCCTCTCCCTTGAGTCCGCTCTCCGCCGGCCAACTTCGTCGAGCCCTGCTCTGGGAGATTTCAACACCGAGTCAGGTTATCTTCCGAAGTACTTCACAGAACGTCCTGCTCGTTCTACGCCGTTAATGCCGAAATTGAAGAACGTCTGCATTGATGAACAGCCTATGCCGTATTTCTGCAGCGCTCATCATACCGAAATCTGCGTCTCCTAATTCATCTTTTTTTTTTCTTCGCACGTCCGCTGCTATTCTGAAAATCCGATGGAAATCTGCGGAGTTTCACTGCCTTCAACGCAGTCCAAGGGGCCCCCGAGGAACGCCTGGCCTCATCACAGCTGCGATATAACTCACCTCTTTCTTGCAGTAATTAGGGGGAGAAAAGTGTTTTGAAGCCGTTCGTCATCATGCCGAATAATTTTGTTTTTGTGTGTTGCGCGTGTACAGCTTACGTTGACCGAACCTCTTCCTCCTGCCTGCATTGAACTTGTGAGAGAAGAAATTTTTTTGTGTGTGTTTTGTTTATTGTTGAAGAATGACGATTTCAACTTGTGGATATTGATTAAGTGAAGTACGTATATTTTCAGAGTTGAAGTGAACATTAGAGCATTATATTTAAATGGTTATTAATTGTGTGTGTTATTTTAAAGTGCTATTTTAGTGTTGATTAATATATATATATATATATATAGTGATATATCTGCATTTTTTCCCCATTAGTATAGTATTTTCATTAAGGTAAGATTTTGTAAATTTTTTGCAGTATTATTATTAATGTTGCTAAATAAAATTTCTGAATGCAATTATTAAATGCTTTTCCGTTCACGTAAAAATTTAGAAAAAAATTTCAGCATGTCGTTAGAAGGATTGACCAATGGTCTTCCTAGTAATGTGAGAGCTCTTTTAACCCTGCAACCACCCAGTAGTGCCACCGAGTGGCTTAAGGTAGCGTCAAAATTAATTAAAATTCACGAACCACCCCAACAGAAAAGCTTTAACTCCTCGCCCAATAATGCACAAAATCCTAGTTACTTTACACCCAAGCTTCGGAATTATAGACCCTACCATGCTCCTGTTTATAACCGACCAAACTGGCATCAACTAATTCATAATTCAACCCAAGGGCGAACCTAAATAAATAATTGGCCCCGTTTCGACCCCTATGTCAAAGTCCTCAAAGTTTACACCACCAAAATAATGTCAATTACCAAGAAAGCACACTACCTAGAACTCCATGTAGAAATTGTGAGGTGCTAGGGATAAGTAATGCTTTCCATTGGACGCATAATTGTCCCTTTAAAAGTAACAACAAAACTGCGACAAACCCATACGCGACACCAAATATTACTCACCCGAATATGACTTCGAACACCACTATTTTAAATTCACAAAATAATGGTACTGAGACCACGCGAGAAGAGAACTTATGACTATTTACTGTACCCGGGTACCTAAGGAAAAAATTGACTCAACCCAAAATTGACAATTTTGAATTTTTAAGTGTTCCCTGTGTCATAGACACTGGTTCTACACTCTCTGTCTTGCCGCAAAGTTTTCTTGGTCGATTTAATTTAGAAGTACAGAGAGTCTCACCTTTAAATGTTACTCAGGCAGATGGACTGCTGATACTTGATACAGTGTGTTATGTTAATTTAGAAATTGGAAACATTACTCAGTGTGTAAAATTTTTTATAGTATATTCAAACCTACCAAATGCCATATTGGGTTTACCAGAGCGTAAAAAGTTTTGTTTATGTATTGATTGTGTGAATTTATGTGTTTTTCAAAATAACGTTAGATTACCTTTATACAAATATGATGCCTTACCTATGACTCTACATTTAAATCAACCCACTTCTTCAACTGATAGCAAAGTCTCTGAGGAAAGCGTTCGCCCTCAGATTGTTTATAAAGCTATCAGCCCAAAATTAGAGGAATTATTAAATGAATATGAGAAAATCTTTGCAAAAAATAAATATGATATTGGTCGTATTAATGTAGAACCTCAGCGTATAAATTTAACTTCTGACCTACCTGTTTGCCTCAGGCCTTATCGAACCTCTCCTAAAGAGGAAGACGAAATTAATTCTCAGATTGAACAATTATCAAAAGCTGGTTTAATTAAGGAAAGCAATAGTCCCTATGCTGCACCCGTCACTTTAGCGTATAAACGCGACGAAGGTACCAAAACTAGACTGTGTGTGGATTATCATAAATTAAATAATATAGTAAAAAATGATGACGAGCCTTTGCCACGTATTGACAGCTTATTAGATAAACTAAGTGGGGCGAAAATATTCTCAACTCTTGATTTGGCGTCTGGATTTTGGCATGTGCCCATCCACCCTCAAGATACTGAAAAACTAGCCTTTGTAACTAATACAGGTCTCTATACGTTCCAGGTCTTGCCATTTGGCATTAAAACAGGACCTGCTATATTTAACAGAGTCATGAGAAGAATATTAAATAAATATAAAATTAAATTTGCCTATAATTATTTTGATGACATAATGGTTTTTTCTTCTTCTATGGAAGAACATATGCAGCATTTAGAAACTATTTTCCAAATTTGTTTGCAAGAAAATATTAAATTGAAATTATCTAAATGTAACTTTGCAAAGGACACTAAAATTTTTGCGGTATGAGGTTAAACAAGGTCAAATTACTCCAGATAATGCTAATATTGAAATTATCAAAAATTTGAAGCCACCTACTAATATAAAGGAACTACAGAGGTTTCTTGGTTCTGTAAATGTTTATAACAGATTTATTGATCGGTATGCAAAATTAAGACGTCCTTTAAATGATTTGTTAAAGAAAAACGCTAAATTTGATTGGTCAACAAACTGTCAGAAAAGTTTTGAAACCTTAAAAAATATTTTGATATCTAAACCTGTGTTACAATTATACGACGTTAAATTACCTATCCATGTATTTATTGATGCATCAAATTGTTCAGTTGGAGCTGTGTTGAAGCAGCCGGATGCCTCAGGTATCTTGCACCCGATTGCATATCATTCGAGATCGCTTCGATCATATGAAATGAATAACACTATAACTGAATTAGAATGTTTGGCTATCGTTGATGCCCTTGATAAATTTTATCATTACCTTCACGGTCAAAAATTTGTCATTCATACTGACGACGCGGCATTGGTTTGGTTAAAAAATGTCAAAAATTTAAGAGGAAGATTATTCCGCTAGTCCCTTAAATTAAGTATGTTTGACTATGAAATAAAGTACCTAAAGGGCTCAACAAATGTCGAAGCTGATATGTTATCAAGGATTCCTCCTTCTCAACATCTCCAACTAATTCAACCTTCGGTTTTATTGTTAGATGCTGAAGAAATTAAAAATCAACAATTAGCAGAAAATATGCATGGTCCTAAATATAAAATCATTAATGATTTAATTACCATAAATAAGAAAGGATTCAAAAAAATAGTGGTGCCTATGAGCTTAAGAAAAACTTTCATGAAAAATGCACATGAAAATTTTGGCCATCCTGGTGTTCAAAAATGTTAAGTATAATTTCACCTTCCTATTATTGGCCTCATATGACTCAAGATATTTCCAATTATGCTAAACATTGTTCTACTTGCCAATTTAACAAAAAACCTAAACAGAAGAAATTTGGTTTGTTACAGGCTGTACCTGCAACTGATAAACCCTTTGAATGTCTTTCTATTGATACTGTAGGAGGTTTCAACTATTACAATTCAACAAAAAATATCTACATCTAATAATTGACCATGCTATAAGATATGTTTGGGCCTTTCCTTCGAAACGTGTCACTACTGAAACCTATGTAAACTGTCTAAAACAAATATTCAATATTCAAGTTCCTCAAAAGATACTTAGTGATAGAAATGCAGCTTTTACTGCTTCGCGTTTTAAAAAATTCCTCAAGAACTACAATACTAAACAACTATTAACTTCAGCTCATCATCCACAGACAAATGGAAAAGTAGAGAGGGTAAATCAATCCATAGTTACTAGATTAAAATGTAAAGTTAACTCTTCACCTTCTGAAATTCCTTGGACTAAGTTACTAGAGCAGGTTATTAGTGAATATATTAACACACCTCATTCAGTAACGAAGTTTACACCTATGTATTTAATGTTGGAAAATTGCCATATGACTCACCTATTTCGAAAAATACCTATCCTCCTGTTGATGAAGCTCGAAAATTAGCAAAAGAAAGGACAATAGAATTTCATAATAAAAATAAAATTAGATATGACAATAAATTCATAGAACCTAATTTCGAACCAGGAGATCTTGTAATTTATGAAGAATTTAACTACCCAAATACACGTAAATTATCTCCTACTTTTTCAGGTCCTTATTCAATTGTAAACAAATGTTCTTCAGTTACATTCGAAATTGATAAACCTAATTACCATACTAAGAAACCTACGGAAATAGTTCACTCTTCTAAATTAAGACTTTATTTCCCTCCTGACAAATTAAAGCTAGCCCACGAAGGTGATTAAATTTAATTAACAATAATTGATCTAAAAAAATATATAAAAATAGAAAAAGAAAAAAAATGTATTCAAAATTTCTAAGTGTTCAGTTTGGAACCCTGAATACTCGACATAAAGTCTATCGTCTATCCTTTTTTCTTTTACGCTTCTACCAACCTTTCTCTGTCACCCGCTTCTCTTAGTTATTGAAGAAGTCCCCAAGTCCGAGTGTGTGTGGTGTAAGTAAAACTGCATCTTTTTTCTTTGTGTATTTTATAGATATTATGCAAACAATAAATGAAGCTAGACTTAGACTAGGCTGGGACTTCCTCTCAATAATCCCCTAGTTTTTCCCAACTGTCTATTGAGTCATTTCTTCCCTTTTTTTGGAAGCTTTGAGGCAATGGCCAAGTTTTCTCTTTCGTAGTTGACAATTATCTTCCTTTTTCGGGATCATGTGAACCCATACTATGGAGAGTTTAAAGTTTGGGCAAACTTAAAATGCCTACAAGTGGTATTTACTATACCCCATACCTGTGTGATGGTACTGCTGTTTCACAGCTATGGTTTTCGAAATTTTCTACACACTACGCACATTTTTACATTGCCTTTACACTAAATAAATTTACTCCATTATGCCAACTGCATTTTGCCAACTATTTTGCCAACCATTTTGCCACGTTATTTTCATTCCATTCACTTTATGCCATCCAAGCCAATTCCATAAGTATTTGCCAAAGAAAATGAATGTCAGCCATATTTATTCCATTTTGTTTAATTATATTACTATATTGTTGTACAGTATTATTGTATCCCACCTAGGTTTTAAATATTTTACTTGTGATATTTTGAAAAAAAAAAAATTGTGCGCACTCATTGTTTTATTGTTTATTGTAAGATTTTCGTACTACTGTATCATTATGTTTTGTCAAATTTTAGAAACTGCATCCTGCCCCTCAAGTGTTGTACAACATAACTCCAGAATTCTAGCCAGAAAAATGTAAGGTAGTCTAAACTTGAAAATTAGATTAGTTCGCAGTTTTAAGATTAGGTTGCAAGGACGTCTGACTCGCAAGTGAGAGACTGGCCACCTCAATGATATTGCACGTCAGAATTCTTTTGCGGGGGGGGGATATTGTAATGTATAAAAAGGTAATTTGGGTTTTACTATAGTTTGGGTATTGTTCAAACGGGTACTTTTACTGTAAGTTTTGCTTTCCTGTCATATTTGCCACGCGCGCTCTGGAGCTATGTTTTATTTATTTTGTTATTTGTCAAACATCAGGCCGTCGATTCTGAGTTCTTTAGATGTACACGTGTCCCCACGCCCTTGTAGCTCCGGATGCAGGTCATGTTGGTAAATGTGTGTGGCTCGATTAGAGATAAGAGAGAGGCGGAGTTATGTCTTCGCAAACCACGTGGTATGATGAACGTAAATACTCCCGCACATCGAAAATCGAGAGACTTCTGCCACTGGAACTGCTTAATTATTCCACGCTGGTTTTTGTACCCGTCTCCCCTCTCCTCTTCTCAATCTATACTGTAAATTAAAGATAATGTTTAATAAACCGTTTTACCTGCCTTAACCCTGGAACTTTATTGAAATATCTGACGTCTCATATATATATTAACTTTGTATATTTTATTCAGTGTGTAACAAACACCTTTACAATGAACAATTTGAAAATTTGTATTGCTATTGGAAATTTGTATCAGATATTTATAATAAAATTTACTGCCAGTCAAATTTTGTACTAGATAGAATGGAACCCCCTCCTCCTTAGATGGATCCCTTCCATGAGAAAGCTATAGCTACACCCGTGAAGAGGTGAATCCTAATCCAATCACTTTTTCCAAACTAGTGCTCAGCGGACCAGCGTCGGTCTGTACAGTTTTTTTTAAAAAGTCCTTTCTTATGCTATTTACGCTTTTCAATTCTTTTCCACGAATATAAACTTACGAACGAACATAAACGAAGACCATGTCAACTACTTTTCACAGAAATATATACATAAAACTGCCTACATATCAAAAGAGAATATGTTAAATATACTTTCTAAATTCTGCTACATAGTTACGCTGATCCCTGACTCACTGACTCACTCTGTAACAATTCCGTGCCACTCTTCCAAGATATAAAACTTTTACCTCCATTACTACAAAAAGATTAATACGTACGGAAAAAGCAATAACATCTACACCGCTTGTACGAGCCACTTGAAATTTTTCATAATTATGTATAAAAATATAGAAAACAATCTGCTTTAAAAATCTGAAAATTCACCCATTCCCTCATTTTAAAGCGATTTTTTTATAAATTCAGCTGCATTTCATTTCCGAGAGTAAAGAAAGTTAATCATTTGCGTGACAAAATTAACTATTTGAAGTCACAGTCATCAGGCTTTGAAGGGAAGTCAGTTCATTTAAACGTTTTTCCAGATAACATAGTTTAATTATTTTCATTAAAATAATCGTCTGCTTGAAGCATTGATATAAAAGGGGCTACGCAAAAAGAAATCGTTCGAGTGCGAAAAGTTTCCGCGCGTTTCCAGAAGAGCATGAAATTCGATTTGGGTCTATAATAAAAATTGAATACGGATTTATTTATTTTAGGCGGACGAAGATCAAATATATTGCGTGTACACATGCTTTCGTCACATGTTTTTTCTAGCGTTCTAGCGTCCGTTGTAATTGCCTCCACAACGGGCTTTGTCTTCTAGTTCGAAATAATTACATAATTTCAGGCACATGACAATAGAGCGCACTGACGTGGGGGGGGGGAGGAGTCAGTCCCTGTATATGATGAAAGGTCCCGAACTATGTAATTCACTTTTTCTGTATTTTGGATTTAAAATAATTATTATAATTTTATCTTAAGCGTAAAACTGTGTTGGTTAAATAATTTTGTGGCGGATTATGTGACTTCTGTCATTATCAATAAATTTCACCATCGTATCCTCAAAAGTCTCATGTTCTGATGTCTCTGTTGTTAAGAAAATTTGGCGTATTTTTGACATTACTTTTTCTATTAGATTTTCAATTATTTTTTATCAATTAAATTAGTTTTTGAAATGAAGGTATTTTCCTTCTGAAATCTCTTGTACATTTGTGTAGACGTGCGTTTGGAAATTTTGACTTTGAATGTAGGTATTCTACAACAATTACAGTAGATTCTACTTAAGAAACCCTATTAATTATTACATTATTCTTAATACGTAATTCCCATTTTAAGTTTTGTTTCATTAACTAATTCTTTAACCGATTTCATTAACTAGCATCTAGTGTCTGTAATGTAAATCAAATATTTAATGTTCATTTTACTTTATCTTTCATTTCTTTTTACATTAATCTCTGAAGAAATGAATCATCATGAATTACATTAATGAATTACATGAATCTCTTAATCTCTCGTAAAAGATAATTCATTTTACTTTTAGTCTCTGGTATATATATATATATTTTTTTTTTCGGTTTGATTTTTAAAATTTGTATTAATTTTTTACAAGCCTATTTATTCAGCAATAATATTGAGTCAGAGAGAGGCCAGCTATTTTAAAAATAGATCGTCCTTTTTTGGTTTACAATCTTAATATTTTTTCTTTTCAATTTGTTCAATTCAAATTCAATGTCCCCATAGTTGACTTTTATTTTGACACTTTTTTTTATAATTAATATTTTATGTCATGCAACTATTTCCAAAATTACCCAGTCACTACCCTATTAGCAATTTTGCTCGGGTTGCCATCGGTCACGGCCGATGGTATTGGTAACTTAAACAAAATTGCTAGTAGGTTACGAAGTTGTTTAAACTTCATTCGAAAAATTGATAATAGCTTTGTATTTGGTGTTTGTTTTGACTGCCGAGTGTATATTGTTACCAACAAGAAATTCTCTTGGCATTTCTCCTTTCCCAGTATCTTCACTTCGTCTCTATCATACGTGTAAAACGTAATTTCCCGCGCTGTCACCACCAGACCATCAGATGCAATAAAGTTTTTTAATCATGACTTTTAAATAAACAGAAGTTAAAAGTATTTGGTGTTTAAGATTTTTTTAAATTCTAAATGAAGTTCGTTGTAGCAGCCTCTGGGTGAATCTGAATATGTCATGCTTTATATACATCCGAAAATAATTCGAATCTTAAAATAGTTAGAATTTATTACTTTTTTACTATGCTAACTTTATTATGCTTCTATTTATTATATCCCGTTAACCTGTAGAAATGTTCTATATGATGTAAAAATGGTGCAAAATGCTTTCCAGGGAAGTCCGATAGTAGCCAGTTAGGTAAACTCGGTTTCCATAAGAACACCGAAAATGAAGCGACGCCGAGTTCAGTTAGCGTTTATGAGGGTGACAACCTCTCTTGACTGGACGGATGTGGGACAGTATATTCTAAAGGGAACGGGGCACGTAAAATCTCCCATGGCTCTAATGTCCTCCATGTTCAAACGAAAACTTTGAGTGAGCTAATCCGGGTGCGAGGTCTCTCATCTGGAACTGGCTCGAAATTGAGACAACGCTCAGTTGGGCCAACTTTGGCCTTGCTACAAGGAACTAGCTCCCTTTAATAAAATTACTGATATATCCATCTCTCTCAGCGGTCAAGCCTATAGTAGTCAGTTCACCCGGTCTTTGGAAAAAAAAAAGAAATTCGGAAAATTCGTGGTTTCTGTTAACGTCAATGAAAGATCATAGTCAACGTAATAACAAACATCCATTTAATGACAATGTCCGGATTAATAGCATTTTCTTTAAAAATATAAATTCATATGCACTTGATTATCGTGATAAAATAAACCGACTGTGAATTTTTTTAATGCCCACACATAAAAGCAATCATTGTCTCAAAAATGAATATTCACCTTTTGTTTTAAAACAATCAAATTGAGGATTTTTTTTCTATTTTCCAATTTATGTGAAAAACCTTTTTCAACTATGCTAACTAAGAAAAGAGAAAGAAAAAATGAAATAGAAAGGATATTAATGTAACGTTTCGGCTCTCAAATACAAATATGCAGGTACATGTATCAAATTTATTAAAAAAATAAGCAGCAGCTAATGTCCCGCAAAATAAATTTTATAACTGTATAACACTTGATTAAGTAAAATACCCGTTTATATAATGTTTTTCCGTTTTAGCTAATGCTTGTCTGCGAAATATTCTTTCTTATTTTACCGACAAGCAGGTACGAAAAAACTGACCTGTATATTAAAAAACAATTCAAGACTGAAAAGTTCAATGGCAGCCCCATGTATGCTCACTTCGTAGTTCAGTGAATCACGATAAAATTTAAATTTCTATTACTTTTCAAAGTATAGTTAGTGCATTCACTAAGAGCTAAACAGTGAGCTGTTTATTGAAAACAATTACCTTTAATTACCATTTAATTAATTTTACAACTGAATATGTATAAAAAATTAGTTTTAAAAATAATGAACGTTTCGTTTGTATGTTTTGTTTGTATGTTTCGTTTGTATGTTCGTTTGTATTGCTTGCTACAGAAAGTAATGTATAAGAACCCAAGTATAACACTATACTGTTATGACTTCACATTTCAGATATAAATTATGAATTATTAAATCATGTTTAAAAATATTATTAGCAATATATGAATTTTATATTCATAAAAGTCAGTACGGCTCAGAAAAAAGTTATTTGGCTACATTAAAACTAATAGGTTTAAAAAAAATTGGACAATTTACTGAAAATCGAGTCTAAAGGAACCATGTGTTGAGTTACGCGCTATAATATTAAATTAAAAGTATACATCTAAATATTGGTACTGGTACACATCAATAACTCTCAATGAAACTTTAAGGTAAACCATACTCAAGATTATCTTGAGTATGGTCTAAAATTTACTCAGTCAATTTCTTGACTCAAGAAATTGAGTGAGCAAATTTTAGAAAATCAAAAAATGGTTTGTGCATTTAAACTTTTAAAGCTAAATAAAAAATTGTATAAACAACCCCTCAAAAAGTATAACATTTTAATATAAACGAAAGTTTAAAAATCTTTCTTCTGCAACGATAAAAAACACTTAAAATATCACATTTGTTTGGACTTTTCTGTATAAGTGGGAAGAGGGAGAGTGCTACTAGGGATGGGTGCGAGACGAGAATCGGGGCTGTCTCGTCTCGTCTCGCAGTGGTAAACCTCTGTCTCGTCTCGCGTCTCGTCTCGTCTCGCAAACACTGTGTCTCGTCTCGCGTCTCGCAAAGAAATTGCTGTCTCGTCTCGCGCGAGACGCGAGACGTCTCGCGAGTCTCGCAGAATTAAGGACTGCGATTTCGTTACCATTTTATACTAACTTATTATTGGGATTTTATTGAAAATTAATATTAATAATAACAATTACTTACATATAGCCACATTAGTAGATATATTAATAACTATATCAGCATATATCGGCATTTGAACTTATAGAAATTGAGATTTAATCCGTATATATAATGTCACACCGAAAATATAGTATTTATTTTTATTTACTAGCTGCGTGCCCGTTCTTCGCACTGTAGTAAACGAAAATTTTCCTAATATGAGTAATATCAATTAATTCCAGTGATGTGGAATCTAAAATAAAAGCAAAATTATTTGACTCTTGATGTAAAGTTTGAGTCATGAGTATTAACCTGGCATCATTGCAATATAATGACTCAAAAAACTACGTCAGTGTCATTCGCGATCAGAAAAGTGAAAAGCTTAGCGGTTTGCAGAGAACTCCCGACTTTCAAAATGTGTTATTTCTACATCATACTGTTCAAGTTGTAGCATCAAATACCTCAGACACTACATGAAATGGAGAACCGTTTGTTTTAAAATAGCTGCGCACCCGCTCTTCATACGAGAAGTAGCGAATATTTTAATAAAATCATATCTGCATGAGACAAAACAGATTTTTTTTTTTTTAAGTAATCTCCTCTGTTGAAATTACTGCGGGATATATTAACACAAACTAGAATTACTTATCGTTCAGTTGATTGTAAGATAACCCTTGAAAAATTATAAACAGAACACTTTTAGTCTTTATTAAATGTATACTACTTTAGGGGGTTTGTTAGGGGGTGACGTTTACTTTAACGTCAATTTCAAGTCTTTAAAATATGTGTAATTTTTATATTAATGAAAACAAGATTATATTAACGATAATTATAATTATTTGCCTAATATTTCCAGTAACATTACCGTGTGTGCATTTTTAGATTTCATTATAGTATCTCAGTTGGTTAATAGACGTCTTATTTTTTGTTTATATTTTAAATTACTGAACAGTTAATTTGTTGACGACTATCCGTTTGTACTTTTCCACAATAATTTTTAGCGATAGTACTACAGTCGTTATGGTCGCCCTGTTTACAGAAAAATTAAACCATAAACCCCCCAATGTATATCCAGTGTGGATTTTTTTTTTAAATGAAAAGACATCTAACAGGCGAAGATAATTTTAGAATAGGAACCCAACTGCAAGATAAAATGATGGGGAGGAAAATAATTTATAAAAGTTTTGCAAGCCGAAGGAAGGGAAAACATGATAATATAAAGGAGAAGAGAAATAGTTTTTAAAAAAATTGCTTGCATTTCTTTCCGTCCGATATTAATATATAAGAATAAAAAATGTCATTTTAATCTCTTTAAAATAGGCCAACAATAGGGATTTAACCGCCCCTAGAAAGTTGTTGCCAGGGTGGACGCCCCCCCCCCCTACGCACGCCGCAACGTGCGGGAAAGTTTGAGGATAATATAGGTACAAGGATATTCAACCATATTTCAACCTACTCAGACTAAGCATTAATGCGAATGCAAGTTGCTCTACTTCTAATCTCTCTCTGATATACCCGAAACCCGATTATTACAGGGGCAAGGGTGGGGCGGTAGTCCGGTGCCCCTGAAGAAAAAGGGAGCCCATATATATCCCGATTATCTAAATTATAAATTCATATGTACTGAAATAGTAATTGTGGGGGAAAACTGAATTTCCTCTATAATATAGGTATTACCTAATTGCCTATCACTAGAGCAAGTTAGAGATATTTTTGGGGGGTGATAAATACGATTTGATTAAAGTAAAAAAACTACAGTTAACTGAAATGCAATTTTCGAGTACAACAGCGGTCAAAACTGGGTTAAAATGCTTAAAAAAGGGGAGCTCAGTAAAGGGGCTTAATGCGTAAAAAAGGGGATAGTAAGGGGGGCCCCAAACTTAATGCCCCGGGCCCCGTCTAAAAGTGGTCAGATTTGAACATACCGTACCGCCTTTCCCATTTACTTAATATTTTTCTTTCAACTCTTCTCTGTCTTCTTTTTTTTCCGCCTCTTTCTTTATCCTCTCCTTTGTGTGTTTTGTATATCTCTCGTCCGTTCTAATTTTAAATGTTACGTGTTTGTGCGTATTGTAGAGTGCTGATAGTATACCAGGACCGAAAACGAAGGCGACGCAAGTTAAACGGTAGAGGCTTCAGGCAAATTGTCGCTTTTCAGATCGTATTTATGCGAGACGGAAAAAAATGCGAGAATTCTCGCGAGAAATCTCGCGCGAGACAAGACTCTGTCTCGTCTCGCGTCTCGTCCCGCAAAATATTTTCTTTCTCGTCTCGCAAAAAAAAATGCCTGTCTCGTCTCGCGAGACAATGCGAGAATTCTCGCGTCTCGCGTCCATCCCTAAGTGCTAAACACCTGATGAAATAATTTTTCTTTTGATAATAGATATTAAATTTGTGATTAAAAAATAAAATAAAAATCCTGAAGCAAAAGTGCTTTTTCTTTATGTGCTCATTAGGATATCCGTCCTGTACGAGAGTATAGGTAATTTTCGTGTCCTCAGTTGTGGAAGCAGATTCTGAAAGGGTTAACATTGCTGCAAAAATGAAATTCAAAACAACCTGAAAGTACCTAAATGAGTGAAATTTTTACAAATATTTTTATTTGATTATTTTGAGGAATAACACGAAGATTTTATGAGAGAGCATCTCCCAATGGATTCTGTTCTTGCGTTTATCACTTAGGGATGAACGCCAGACCCAAAGTAGGCCTGTGTCATCTCGCAAAAGAGCCGAAATGCTTTGTCTCCGCTCACAGAATCCCTATATACTAATGTTAAATGCGTCTGTCTCGTCTAGCATTCATCCCTAGTATCACTCACTGTATATCATAAAAGAATCATTACAATGAATGAACCTAAGGTCTGCACTTCTATGTATATCTTGAGTAGTGTACCTAGGAATGTTTCATTGTCCTAATGGCGGGCACTGCCGTATTGGTCACTACCAAGGCTGGAGTTACTGGTCTCTTTATTATGGAGGCACCTAACAGCTGGACACCATTGCCTCCTATGAAGGGACGGACGAAATGACACAAAAACCTGATCCGAGAATCGAACCCAGACCCGTGGTGTGGTAGAATGGCTCCCTAACCACACTACACAACCCGGGCGGTTACTTAAGAATGTTTTGCTGTCTATGTGTGTGTGTGATAGTCATCCTTTTTTCCCCCCAAATAATTATTGGAAAAGGGGTTGACTGTTTTTCACCCTGTTTGCAGTCAACACCCCTGTTTGCAGTCATCGTTTCAAGACGAAACGATGGATATTTCCATTTTTACTTTCCGAACATGTACCATGTAAGGAAAGTACTGTAATCATGAAAAAATTCGACTTCGAGGTATTGGTGTATTGACACGTTTTGAGGTCTTCTGAATTCATTTATGCTATTTTTACGACATGTATGTAAGTATGTGTGTGTGTATGTGTGTGTGTGTGTGTTTGTGTGTATGTGAGGTAACACGATAGCTCCTAAACGGGGCATTCAATTGAGCTCAAATTCGGAATATATGTCATAAACTACCGTCGCAAGACCGGTATTGATTTGGGTGTGTATAGGACTTATAGTTTTTCTACAGGGCTATGAAAAAGATTTCTTTTACAGGATGATTTATGGGAGGAAGTTCTTGAAAGTGCGCTAGCGTTTAAACGGTACATTCGATTGAGCTCAAATTGGGTATGCATGTTATAAACCATCATCGTAAGACCGGTATTGGTTTTCATGTGTATGGGACTTATAGTTTTTCTACAGAGCTACGACAAAGATTTCTTTTACATCATGGCCATATGGGGAGAAATTATTGAACGTGCGCTAGCGTTTAAACGGCGCATTCGATTGAGCTTTAGTTTGGTTTATATGTTTGGATAATACATTGATTAAAATTTATTTAAATGCTTGGTAATGATCTTAATCGTAAGTGTTCGGAAAGTCGAGTGGAGTCACTCCAGATTTTTTCTTTAGCGTTGCTTACCGGCGATTGCAGACTCGCGTGATCTCTCAAGAATTTTAAGCAAATTCCAATAGTAAAATTCGGACATAATGTTAACTGTTTGCATATGAACCCCAAAGAATAAATTTTTATGTAGTTTTAAAAAAGAAAAATCAAACTTTGGTGTTAAATTAGGCTTGGATTAGGCCTTGTATAAAATGTTTCGAAACACACCGTAAACATGATATAAATGTATGTTTTAAGCATTCCTTCCTTAAGGAAATTCAGGTTTGCTTAGAAAGTTAAACCCCTTCAATATATTATTCCCACTACTCCATTTTGGAGCTTTTAACTATCACCAGCCTCCTTTATTCATCCAATAGAAACCTTAAAGGAAATATTGAGATACAAATCCTGATTCTATGAAACACCTAACGAAGAAAAAAAAAACCACGGGTGCATTTAGAACAAAAATAAACGAATATAAGGACAGGGTGATTCGTAAACCATACGAAGTAGGATTACTAAAGTGTATCGAACAAAACTGTCATTTGGCCGAAACTGAAGACGTGTGTGTTGCGTAAAAAGATCCCGTGTGAAATCCTTACAAAGCTTCCCCAAAGCCTATCCCGTAATCCTCCCCAAAATCTTTTTCTCCATAAACCCTGTACGTCAGATTTCTCTTCTGAAGTTGATGGCTACGAGTTTTGGTAAAGATGAATGATCGGTGTTCTATCCGAGCTGAATAGTAAGATTTTTGAATGATGCCATTAAGGAAAATTTTGAGTTTTGTTTAAAAAAAAATACAAAACATTTTATGAATTTTGTGCTGGGATTCGAAGTTCTTGTTTGAAAAAAAAATAGTTTGTTCCCTTAGTTCTTGAATTATTTTATTTTCACAGGTTTCTTTTGGATTTCCCGAGTAAAATGAGGTCATTAATGATTTTCAAATATTTTGTTTATACTATAGAACTTATACGTTACTGCTGTTCTTTTTTATATAAGTTGGCAATTAGCTGACAAAACTGGTAAAGTATGACGGTGGAATCAGAAAATCTAGAACTTAACATGATACATCGGGCTTCCGAAGCCTTCTGTCCTCTCATATATCCCAAAGCACACGATAAATTTAGATCTGGATGAGCATGGTACAAAAAACGAACTAGAAACTACTGTCAAAGGTTCGAGAAGAAATGAATCCTTTTTGAGAGTCGATTTAGCACAGACGTACACATACAGCTTCTTAGATTGCGTACGTTTAGCATTTTTTTCTGAAAGCTTCGTAACTCCTATATGGTCAGTGTCAGTTCACAGTGCAACATGTAAAAACGAATTCTAAATTTTTCCGAATCTCTACGCAATTATTTTTTTTTAAGTTGTTCAAGTGGAACAGCCTTAAGGGATTCAAACAAAACTAGTGTACTTGTAATTGAATGTGGCAAAGTTGAACTAGGGGCAATACAACTAGGATGCACTCACTCATAAAATTTATCGGCAACTGAAAACAATTAACCACCGGAGAAAAGCATGCATTTTACAATGGATTCCTGAGCATGCAGGGATTAATGAAAATGTGGCGGCCGATAAACTGAATATAGAGGGATGAAATCTAAGTAATAACATCACAAACATCGTCACTCTTGCCGATACTCATGCTATTGCCAGAGTTTGACTGAGAGAGAAACATTAAATGGATCATCAGGTGTGTGAGATTAATGCAAACAGAGAAATCCCAAAATCCGCCACCAGACTGAGAAGCCTAGGCGGCATTAAAATCAATAAGGATAGTAGCAGGACATTTAAAATCGGTAAAAATTGCTCTGAAGTAAAGTTCACATCGGAACATATCTTCACCTGTCTTGCGATTTTTGCAGCTCTGCAAATCTTTTGGGAGGTCCCCTTCCAGGAAGAGCTGTTCACAGCGAAGATAGTGGATATGGAAAGGCAGTAATTCATGCTCATAGATATATTTGACCTCTGGTGGACACACTACCAACCAAACACAGAAACTCGATTAAAAAATGATAAATGAATGACTAACGCAGCTTTTTCTCATCGTATTTTGCACAAATATAATATAAAAAGCATATAAAGTACCGTCAGGGCAAAAGTATAAACTTTCTTAGGAGACACTTGAGTTTTTAATGAAGTACTCATACATATCTAGTCACTAGTTCTATAATTAGTAACTCGTATTTGGGTGATTCGAGCTGAAGTCCTTTCCATAACAACGATTTTCCAGTTTACATAGCGACCAGGAACTTCTCGATTTTTGATGGATCCATTTCATTTGAAAAGTCTGATAATTCAGAAATAGATCAGTGTTGTAACAAAACAGTGGTCCACACCACATTCATATACAAATATTAACTTCGTGAAAAAGCAAAGCAGCAAACAAGCATTTAACAAAGTTAACATCAGAGATATTTCAATAAATTATAGAATAGTCCAGGATTTCTTCGAGTAAGGAAGTGAAAGTTAAAAAATTTAATTAAAAAAATCATTTAGACTTCTTAGTCAGTTGTCACCGTTGAACAGTCTTGGATGTTTTGATAAACCTCGAGTCAGTATCCCTTTGGCGTTGACTACGAAATCAATAAACCCGCCATTAAGGGGTCGAAATCCTTTCCCATCAAACCCGCATTATCCCGCTGGGATCTCAGGGCGAGTAAAGGGTTGAGATATTTGCGGTTTTCCCAGCTGTCATCTGATCTCGGGAGTAGAAAGGGTAATAAAAAGCTACTGATCCGTGGCAACGGTGCGTAATCGCCCAGTAGCGTTAAGTGCAAATTGGCTGGCTGACCGCGAGATTTATTGTTTCTGGATTACGCTGAGCGCTTAACTGATATATAAAACTAAATAGTCCATGTACTAGAATGCAACCCTACAGAGGATGAAGGATGAGATGGGCAACTCATACACCTATAACGAGAGAAGTATCTTTATGATAATGCAGTAAAATAAAGAAGAAAAAATGGGAAGTAGATTTTTATGCATTATTTATTAGCATATTTTTTTATACTCTGCGAATTTGACATTGATAACCTCGGATTATGAAATGAAATCTGCAGCATAGTAAATAACGAGGGTGCATCCCACTGGATGTGAAGATAAAGATTTGAATAACTTATGCACCTTATTTACTAAAATACTTTTATTTTTCTGAAAATTTTAATTTTTACTTCTTTTTTACTCTTTTAATCTAGTCAGAAGGCACGTCTACTCTAAGAGAATAGAGATAATAATCCTTAGGAGAGGCGCAAGGTTGGACGATAAGTGCAAAAATTTCATTGAGCTGCAAGTGCCACAATTTTAGCTCAATTTTTGGTTTCGCTTAAAGTTGTTGCAAAAAGTCTTCTGAACGCTTCAAAAGTTTACGGGTTCGTAGGACTATGTGTGCTTGAGAGTATCTTAGGAAGAGCCAGTCGAGTTTTCAGAACGAAACACAAACTTTATTCCTTCTAGGCACTCGGCGAACAATTTTCACAGCATAATTCACAATTCAAAAACAGTAATTCGTTGGATAACAGCCAGCCGAACAGAACGACTTCCTCAGAAACTGCGATTCGCATACAAAAAGCACACTACACAAACTGAAACTCTGTGGAATACACGAACAGAACACTTAACTATTCCACAGCATATAATATTATATAATTCACAAAAAGATTTTATGATTTTGCTTTGCAAGATGACCGAAAAACACGATGCTTCTAACAGAACAACAAAATATAGCTCTATAGCTTTCACTCATCTGAGAACTGAGGAAAAACAACTGACTTGCTACTCTGGCCTGCTTTCCTATTTATACTTTCTAGCGACATTTTTTGCAAGTTCGTACATTATCTTACATGAGAAATTTTCATACCTTGCATTAAGATTTGATTTCTGTTAGCCCTTTCATACAATTTCCTACATTTATTTTTATTTTTCCACTTCCAGAGACCAATATTTGAACAAACACATACAGCCAAGGGTCAATGGGAATCTAGCCCAACATCGTATTTACTGGCGATGAACAGAGAGAAGGGAGTGCACCCAACCTCTACGTTACTGATGCCCTTCACAAGTTGTAAACTTGTAAAATTGTCGGACAAGGCGTTTACCCTGACTTGACGTCACCGGAGATAACTTATCCCTCCTATTGACTTACCTGAATGCAACATTTTCTCCACGTCGTGAAACATGGCAAAACTGATTAATACGGAACGTCTGCATATTAGTTTTAAAAACCAAACTTTTGCAACATAAGGAGTCACTCGGGGAGAAAATGGAGGTTTTTGTCATGTCACAGACCGGAATATTTACAGTGTAACAAATGTGCAACCTATGAAATAAAAAATCAGCATTTTCAAACTGTTACGAGCTATCGGAAAAGGAAGGGAGCCAATCCTTTGAGGCTTACGGCAACATACCTTCCCGGAGAGATAAGACACTTTAGAGCATCACTGGACAGGGGATAATTCTCACCCCGCATCTCTCTCCTACCTACCTACCTACCTACTCAGAAAGAAAATATACGGTCACACAGATTTAACGTGCCCGTTCGCCACATGTACATTGCGGTCTTCGATCAGCTTGGAACGAACCCGAGTGCTTTCACAGCTCGACACTCTGCTAACCACGCTACCACAGCTTCACTAAAATGATGTTATAAATATCTTTAAACAGTCCATAACACCGTTATTGTTATCCGTTGTTGTAACGTTATCCAGCAGGCTTTAACATGCGTATTGAAAATCCTTTTCCTTGCAAGAAATAAAACTTTGACCTAAAAATATCTATCAGCCTCTAAATTTCTTTCGCTGGTTGAACTTCAGTTTCATAAACAAATGTCTTAAGATGATTATAAACAAGAAATAAAAACGAGGGACTTAATTTCATTCTGAAACATGAAGATTTTGCTTTCACAATTGGGGCCAAGAGTTAGTGGCGGTAGATCAAAGGCACTAAGATGAATGAAACCCCCGTTTACCATCTCCGGCGACTGAGTTGCAATCGAGTCAGTCGCGAAGAGCTCTCACAAGTGATGCTTCCACTAGCAGAATGAGAATAAGTTGAGGGCGAGGCAGAAAGGCCATTGAGACTTGCTTCCTTATTACTGTTATACAGCTTCAGTTTCAGTGTCTTTTAATTAAAGCACCTATTCTAGATTTGAATACAAGGGAGTAAGCATAATTAATAGTAGTAGGATATTATCCAATGTATCTTTGTCACATGCACTGCATCCAAAGATAATTTTGAGTAGAGATAGGGGGATTACCAGTCTGTGGGACTAATTTAAAGCGCTCTCTTAAACATAAACGAATTAAATGTCCGTTTGTAGCACACTGTCGTGCTCTAATGCTACATTTGTTATAATTTTAACATTTTTTAGCATTTTTCGGTTAATGATGGTGTTACAGAAAATAACTGATATTCAATTTAAAACCACAAAATTAATTTATCATATTTTTGCTGTTGTTAAAAATATAAGAATACATGTCCCAGGTATATTAAATAATTAACGAACTAAATATTTTTCCGTAAAGCAATAGGAAATTCTTATACTCTGTTAGTTTGGTATATTCTAGCTTTTTTCAGTCAATGAAATCGAAATTTAAAAATGCTGATTATCTTAAAACAATAATGCAGAGTTACAAATGTGTTATAGTTGACAGATAATGTTATCATGAATAAGCTTGCAGTTTGTAAAAACAATTAATTCTAAAGGCAAACGTGTTATTTAGAAATTAAGATTTGCACAAAGGGTGTTAAAAGAACTAGTCAACTTTATTCTCTAAAAAATTATACTTAGGCAGAAACTATCTAATGCGTCTTGAGGTTTCACTAGTATGATTTACATTTTAGCTTTTAAAATCGAATGGAATGATCTTAAAGAGCTAAAAAAATAGCGTGTGTAGAGTTTTCTCATTTGATTTGCTTTAAAAATATTCTCAAAACATTACTAAATTCAATAAAATTTCCAAATATCAGGAAAAGATTTTGAAGGGGGAATTAAAGGTGATATTCTCTCCCGATATGAACTCAGGCTTAGACTGACACTGGGAGTGGTGTGTATTAGCAATATTAATTTTCCTGAAGTCAAAACCTCCTTTGATAAAGTAAAATGCACTGTGTATTGGACGGGGTTTTCTTTTCATTTTGACTATCCGAAACGTATAATTAGGTATTCATACTCAGAACTAAATGTAGCTTGAGACAGCTGAAATCCGAATTTATGAATGTAGCCGATTTATGGCCGTCTATTTCATGTACTTACCTTTGAGAATGTCTAACCACTTAAAATGGAACAAATTCTTGGCTCTCTGGAAAATTGTCCGATAATTTACTGAAGCTTTGTGATTTCTTTCTAAGTTCAGAAATGATGCATTAATAAAAACGATGAAACCACATAACACTAATGCAATGTTCGTAAGAAAATTTCTTGAGTGAATGTTTAAATTGATAAAACAGAAAAATGTAATCAAGCTGTCATCAGACAGTTGTGCAAAAAATTTTGAAGCATGTAAGTTTTAAAGTTCGCCTTTTATTTTGATAAGAAAAAAATCTCAATGAGGGAGCTTCTATATGAACTGTTTTTCTTGATGTGGAATATAGTATTTATAACATTAGAATAAGACTGTTTAAAAAAATCATAGGAACATTCAATTAATAAAAAATTAAACGCGTAGTACATGAAAACAAAAGAGCCATTACATTACGGCCATCCCTCACTTGAAGCAATGAGTTCGCCTAGAGACAAAGCCACGGATAGCGTGAAAACAATAACTCATAGATACAGAGCACTGGCGCTTTATGCGCCAACGCCTTGGCGAAAAGCGAACGCCGCTGTGGATAAGCCGATCTGGATTTGCGACGCACGTTAGGGTGGATCAGATATCTTGGCTTTATTTTTTGATCGTCTTCGTTACGTTTTATGCGATGATGGATAAGTTTTGTGTTTAAATAGTGTAAATAAATATAAATAAAGAACCAATAGAAACCTCATATTCAAGGAAAATATTCAGCCTTCAGCTGAAATTAGTTTCCCCTCCGCTAAAGAGGTTTTTTGACAGAACCTTTTAATTTGTATTGGCAGCCATGTACAGGATGTATTTGCATGTAAATCAAACGGGGAGAAACCAACCGTTCTTCCAGTGGTGTCAAGTATTTTAAACAATCCGGTATTTCGGGGAATTCGAAGCCATTGCTTATAGCTAATTCTGGTATTGTCAATTTAATCAAACAATCGTAACATGTTTTGCAAAATTTGCCAATATCATCGATATCTTTGTAAAAGACTAGTTTTATAAAGTCCGTTGTCGCTCCTTTGGACAGTAAAGTTGTTTTGGAATGGGTTCTTATTGACTTTTTGAACCACAGTCGATCACAACAATAGCATTGGTGGATTGGACCATCAGCAACAGCTTCGAAAAATTTCTCAGCTAATTTACGAAATTCTAGTTCTTCACACCTTACATTTAGATCAGTATCTGTTCTTGGTCTTTTCGATGGTATATCTAGACAGAGTCGTAAACGTTTTCTGTCTTGTCTTCTGGATTTGGATTCCGCTTCTTGAGCACGAAAATCTGGATCTTCCCTTTTTCTTTGCATAAATAGACGGTTAGTTTCACGATGACTTTCTTCCGGATTAGACAACTGGCGAGGACGGCCAGCGCGGCCTTGAACAACAGTCCCGGGTATATTCTTCTGATATTTAACGATGTAATACTGAACAGTAGAGCGTGAAATACCAAGCCTACGAGCTATTTCACACTGATCCCGCAAAAATGAAAATTTTAGAAATGCCACGACAGAACACCACCACTTGCTCCGAGGAGGGACAAAAGTTTGAACGCGACTCTGGAAACAAATCCAAGTTCTGAAAAATGAAATCGGAACCTCGGGAACTTGACAGCCAGTCGCAGACGCTCTGACAAAATCTTACAGTTTCCCCTTTTGTTTCATCTGACGTTACTTTGAAATTTTTCAAGTATCCATTATTCCAATCATGTGTCGGATCTTGGTGTGTTTCAAATTTCCGTGAGATCTGTAAGATTTTATTTACTATCAATTATCATCCACGACTTTTTTCGTCTGCCAAAAACTATTACCCTCTTTAGCGGAGGGTAATAATAAAAATAAAATACAAAGAATTAATTATGCAGTGCTTTTTCATATAATTAAGGAATTAGCTACATATAGCTTTCATTTAAGATTATTTCATTTGTGTCGACAGTATTTGTTAAAAGAAACAGTTTTGTAACTAAAAATCATTTTTAATAGTTGGATTATTCGGTCCATTAATAAAATATTTTTTACTATTTCTTTTTTAGTTTATATTTATGTATAATTCAAATGAATGGTAACATGCACGTATAAATATTGAGGGAAGTGAGAGAATACAAAAGTATTATATAAATACTTTACAGTAGAATCTTGTTTATCCAAAGTAATTGGGACCGACTGCTTTTGAAATTAATGATATTCAATTATTTACAACGATGAATGCGGGAAAGCGAATTTTTGACGAACAATACATGCGGGTTGCTCATTAAATTAATTATATAATAATAGGTAATATATTTATATAATAATTATATAATAATAATATATTATTTATATAATAATAGGATTATACGAGTGAGAACACTCCTTTATATTGATAATCTGTGTTTAGCATTTTAAAGTTATTAATGGAAAAAAGAGACATCAAAAGGGCTAAACTGAAACTATTGGCTAAAACTTATGCATTTTAGTGTACGTTGGTAATACACTTTAGATCGCAACAAGTTCTATCCCCTTCTCTTCTCAATTTTAAATACTGAACATTCATTAAAATTCAGCAAACAACATTCTTTTTTTATGTATTAATTAAAAATTCAGAGCGTGAAATATGCTTATAGAGTTGCACTTAAAATATCTCTGACTATAGTTATTATATATATATATATATACATTTAGAGATGTGTACATAGTGTCTAATTAAATGTACTTGTATTAGCTTGTAAATTATTGATTAAATGAAATATTTCACAACGCATATTGTTAAGAGAATGAAATACCTATTAATAAAAAATAAAAATATATAGTTTCAACTGATCCTTCAAAACATTTTAGGTTTCATATATACTCCTCTCGTGCATCATTATTTCATTTTCATTTATTTATTAAGCAGTTTTAGTCATAGGTATTTGAAAATTAAAATGTGTAATAGCAAGCATCAATAACGCTCTCCACTGAGAGGAATTTATTTCAATAACTTATTCTGCATTATATTTTTAAATCCGCAAAAATATGTTTTTTAAAGCTTCTATGCTGTTCATACAGGCGAAGACTATCATCTTTCTCCCTCGCTCAGTATCTAACGAGGTTACTGTACAATTTCCCCGCTGCCTGTAGAAACAGGTTTATCCTTCCCTCCAGAGCGCAGCGCGTGTCTTGGCGCCAAATGCTCTGTATTCATTAGTGTTTTTTACGCGCCCACGGATAGTACTCTGCTAATGCTGGAGTACGCATATAAAGCGCCCATGCATTGTTATTCCACAAGTAAACTGTTTATAGACATAATGGGAAAAAACACAGCTTTTTTATTAGATTTTGATAAAGACAAATCATTATGTATCGGCGCATAGAAAAATCGAGTTCAGAAACGGCGTACTTGGTAGACTAGCAAGTGCAACCTTGCGGGTAAATATTGAAAGTAATGCACGGATGGTGAAAAGGCAAGTCGCTGCCAGCGGTGTGTTGACCACAGTGCATTTATTCCAGATGAGAGGGGAGACTGTCAAGAATTGTTCACGATGGCCGAATGGTTACAGCGTTCGAAATCATCAGCTGCAACAGTGGCGATCGAGACAGTGTCTCTCAACACACAGTGCAGAGTATTCTGATGCGTACGGACTAACATAGTCGGCACCCGAATCGTATCCCTGTGTTGACGGCATGTCATTACCAACACTGCCTTCAGTGGGCCAAATACCATAGGGATTCGGCCCCAGAAGAATGGAAGGAAATCGCCAGGTCGAACGAGTCACGTTCTTCGGCCAGTCACATTGACAGCGGAATACAAATGCTGATTTCAAACGGAAGCTGTAAATTCTAACGGTCAATAACAAAAAAGTACTTTTCCCTACTAATTTACATAAAAATATTACCCACCCGTGTACCACCCCGCCTTCTGTCTTGCTCTGACTATTCATATATCCGGATCTATTATGTCTGTAGGTCTGCGTTTTTACTCCTCTGAAGGAAATGAACGGAAGTCTTGCGAGGCATCTTCGAGTGTTCGGACATGGCAGAAGGCCGCAATTCAAACTAACCACTCTTCTCGATATCAAACCGAAGAGCGACTTTGCGCGGTCTTTAAAAGAAATTATGCAAATAAAAAGAATAAACCTAATGCCTTGGGCAGACAGCAAGATAGGAAATCCTCATGTGAGGTTCTTCATAGGGGAACATCCGACTCCGATACTGTATTGTCAAGCAGTCTTTAAAAAAAAAGTACCCACCTCGAAGTGAGAGAAAATGTTGATTTGGGATGTGACTTCGGCTATCTGTTTTCTTTTTCTTTCTTTTTTTACTGTTAGAGCATTTTAAACGAAAATTATACAGTATTCCTCGGTCCCCTCACTCCCCCCCCTAGGTTAAAAACATTGGGGGGGACGGGTCCCCTGATCCCCATAGCTTACGACGCCCATGGACCCAGATATATCTATATTAGGTCTATTCTTTCTGCGGTGTTAAAATATAAAGTTTTTCACCTGTCATATTTTACTAGTTCCATAAAAACTGAAATCTGAAAGCATTTCATTCACTAAAAAACGCCATTGTGTGGGAGCCGCTCTTCAACGAACACCCTCCTACCGCATTGAGGAGGCTTACAGCACGCTACTTAATTTTTTGTTCTTTACTAAAAATGACTATTTGCTCCGTGGATGTTACTCTTCATTAGCACTAGTGAGTGTTTATTTAAATTTCTAATTATATATTTCTTATTTTTACTTAAACAAATTTAAATCAATAACTGCGAATCCAGTTCTTGGGCAGTTTTGAAAACTAAGAAATTATGTCTATATGTATATGCAAGATATTCAGACTGGTTCTTTATATGCAATCACAAACAAATCTATGCATTTCTTTTGAGGAAAAGTACAGATTTCACACTCACACATTTATTTATTTCATTTTAATTCAAATGATTGACTGATATTGCTACCATCGTCCCTTCTCCTCGAGATAACTCATGAAGAAAAAGAAAAAAAAAGCTATGTCTATTCACACTATTAATTGTTAAGTAAAGGTTCTCCCCCCAATTTGTAGTTATTGCAAAATGATGCCGTATTACTTACACTATGAAAGATAACCAACAATACAAACATTTCAAGTACATCTGTGTATTTTGTACTACAGTGTGACATACGATACATACATATAAACAAATAGTAAAGGTGAGGAAACCATTTCTGAGGAAACCATGGAAAACTCCGAACTGTTAGATCGGCGGACGCGACCTAGAACCAGGCTCCTTCAATCTCCCAGTTCAGAACACTATGCACTCGGCCCCTGGTGTGGCTTAAGTACTTTTGACCATTATTTAATAGATTTAGGTACCTACCTACACAAGCTATGAAAGTTTTAGTTTTAGCCCCGTTAAAAGCAAAATTTTAGTCTAAACCAATGTAAAAACTTTTGGAAAGGGGGGGGGGAGTGATTAAAAGATCACTTTACATATTCAAAGTGCATACTGAAGCAGCATGTTTTCCTGTAGCAATCTCTTTTTTAGGTGAGGGCTTAAGCCCCCTACCCCCTCTCCTGAATCCGCTACTGCATGTAACAATATGTACGAAGGGGGGGGGGGCAATATGTATCAATGATGCAATTCTTTTTACAATATATATATTCTAATTAAGTTATTTACGATATGTGTACTATGAATTTCATCTGCAGCATATGTACTGATTAAAAGTTAATAACAGCACAAATACCATAAATTATTTTTACAGCCTATGTACCGATTAAAAATTATTTACGGTATATGTACTATAAATTTCGTTTACAGCATACATACCATTTTAAAAATCAATTATGGTGCTTTTACCATAAATTTCATTTACGGTATATGTACAGGCAGCGTAATTTTTTACGGTACATATACCATATATGAAATTTATGGTATATGTACTTTTTTTACGATATATATACTGTAAAATATTTTATGGTACTTATGCCGTTTATGAAATTTACGGTATATGTACTGGTCCCAAAGCTACCAGTACATGTACCGTTATTTGAGTCTGAAATCTTTTGCTGTGTATAAAATAAAACACTAAAGAGAGCTTTCTTAAAGATAGAGGAAAAAAACTAGATCTCGGTTTAATCTTATACCATACATTTGGTTAGAGAAAAAAACCTCAATGTTGGTTCAATCACTTACCATACATTTGGTTAGATATAAAATCCCCATCTTGGTTCAAGCTTTAACCATATGAAAGGTTAGAGAAAAATCCTAGATCCTGGTTACACGTTTCACTGCAAAAATGGTGCTTGAGGACTCACCATTTTAGCGGAAGCACCGCTAAAATGGTGAATCCTAGCACCAAATTTTTCAAAATATCGGCTGCAGCTAAATTCGCACCGGAATTTCGGTGAAACGTTGAACTATTTTTCTAACAGTGTGAGACAAGTTGTAAACATTAACTAAATCTATACATGTAGTATAAATTTGACAACTACGTTAAAAAATAGCATTAAGAAATAACTTTGCTTAATACTAATACACACACACACACACACACACACACACACACACACACATATATATATATATATATATATATATATATATATATATATATATATATTGAATTGCAACCCTGGCTATTATTAAATCAAATTAATATATAGCTCGTTTTAATTAAACTTTCAATAAAGATACATTTTTATTCTTTTAATTTATCATTAATACAAAAATGATTCTGATTGCATTACTATGTTTCTGTTATCAAAAAAAAAAAAAAAAAAAAAAAGAATACATTGAATCGCATCAAACTAAATATGTAGATCTATATAAGCAATAGAATAAAACCTAAATATTTAATAAATAGTTAAATTAAACTTGCAAGCTAAGAAGGCCTCAGTAGTTGAACCAGTAGAATAACCAAAAAAATGTTATTTAAAATAAATGTATAGTTAGTACAACAAAATAACATACAGAAATCAAACAAATATTTCGTTGGTTCAAAAAATATTTTTTTTGCATGAACCACGAACGCACCAGTTAACTAAGAAATACTGTTAATTCAATCAATTATTTTAGCAAAAAAGTAATTTAAATAAACAATTTGGTTAAATCCACAAAACATTTATTAATTTTACCGAAATAATTAGGTTATATTAACAAAAGATTCTGATTTAACCAAATGCTTTAAATTAAATTTATTGATTCAGCAAAATTTCTTTGTCGCTATACCAAGAATTCTTTGCAAATTTCACATTTTTATTGATTCAACAGAACATTTTCCCGTATAAAATGAAAAGAAAATAATGGAGAAAACTCCATGACCAGGCTAGTTCTGACTTCGCGGGAGAATCTTTTCTCATTCCGTGCCCAGACAGCACATGAGCGTAAATCAAGCTTGACATTTCTTTGAATTTGACGTATTAATACAAGCTTGACAGTTCAATTCATTTTAAGCTTGCAGCAAGCTTGAAGAAGTCATTTGAACTGTCAAGCTTGAATACAACTTGATTACTGCTTGATTTGGAAAGCCACATCCACGTAACAAATAATTTATCATCAGTCATAAATGTACTTGACCATAGAATTTAAAAAAATAGATTCTATATTTCCAAATATTGAAATTCTTCAAAATAAAATACAATTATACTACGAAATTGATTTCAAAATCCGTCGTTTGTCTCGATTTTGGCCAGTATTGCCCAACATGAGTGTCGCGATATTGAAAGTTTTAAAACGTGTGCCGCTTTTAAGTTTATATTATGCTTATTTCCCTATTAGTAGAGTCTGTAAATCACACATAACATTATTTTAATTTTGATTCATTCCATGGAAAAGTAAAAGAAACGGATCAACACATCGGCCACTGATCGATCCCGCCAGAAAACGGCGTGACAACCATGACAGTCACTTCAAACTTTAGTCGTGCCAGCGCGAGGCAGATTGGCGGAACGGTTAGGACGCTGGCCTCCCATCCCTTAGGTCCCGAGTTCTATCCCAGCAGCGGGCGCTTGATGGAAACAGATTAAATTAACTTGAAATTTCAGCATAGAGGGGAAAATGCGTGGAAAAATAAAATATGTGGGACGAGTTCGCCGACGTGCGCCCCGTGTATTTAAGAGATTTTTTTTTTTAGAAAAATTTTTTAAGCTTGAAATTAAGCTTTCTATGTCAAGCTTAATGCAAGCTGGGCAAGTGTAAACTTGAAAGCTTGATTCAAGCTTGCATTTAGTTTACACGGTTGAAATTTTCAAGCTTAATTCAAGTTTATTGACTTGATAAATCAAGCTTGCTGCAAGTTTGATGCAAGTTTGCTGTGCTGTCTGGGTGGAAACTACAATAGCCAAACGTTCCCAAGACGCTCAAAAAATGTTCAGTATAAACATCAGCGATGTTTACCACTAAAGGCTAAAACACCAGATATATAAGATCACTCTGTCAGAAGAGCTCTCTTCAAATAAAGATGAGGACTTTAGTGTCACCTGTTTTGAAACAATGTCTCTTCGGTTGAACCGCAAATTTTCAATTGAATGAGATCGAATGCTAGAGTGTAATAAATTTCAAGTACACTAATGCAACGACGAGCTATAGTGAGGTGGGGTAAGTGGGTTACCACCACCCTCCTCCTAACTTTCACCAATTCTTCCATTATAGATGATCTGCTACACTGATTTTATATATTTATTCCACAACACCTAGAAAGCATTATAACATTGTTTTAATTTATGTTTTGTGAAAGTTAAAAGCACTTTTTTGAGAGTTCGACTTCTATTAATTTTTTTTCCACTTGAAACTAAATGTAGTACCAAAGAACAAGTTACATATTTATAAACTCGCATCAAAAAGAGTTCTTTATTTTTTTGAAATTTCGTGGTAATTAATTTTTAAAATTGGGTGGCCCAGTTGCCTCTCAATTGGGGCAAGTACACCACCAGTATTGTGGGGTAAGTGGGCCATTGATTGTCCCGGCCGATTTCATTCCCGATCCTGACCCAAGCAAAGTAAAGTCTTCTTGTGCTATACCTCTAAACTCTACCTAGAAGGTATTGAATTGAAATTAAGCTAACTTATATTTTCAAGCAACCATCATAAGTTGATGTTCCAATCTGATATTTAGGGGTATTTCAGCTAAGTTTCTGAAGAAACCATGGAAAACTCCGAACTGTTAGATCGGCGGACGTGACCTAGAACCAGGCTCCTTCAATCTCCTAGTTCAGAACGCTATGCACTCGGCCCCTGGTGAGGCTTAAGTACTTTTGACCATTATTTAATAGATTTAGGTACCTACCTATACAGGCTATGAAAGTTTTAGTCCCGTTATTTATTAGCCTACTTACGATAATTATTGTTTAGTTCTAGGTCTAGGTAAATTATCATTTCCTATTTTCTTCATGTAAAAGTGTTAACTTAAATTGCACTCATACGTGTTATTTATTCATGTGCATATACTTTATGACATAAAATAAAAGAAAACTGTAAGGTAAATGTTCATTAAGAAACCCTTGTTTAAAATAAAGGCACTTTCTGCTATCGGATTTACTTTAAGAAAAATATTACTTGAAAACATTCAGATAAAAAATATTGATTGGTGATTGACTGGTGTTCCCATCAGCCAACGAAAGCGGGCCAATTTTACTGAATTTCTCATTTTTAACCCGCAATCTAAAACTTTTGATTGTTCGCAAATTTTTCTGTTTAGTAACACATGTGTCGTGAGATTGTATATATAATTTTTAAAATGTCCATTTATTTTTTACAACACATGCAATACTGCGTAATTGTCAAATTATTCTAAAATGCCTTTTCCACTTGCCCACCTAACGCTATTTTTTTCTCCAAAACTTCAATTCCGAATTATGTGCCATTCAACACAGATTCAAGAGATATTTTGTGTGAAATTTTGCTTAATTGTGTAAAAAATAAAAATATAATGGAATTCGGTCCGTTTTCGGAGTCCTTTTTCAACTTTCAGGCATACCTTTCATAGATTTTCAGCAATGGACAAACCTAAACAAGTGCCGGACTTGACTGCATTTTTTCTTTTCTTTAAATGACTCACGGTTTTTATTTTATTTCCTATCAGATTTTAATGAATCCCGAAAACGTTCTTTTCCGCCAGACCTTTCCAAAGATGTGATAAGATTGATAAAATTCTTCTTTAAAAAACAGAATTCTTCTTCAAGAAGAGTTTGCTACATAAACACAAGCAATCTGTTCGTCACAAATTGTACTGTAATAAATATAATCTGGAATTTTGGCGACATTTGAATTTTTTCGGCATCTGTTGCATTTTTAGATTTTTTACACTTTATGGCATTTTTGAAAGATTTTTTAGGGCATTTTTGAGATTTTGGGGCACTTTGATTTTTTTTTTTTTTTTTTTTGGTGGGGGGGGGGTCATTTTCTAAAATTTTTCTAATAATTTTTAATTTTTTAGTAACTTATTATTTCAGTATGTTATCATCTTACTATACAGTTACTATATAATTACGCTGATCCCTGATTCACTCTGTAACCATTCCGGGCAACCATTTTAATTTAAATATTTTACCGCCATTACTCCAAGAAGATTAAGAAGTTCAAAAAGATTAAAACGCAGAACACACACACACAAAGCGTAATAACATTTACACCGTTTATACGGTCTGCTTGAAATTTTTCATAATTGTGTATAAAAATATAATAAACAATTTGTGTTACTTTAAAAATCGGAAAATCCACCAGTTCCCTCATTTTTAAGCGATTTTTTGCTATTTTTAGCTCATATTTTCGAGAGTAGAAAAAGTGAATTATTTTCGTAACAAAATGAGCTGTTGCAATCGATATGACGTCCTATTTATCGCGGTCATCAGGCTTTGAAATGGAAGTGGGATTCCAATCATTTATAATAGTTTTTCCAGATTACATAATTTAATTTTTTTCACAAATAAATCGTCTGCATGGATATAAGAAAGGCTGTATACACAGAACGAAATCTTTCGAATGCCAAAAGTTTCCGCGCGTTTCAGAAGAACATGAAATTCGACTTGGGTATATAATAAAAACTGAATATGAAGTTATTTATTTTAGGTGGATGAAGATTAAATACATTGAGTGTAGGCATATTTTCGTCATTTTTTTTTTTAGCGCCCGTTTTAATTGCCTCGTCAACGGGCTTTGACTTCTAGTCTTCTTATAGTTTCAGTATATTTATTTTAAATACTTATATGTTACATCTCAGTTTCTTTAAATAAATATTAACCTTAATCCCACAACACACCTTTTCAGTAGGGTACATGGTATGGTACTTTTCACTATCATATAAAAATTCCATCGATATGTATTTACTGCAGTTAGAGCACGGGCAGACAGACAAACTGGGAGCATAAACATTTCAACCTCTTTGGAAAACTTTAAAAAATAAAGGCTTAAAAAGAATGTGAGCCTTAAAGGGAAAAAAAACTGGAATAAAGAAAGTAATTCTGTCACGAAAAGTTAATTTTTCCTGTCATTTAAGAGAAAATGAAAAATTAAGCATATTAATTTTGAAGCTCCTAAGGTCGCGACTCGCAGTGTTTGCTCTGCCATGTCTTCCAATTTTAACGACCCTGTGATCTATACTCTTGCATTTTATCTCTTATTATAACTTACCCATCATTTTTCTCAAATCAAATTAAATTACTAAAACTGGGGTTATTTCTATATGAATGATATGAAAGTAAACCATAATAAAAGTAGACAAATATAATCTAAATATATAGTTACCATATCGGTGATGATCTTTTTCTTGAAAAATGGATTTGACGGAGCTCCAACAGTTTGTATGTGAATTCTCTTTCCATTATGACAATTATTTCGCGTCTTTTAGTCATAATCAAAACAACTACATATCACATTTTATGCACTGCCCTTTTTGTCGGTTTCTTTTTTTTACAACTAGTTTCATGTTTTCGTTTACAACTAGCTTCGTGTTTTTGTTTACAACTGGTTTCAGTCTTCAGTCTTAAACGCACACTGCAGCAAACTTTTACTTTAAAATTTATTTTTATCGAATTGATGCATTCATTATATCTTAAAAGCTAAAGATGGTTTTCTTCTGATCAAGGTATGCTAATATTTAGATTCCAAGTCATGCTAAGGCTCCTCCAAGTATATGTTCGACTTTGGCTCGGTTACTGTCCAGCTAACTGGAATAGGGGACACATTTTCTACTGTACAACCGAATTTTTATTTTTTCCCGTGCATTTCAAAGAAGCAAAGAAAATAGATCTATTTCCCAGAAAAGACCACGCTGGACCAAAGGGTGGCGACAACTTCAGACCAGTTGCGGCCTCCTTGCACTATTTTTATTTCATACAGAGTGGTATTTCATAGTTTGTCACAGGACAAGATATGAGACTGGAACATTCCCGTTCTCAGTAATTCTCCCATACACATGACATGTGCACAGAAGATTCTTAATTAGATTACTATGGAAATGCGAGATGACTATTTGCTTTGGGAAATATGTCGAGACAGGCGTCATCGGACGTTTGTGGTGTCGATTGCAGAGAGCGGATTCTCAGACTCCCCCTTTTGTATATATGGCCACTCAATGCCATGTATTCTATTATTCATTCCCACTTCTTTCTTTTGACTAGTGCGAATAAGAAAGGAATTTCTCTCTCGGTTTTGTATGCACTGGAAGTAGGACGTCAAAGGGACAAAGGTTTGGAAAAGTGCCGTTTAAAAACTCTTGAATACTAGAATGAGGAGTTTTGGAAATCTGAATTAGCAATTTTGCCGACTGCATTTTATGTGTGTGGGGGGTGGGATCGGCCCTGCGTAAAATTGTGGCGAACTTTGACGAACTTCTTTATAAATTCAGGAAATCACACAATCATTAACAAGAGAACTTCAAAGAAATATAAAAGTTCATTGAGTGATGGATTATGAAAAACATGCTAGATTTTTCAGGAAATGAGATTTTCCTGTAAAAATCGAGCGATAAAAATATGCTTTGTAAGGTCTCATTAACAATGCCCTTTTAAATGGGGAAAAAATCAAGAACGATAAATAATAAGATATCAGACATGAGAAAATGCCAAGGCTCATTCAAACTGCAATATTTTCAGGTTTTTGAAGCCATCTTCAATTTCATGTTCGTTTTTCTTTTCATTTTTTTTTTTTCCTCTCTCACAGATTCGTTCAACTCGAATAAAATTTTAATTAGCTTCTAAACTGAAAGCAGTTTTAAAAAATGAAATTGTACAGTCTAAAGGGATTGGGAAAACGTTAATTTTATCATGACATCGGAAAATTTATTTTTACAATAGTTTAGAAAAGAAGAAATGAAAAAACTGATAAAGGAAAGAACGAACTTTTCATGAAAAATGACATTTAAATATTTCTGAGTAAAATATGAAATTTAAACATTTATGTAATAATTTATGTAAAGTTAAAATGAGAATAAAGAGTAAACAGATAACAATTGATGCCCTAGTAGGAGAAAAACTTGGTTTTTCTGAAGGAGAAGCGCTCTTTAGTTTTATCTGTTTATTAGTTTTATCTGACTTTTAAGATTATTTTAATGAAGCACATTTGTCTTTAAAGGTAGGCAAAAATAAGTTGAAAAGTAAAAGGCCCAGGGGCAATTAACAAAGGAGATAAAAATAATATGTTCTAAAGAGCAATTATGTACCTGTAAAGATCAATACATCGTAACAGTAAAAAGGATCTCAAAAGTACCATAGGAAAAGTAAATCTAATAAAAGTTTTAAAATAATTTTATTTACATTTTATGTGTTAAATGGTTAAATAAGCATAAAAAATCATGTACTATCAAAATTAAAACTCCGTGCTGACAGTTTTCAGTCAATGTAGCTTATGATATTAAGGCATCGGTTTGAAGTTTTATATAAATTAGCAATGGCTACTAAATGAATTACACCGTTGTTAGAAAATCTACTGATGAAATCTTAATTATACTTAAAGCAGTTGATTAGATTTTTTAAAATTCTGTATATTCTACGCTTAACGAAGTTTCCTAGGAAAATTAAAGTGCGTTTAGAGGTTGCCGGTTTGTACATAATCCTGTGATCTCTGAACGTGTAGGCTCTATTTCTTTCCGATTAATTTTGGTTCTCTGAGGGAGGGAGGTGATCGGCTTAGCGTGTTGATATTCTTCCTTTCCCTTCTTTAGTAGCTGGCAGAACCGTCCCCAGGGTTGAGCCTCGCGATCTACGCAAGTGTCATTGTGGCGTAAAATTAAATAATTCGTCTTGGGGATATATATAGCCGGCGGCCCCGCAATTACATCTTTTCATGGTGCGGCTTGCTTGCCCTGACGCATCACGTACGCGCCTTTTTCATCGTTGTACACCGTCAGTAACCCCACGAGAGGGACTACAGATAAATAAATCGAGGATATTTACTGATACAAAAACGGAAAAATTAGGCGGGGAATTGCTGCATTTGAAATGTTATTCCAGACAGACGAAGGACACGAGTTGTTTCTAAGAAAATTCGTTAGCTTGGTGTTTATGTGCAGCTTTGTTATACTTCTTTGCTCGTAGCTGCTTTATTAAATTATGCCGACTCTTTAAATTTGTATCATAAAATAATCTTATTTAGAAACTATTTTTTAATTTTATTTAATTATAATAATAACGTAATATTTTCTGCATACTTCGATTTCAACGGACGAAGGATATAATAGCAAGTCTATTCTTTTAGCTTGATTCGCTACAATTTCTTTTTGTACACATATATACAGTATCTCACAAAAGTTTCAGAACGATGTTTTTCTGTCCTAACGCTTTTCGCAAGCAAAATTTTTTATGCAGACTACATATTTGAAGCTTTAGTCATCCTGCATAGTGTATAATATAGTAACAATATGTGTATAAATCGTTAATTTTGAAACTACCAAGCGTGAATTTAAAAAACTGAAAGCAAAAGTATTGAGAAAATTTAGCCTTTATAAAGTTTTATTGAAATTAATCCTCTTAATATTGTGAAATCCAGCAATATTTAGTTACATATCTTTTTGCTTTGAAGATTGCTGCACATCATCTGGACATAAAATTAACAAGGCTAATGTTGACCTAAGGAGTTTTAACTATTACGATTGAAGATCCTGAAGGAGTTCTCCCTTTTAAAAGTACTTCAAAGTCCCATCTTGGCTGACTCCAATTTTAATATTCTTATCTGAAAAAACAATTTTTCACCATTTTGGATGTGTGCTTTGGATCGTTATTCTGTTGAAACGTCCATCCTCAAGGCATCTTTTTCCTTGGTGAGCATGCTATCTTTTAAAATATTCTTAGAAACATTTTTACCTTTACTCTCATCTATGTGTACAAGGGGACAACGGACACCATCATGATGAAAAGCTACCGAGATCATTGCAGATCCATTTCCGTGCTTCATTGTTGAGCTATGGTACCGGGGATCCAATCTGTTGCCCTTTGGGTGCCGAATACACATAGTCGACGCTTGTTTTAACGAACCCGTAGGAACCACTCAAATAGTTCGTAAAATCAAGTCGTAAAATAGTCTGGGAATGTTTTCCAGACAACTCGCTAGTTCGTGAAATTACAAGTGTTCTTAAAAAAAGAGGTTCATGAAAATGAGCGTCTACTGTATAACGTCGGCCATGATTTCCAAATAAATCGAATTTGGATTCATCGCTCCAAAGGAATTTTCCCCCAAGTTTTGGTTTATATTTTGTCCTCCGTAGCGAATTTCAGTCGGATCTCCCTATTCTTTGTTCAGATGAGAGGCTTTTTTACAGGCTTTTTACAGGAGCTCTTGCACACAATCCAGCGACATCAGTGCTGCCTAATGCTAATAAAAACATGCTTCATAGATAAATGTTTCGAAAGGATAATGATTCAAAGCGCGCCTACAAAATGTGAAAAATTGGTTTACAGCTAAGAAATTTAATGTTTCGGACTTGGGAACACATGGAAGCATTCTTCAGAGGCAGAACTCCCTCTTGATCTTCAATCAGTATGGCTGAAACTCCCTATGTTCACCTAAGAAAACCTTGTTAATTCCATGTCTGACGATGGTACAATAATAAAATATAAAACGTTCCCAATCGTTGCAACATCGATCAGCGGGATTTTAAAGCTTAAAATCCGGCCCAAAATCCAAATTTTTTACATTTATTGCCCAAGTAGCACGCTTCCATTTTTATTACGTTCCAAACACGGAATAGGCTTTCGTTTAAGAAACATCAAGCGGCAACGCAATAAATTCGCAAATGTATTATCACTTTCCAACGATTTAACACCCATTCTTCCCTAAGTTTTAGAAACGTTTGCCGTAACGAAAAATAGCCGATAATGCACCAATTTAGCTACTATTTTGCAACATTTTAAAACTGTTTTTGAAACGATGTAGCGACGCTTTAACAACTATTTTTTAACGCATTTAATCAGTTTTAAAAAAACCTAATGCGTTTATTTAGCAAAACATTTTTTAACGATTTAAAAAGTTTATAAAACGGTGGAGCCTAATCAGCCACCTTTTACCAACGTTTTACATCTACATAAATAAAATTTAAAAAGCGATTGATTTTAACGAATGACGATGTAGCCATAACTTCACGAGTGGAGTGCTATTACCTACTTCTCCTTTTAACGAATTTTTCTTACTTAATAATTTCGGCGCTGCCACCTGTTATTACACATAAGAACGAACATGATGACTTCAATTTCTTTGCGTTTCTCTGATGTTCCGGGAAAGAGGTTCGAACTCTGCACCCCAGGCTTGACAGCCAGTTCGCTAAACATCAGACGTCAGTACATGGGGTAAATTGACTAAAATTTGGAGTGATTGCTGTTTCACTTTCGGAATGGGAACTTTTATGTATCTGTTTAAATAAAATTACACTTTTGTCTGACCATTATTTAGAATTCAAAAATTTTGTGATTTCTGCCAGTTCCAAGTACCTGGGAGCCCAGTACGACCATCAGAAAAAGTTTGTCTGTCGTTCTGTTCGAGACGCTATCTTTTGTTCGAGCATCAGGTAAAATTGACGCAAGCAAATGCAATTTAATTTGGTGACATGCTAGCTGCTTGCTCAACTTAAACTATAGGTGTAGAGCAGGGGTGTAGCCAGAAATTTTTCATGGAGGGAGTTATGACTACTGCAACTCACATATATGCATGCATGTGTGTGATAAGGAAGTGAAGAACATACATTTTGTATGGAAAAAAATTCCTCATGCGGGGGGGTTATGACCCCCTAACCCCCTCCCCCTCTTGGCTACGCCCCTGGCCGTAGAGTTTTGAGATTTCGTGAAAATCGTTTCTAACTGCGTAAATCTTTGTTCGAGCATCACGTACTAACGACTACAGTGAATGGAATGAAATTTGGTGCAGAGTTGGGCAAAATACACCGAAAATGTATTTTCGATACAAAATGCAAAATACATTAATTCAAATACTAAAATACAAAATACTTCATTAATTTAAAATATGCAAAATACAAAATATATGTATTTTCAAAATGCATACAAAATACAAGTAAAATTTTTAAAGGATTTGAATTGAGAAGAAACCAAATTTTCCACCGAAGATAACAGTATATTTTATAAAATACTTTTTTACAAGTATAACAAAGCAATCTTAATATTTGTGTTAAGGAAAAGGTTCTATTTGTTTTTTTAAAACATTACCCTTCAAAATTTTACCGGTATAGCAATAAGATCCGAAACAGACCATCTCAGCCGTCCTCGAGTGGAAGTAGTTTCAACTCCAATCCCGTAGAGGTGTTCGACAATTGTTTCAATTCCTCGTCATCTTTCTGACCTAGGGCAATGGCCTTAAAATCAATAGTATCGGTGCTGATAGAGGCAATTCACGACCACATTGCTTTCTCCTTTGACATGTTTGATAGCAGTAGTAAACTGGCTGATATATTCAAGATGTTTTTGCTGCCTCGGCGAATCTCGATCCCGAGATTGCACGAACGCAAATGCGAGTGCTTTGTGGTTTGTGAGAATTGTGAAAGTCCTACCCTCTACAATGTGTCGGAAGTGCCGAATGGCAGAGTATATTGTTAAAAGCTCTCCGTCATACGTACTATACTTTTTTCGGTATCATTTAATGTCTTCGAAAAAAAGGCGAGAGGTTGAACACCTCTTTCAGTACTTTGTTGCAAAACGGCACCAATCCCGATGTCAGATGCATTGCAACTCAAGGATAACTCCGAGTCAGGGTCGCAAAAAGATAATAACGTCGCCTGTGCGAGCGACTCTTTACAGGCAATCAACGCTTGTATCGTGGTCTCGTTGCAAACGATAGGACTTTTATCCTTTGTCAGACTTAATTCGCAATAAAAAACCAGAGGTGCTTGAATCGAAGATGCACGATTTATGAACCTATGATAGAAATTAAGCATGACCAAGAAACGGCGTAATTTTGCCACTGTTTCTGGTTTTGGGAAATCAACAATAGCTGTAACCTTTTCTGGCAGCGGTTTTAAGCCATTGGCTGAAATTTTGAATCCTAAGTAGTCCAACTCCTGTTGGCTGAAAATACACTTATCGACAGTGATTCTAATCTGGTGGTCACTGAGCTGCTCAAACAAACGGGTTAAATCCTGTCTGTGTGCGCTTTCGTCAGTTGACGCAAGCAAAATGCCGTCAAGTTAAGCATAACAGCCCTCCAAATCACGAATAATGTTGCCTATGTGGCGTTGGAAAGTTTGCACTGCATTCCGCAGACCAAAACACATGAATTTGTATTCAAAGAGGCCTAATGGAGTAATGACCGTTGTTTTAGGAATATCATCTGGATTAACTGGACCTGATGATAGGCTTTGATCAAATCTATCTTTGAAAATATAGTTTTCCCATGTAAATGGTGAGAAAAGTCATGTATGTGTAGGACAGGGTATCTGTCAATGTAATAGCATTCAGGCGGCGGTAATCGCCACAAATGCGCCATGTGTTATTTTTTTTAGATACAAAGTGTATGGGACAACTCCATTGACTTTTAGAGGGAGCTATGATACCAGCTTTACGGAGGGCATCAAATTCCTCTTTCAAAACCTTCATTTTTCCGGCTTAATTGCCGTACTTTTGAATGTATGGGTTGTCCACGTGTTTGATGTAATGAAATACCCCATTCTTTCGTAGCACTGGAGGGCTCGAGGTTTTAAAGAAGTCTGGCTACCTCAACAGTAATGCATGAAAGGGGGAACTGATAGCTACTGGTGTCGCAAATGCTTTTCGATGATGCGGAACGGTTCCTTGTACCTGTAGAGCAGTGATGCTATCTTTTAAGACACGATATTTTAAGTCAATGACTAGTCCATATTTGGTCAAGGAATCTATTCCTAAGATGGCATGTGACACGTCGGCCACGACAAATGCAAACGAAAAAAGTCTGCGCAAGCCTAAATCGACAGTCAGTTATTGGTCGCCATAGGTAGGAATTACGCTACCATTAGCTGCAGTCAAACTGAAATTGCCTCTTTTCGTAGGCTTGTAAATGTACGCCGGAAGACAGCTGACCGAGGTGCCTGTGTCTACTAGGAACTGAATACCGTTCTGTCGATCAGACACTAAGAGACGATCTGCGTGTGTGTTATCATTCGTTGCCGCCATTACGTTTTTCTCGTTTCCCGAAATATAACATGGCAATACGCACTTTCGAGCTTTGCTATTAAAACGCCAATGGTGCCAGTCAGGGGCATAGCCAAGGGGAGGTTAGGGGGGTCATAACCCCCCATGATGAATTTTTTGCCATACAAATGTATATTCTTCACTCCTTTATCACACACATATATGCAAGTTGCAGTAGTCGTAACCCCCTACTATGAAAAATTTCTGGCTACGCCCCTGGTACCAGTACAAGCCTCTTTTCTTTCTCTCGCGAGACTTTGAGCGTCGATCGCGTCTACTGTGTGTGATGTCTCTGTCCTTACGGGAAAGCCTCCAAACTTCGTTTATGAGCTCGCGAAGTTCTTTACGGAGAGATTCGATCCCACCCTCATCTGAACTGCGAGAAGTTGTGGCAGTGGACGCTATTTCAGATCTACCCGAAACGTCGTGGATTTTTACCCGCTATCTCTGCCAAGTCACTTAGTTGATCCTTACATGTGGACAGGGTAGCGGTGATAGTTGCAGCTAGAATGGTTTTAACAGGTCATCGGAGACCTTTCCGTCGGCTAAATTTCTCCTTTGCATGAGGAGTTGAGATGGTCTCAAATTTCCTATGTGACAATCCTGCAGAAGTTCTTTTAGCCGAGTTGTTTCCGATTGCGAGGATTTGGGATAAAATCCTTTCTTTTAGAGACTTATAAGAGTTTTGTCGGGGGGGGGGGTTGAAACGATATCCCTAACGTATCCCATAACACTGGCGTCCAAGGCCGAGGCTATTGCATGAACCTTTGTTAAGTCCGCTGTTATACTTGAAATAGCAAACTGGGATTCGACTTGTAGGAACCACAATCCCCTTTAGACACCTCGACGGAAAGTTCGTCACCGGAATGCATTTGTATGCTAAACAATTACTAAGCAAGTCCGACAGTAAAAATTCAAAAGGGGGAAAAGGTTCGTTTTTTCTTACCGAACTCCTCCGAGTAACATCCGCAGAGACAGCTGGTGAACTGAGCTAGCAAATTTGCCAGCAGCTGCACTGGGAAAAAATACTTCCCCTGAAGCACATTTGAAAAGATAGTAACCATTCAAACTTGCGGCGAAAAAGAGATGCAATGTTCAGTAGGGTCAACAATAAAGAGACTATGTGGTAATCCCCTTTTTGACTCCAGATCAGAAGGTAATGTAGTTTTAAATGATGAAACTTATTCGATCCAAATCTAGATTTATTAAGCAGTAACAATTAATGAACGTTGAACTGCAACTGAACAAATAACGAAACAAAACAATAAATCATAATAGGTAACCTAAGTAGTACACCAGGCGTGGTAGACAAAGCACAGAGTAGCACCGGATCGATGGCGTGAGGCTGGATTCAGGAAGAAGCAGGTATGAGGGAGTTGTCAGAGGTGGATTAAGAGAACATCCTCTCGGCCGTTTACGTGACGTATAGTGAAATTAATATATCCATGAAGTATGCTGAGGACTTTGAAAAACAGGAAGACGATTCGAATTCAGAAAAGCTACGTTTTATTGAAGACAACAGCAAAAACAGTCTTGACGTAAGCAACTTCAATTACGTACAGTACATTGTTTCATAAAATAACACCAGGAATATATCGAATTGTTCCGGCCACACGGCATGCCGGAGTTCCATAAAAAAACGAACATAACCTCCTCTGACGGAGAGCAATCGAGAAGTGATACTAAAATCTTCCCAAAAAACTGCCAGCTCTCTACAGGTTGGCGAGTAAAATATGAGCACTCATAAGCCACTGCCCCACGTGACAACCACCGTCCGGTAGGCGTAAACAATATAAAAATTTGAAACAAACGGATTAAATGATTAACGCCAAGACAGAAGTGCCAGAATTTGGCGTTGTAGCACGGGGTTGTAGCCTTATGCCAATACATAAGGCTACAACCCCGTGAGAAAAGCGAAGTGGGCGACCGGGAGGCACCAAGAATTTACACAGCATATGCTAAAGCGAAATTAATTTAGAAGGGAAACCTCGAAAAATCCTAGACATAGCGTCGCGCAAAAGGAAAGAGCATTTTATCTAGCCGAAAAACAAAGTGGAGAGAGATTAAAACGGAATACGAAATTTTGATTTAGAAAGACGAAACATAGGAACATTATTTTAAGACGCGAAAAATATGTGAACTTCGTCACATATATCTCTCCACAGCCCAACAAAAATTTTGACGCCAGAATTTTTTTTTTTAAACAAAGAACTTTAACCCTTGAATTAAACAGAAAGCCTAACATGCAGCGCTTATGAGGGCTCATCACAAAAATACAATACCAAATAACATAACAAATTATAAAATACCTTACAAAATACCATTTGCAAAAATATCAACATTATTCTGCTACAAATAAAAACAATATAAAACGATTTAATTATCCATTACATATCAAAATTACACATGTGCAAAAACTAAAGAAAAATAACCTTGAATATTCAAAATAATATATGTATATATGACGTCATAAATGTGAGATCTCTTTGTAAAAACAAGTTTGCAGATAACATTGCACGTGCAAAAACGTTTACTTTCAAAGTCCTTTGCATTATCAATGTCCATGCAAAATAAGAAATGAAAGTTTCTCAATATTATTAACAAATCTCAAATATACTTAGTGCGCTTAATCAGGTTTAAATTTTAAAATAAAGTTCAAAGATGAAGCTTCTAAATAAATTAATGTCAAAGATTCTAATAAAAGTCATGACATAATTTAAATAAATCAAGTCAAAATGATTGCAATCAAATACCTGAAATGTGTCCAATGCAATTTAGTTGCAGTACAGGTATTGCTATCAACTTTCAAAACAAACTCTCTCTCTTTTTTTTTAAAGTTTATTTATTTATGCATTAATATTTTTTTTTAATATCAAACTCAGTTTACTTCATGAAAAACATAATAAAAACTTTCAATGAACAAAATATCAAAACATATATAAATATATATATATATATATATATATATTTAAACATGAGCTTCAAAACAAATTAAGATTTTTGTGACCAAAAAACAGGAAATTTTCAAACAGACGAAACATGAACATAAACAATATTTGCAAGAAAAATGGTAAACACAAAAGAAAAATGTATCTTTGTGTGTGTAAAGAAGGTGCAGGTTAGAAAAACCCATTAAATTGTGTAGAAAAGAAAAAGAAAAGTCAATTGTGCTGACACAGCGACAAAAGACGGATGCATGACAAGGTTGACAATGCATCAAAAGTTAATCTTGTTACCAAAAAAACGCGAGCGTAACAAGTATCCTAGGATAGTCCTGGATAAGTTGGGAGTATCCTGGGTAAGTTGGTGTGTATGTTTGTTGTAAAGGAGCAGGTCGAGTAGGATGATGTTTCAACTGTAAACATACAGTACAAGAAGCAACAAAATTGACAGTATCAGTATAAATACCTTTCCAAAAATACTTTCTTGTTAGAAATTCGTAAGTCTTTTTTTAAACCATAATGTGACAGATGAGAAATTGTTAAAGCTTTTGCTTTTAACGAATGTGGAACAACAATTACATGATGATAAGTTTGATTATGAACATTATACTTTTCACACATCAATAACTTAGTTTCTGGATGAATAAAAAAGGCAGGATGAGTTGCAGAGGAACCCTTACTTAAAATTTCATTATAAATGACAGACAACTCAGGATCAGCATTTTGCTCTCTGAAAAAAGGTTCATTTAAAATTTCCAACAGTGGACCAGTACTATTTGAGTTTTTTGTAACTAAAAAGTTCACATATTCATTATTTTTAGGAACATTATCAACAATTGGTATAACACCTTTATCATAAATTAACTGAGGATTACTGTCAAGCGTTTCAGTATTATTTTCAAAGTTGTCCCTAGATAAATAGTCAGCAAGTACATTTTTAGATCCAGCAATGTGCTGAAAACTAAATGAATATTCTGACAACTCAAGTAACCACCTTGTGATTATGTCAGCTGGGTTGGTAGTCTTTTTATATTTTTTCAAAGGAGCACTATCAGAAAGAATTTTAAAATGTCTATTTTACAAATAATATTTAAAGGCATTAACAGATTTATATATAGCCATTAGTTCCAACTTAAGAGCAGGATACTTTTGCTCAGCTTTATTTAACGATTTGGAAAAATAAGCAACTGGAAGTAGTTTATTATCATACATTTGTAAAAGACAAGCACTTATAGAAATTTTGGAAGCATCAGTATTTAAATAAAAAGTCTTATTCCAGTCAGGAAGTCTTACCATAGGTTCAGAGAAAAATATTTGTTGCATCTTTTGAAAATTTTGTTCATGTGTAGAAGTCCAAACAAATTTAGCTTTAGGAGTAGTTAATTGAATCAAAGGTTGAGATAACTCAGAAAATGCAGGAATTAAGTGTTTGTAAAAAGTTGCCAAACCAATAAAGCGTTTTAATTGTTTTTTTGTTGTAGGAGTTGGAAAAGAAACAACTGTTGCAATGTTACATTGAATAGGCTTGATAAAATGATTTTCAATATGAAAACCCAAATAGTTTGTTGATGTTTTATGAAAAGAACATTTAGTAGGAGCAAGTGTCAAATTATATTTACATAAAACTTTTAAAACTTTTTCAAGTTTATGTACAGTGTCTTCAAAAGAATGTGATCCTATAATAAGATCATCCTGGTATGCGAAAATTCCATCTGAGTTAACCTCATCTAGTAAAAGATCCATAAGAGCCTGAAAAGTTGAGGCAACGGATTTCAAACCATAAAGCATTCTTTTAAATTTAAATGAGCCAAACTGAGAAGTGAAAGTTAATTTATCTTGTAAATCTTTTGGTAAATCTATTTGATGATAAGCCTGTTGTAAATCTAAACTGGTGAAAAATTTATATGTTGATAGATTAGCAATAATTGTCTGAATTTTAGGTAAAGGATAGGATGAACCTTGTATGACAGAATTTAACATACGCAAATCAAGGGCTAAGCTATACTTTTGTTTGCCAGAAGAGTCAGGCTTTTTCTTTACTAAAATTACAGGACATGCCCATTCAGAACAGTTACGTTCAATTATACCTGCATTCAGTAATTGGTCTATTTGCTCTTTAGCTTCACTTTGAAGAGCCTGAGGAATTGGAAATGGCAATGTTTTTATTGGAAAATCATTAGTAAAGTTCAACACAGGAATAACTCTGTCAGTGTGTCCTAAAGTAGACATATCTTTTGAAAAAGCAGCAAAATTGCTTAGTAATAAATTACTTAATTCACTTTGTTCATTACATTCCAAATGTGCTAAGTCAAAATCAGATGAAGTTAATTGCTGTTTTCTTTTATTAAGCACTTCTGATGAAGGCTGTATTAAATTACACATTTGAAAATTCTCAGAATCATCTGTTAGGTCTCTTTCTTTAACTTCATCAATATCATAAATATTACCAATCTTGGTATTCTTATTTAAATGAATTTTCTGTTCAGATACATTATGAATAAATATAGAAAATTCTTGAGAGCACTTGTTACCATTTTTGTTTTGATTAAAGTGTTCATTTAAATAACAAGTCTCATAAGAAATGTAATTTTCAGCATCATTTGGTGAAAAAAGAAAATATTCAGTGCTAGACTTATTATCACAACAAACCTGAGCATAGATATGCTCATCCGATTCTAAAATGACCTTTTGACATAGATAAACAGAATTGTCATTTACTTTAATTGAATTAGGACCTTTTTCATTATTATGAGTTGCACACACATACATATTGCTAGAGTCTTTATTATTTAGAAAATATACCTTGAAATCATTAACCATAAGACAAGAATTTTTCATATCAATTGAAATATTGTTTTCTCTTAAAAAAGGAAAACCCAAAATACCATCAAAATGTTCATTAACTGGAATGTCAACAATATAGAAGCAGTGGTGAAAAAACATTGATTTAATTTTAAAGGTTAATTTAATACAAGCAGAGAATTTTATTTTTGAATTAATTGTAGATATAGTGACTGAAGAAGCCAGGTGTTTGTAATTGATTACAAACACCTGGTAGATTTAATTTCATTAAAAACAACCCTTGTAAGCAAAGAAATAGAACTACCAGTATCAATCAAGAATTTAAGTTTTTGTTTATTCACCATCACTTCAATTATTGGTAATAAATTACAATCATTGTTCACATTTGCAATAAAATATTCATTTCGTTTTTCATCTTCAAAAAAATTATCAGTCTGTACATATTTAGATTCAGCAATGGTAACAGGCTCAATAGTCTGAGTCGAACAAGAACGAACTCTACGCTCATTAGACACTTTTGGTAAATTTTTAGACAAAATTGGGAAATTGTCTGGTGTATGTATGAAAGGACGAGATGTGTTCCCACCAGTCAAATCACACCTCGAAATTAGTTTAAATTACAGTCATTAGAAAAATTTCTTCTTGAATTTCGGAAGTTGGGTCGACGACCAAAATTATTATTTTGTGGAGTATTGTGCAAAACTTTAAATTTTCTACACTGGCGTGCAGAATGATGTCTGCCGGAGCACAATTGGCAGATAATACTACTTTGACCTCTATTTCTGTCATAATTTAGAAAAACTGTATTTCTGTTTTTAAACTGTGTATTATGAGGTCTACGTTGTCTGAAAAAATTCCGTTGCTCAGAAGCAGAAGCATTACGATTGGTGTCAGCAGAACCAGAAGTAGAATTTTTAAAAGTTAAATCATTAATTTTTGAAGCTAATTCTTCAATTTTTTCAGAAATAGCAAACACTGGGGCTTTTTGTTGATTAGCCAAAACAAGTGATTCAGATTGTGTAATATTTTGTAATTGCTGGGCACGCACAACAGCTTTAGAATAGTCAGTTTTGTTATCCTCCAAAATTTTAACTCTAATGTTAGATGGCAAAGCCGACATCAATTTAACATATTTAATATCATCAAGAGCTTGAGAATCTTTTCAATTTTATATACCTTAGAAACCAAAACATTTAATCGATGAACAAAAGCAGTTACAGAGTTAAAATCTTCAGATTTCAAATTATTAAGCTCGGTTACTGGAGCTAGAATTTCATTATTACAAAAATATTTTTCAAATTCTAATTTAATTACATCAAAATCTCTCGCTTTATTTACAACCTCATTTTCAATAAAAAACTGTAATGCTGGACCAATTAGTTTAGTCTTGAAATACAAAATAGTTTTTTCCTCTGACCATTAGTTCAAAGATGCTAAGTCTTCCAATATACCAAAGAAATGTTTTAATTCTACGGCATTACCATCAAATGATGGAATATTAACAGAAAAATCAGAAGTTTTAGACATTCTACAATAGTAAAAATAAATGACTTACCTACAAAAATTACATAAAAACATCACAAAACGCGAAAAATTATCTTCTTATGAGTGAAAATCAAAACATTTATCCTTGTGACACACATAAAAGTTCCGAATCCATTATAAAAACACACATAATTCTGAACACCACACAAGTCTTTCGGTTTCCGCTAGAGTTGACTCAGACGTATCGGCGAAATACAGGAAACATAGGACTTCGGGAGCAACAAACACGTGTAGCTGAAAAACACAGGGCGGCGAAACCAGAAGCGCGAGGCGAAAACAGAAGAGCATCGTAACACCGGAACGGTCACTACGGAAAATGTAGATACGAAGAACCATACAAGTCTATGATTCGGGACAAAATCCATGTTCAATCCGTGTTCATCGGGACCATACAAGTCTTTCGATTTCGGGAGCGTCATACACACCGCTGGCTAGAAGGCACAGGTATCAGCAAATTCTTTTCGGTCGCACAACGCTGGGTAATCAAAAATCCTCTCATCCCTCAGAAAAATCCGAGAAAGTTCACAGCACAAGGAGCAGTTACTGAATCACCGCAGGGAGACATCAAAATTCCGATGACATGGAGACGGGAGAGTCCGCAGAACATTTCTTAAGAACAGTTTTTTTTTTTTTTTGCACATTCTTACCCTGGCAAAAGGAAACTCCGACAGCCGGTGATGTGCCGGAAACAATTACTCGTGAAAACGAGCTGGTCATGACGCACCAAGTTTATATGAGGGAGTTGTCGGAGGTGGATTAAGAGAACATCCTCTCGGCCGGGTTTACGTGACGTATAGTGAAATTAATATATCCATGAAGTACGCTGAGGACTTTGAAAAACAGGAAGACGATTCGAATTCAGAAAAGCTACGTTTTATTGAAGACAACAGAAAAAACAGTCTTGACGTAAGCAACTTCAATTACGTACAGTACATTGTTTCATAAAATAACACCAGGAATATATCTAATTGTTCCGGCCACACGGCATGCCGGAGTTCCATAAAAAAGCGAACACAACCTCCTCTGACGGAGAGCAATCGAGAAGTGATACTAAAATCTTCCCAAAAAACTGCCAGCTCTCTACAGGTTGGCGAGTAAAATATGAGCACTCATAAGCCACTGCCCCACGTGACAACCACCGTCCGGTAGGCGTAAACAATATAAAAATTTGAAACAAACGGATTAAATGATCAACGCCAAGACAGAAGTTTCCAGAATTTGGCGAATGCCACTACATAAGGCTACAACCCCGTGAGAAAAGCGAAGTGGGAGTCCGGGAGGCACCAAGAATTTACACAGCATATGCTAAAGCGAAATTAATTTAGAAGGGAAACCTCGAAAAATCCCAGACATAGCGTCGCGCAAAAGGAAAGAGCATTTTATCGAGCCGAAAAACAAAGTGGAGAGAGATTAAAACGGAATACGAAATTTTGATTTAGAAAGACGAAACATAGGAACATTATTTTAAGACGCGAAAAATATGTGAACTTCGTCACAGCAGGCACTCCAGATCTACAACGAAGACTTTGAATCTTTGGTGTCGAGCTGGTAGTTAAAAGGAGCAGATTCTCATGATCCACAGCAATGGCGAAGGATCCACGACCTCAGGCAGGACCCGGACAAGGCCACAACAGATCCCGGTAGGGACAACTGCTTAATGAGCTCTAGCTTGCAGCGCCTTTTATAGCGACTTGCGAAGTAGTGTCAAAACATAATTCGCTTCGAATGTGCTGGCGAATCGCTTCGAATGTGCTGGCGAAACGAACGCCACAGCTTTCAATTCAGATGCAGGTTAGCGATCGCTGGCTAGCGATCGAAAGTACGTTTCCGAAGGACCAGGTGAACGCAGACGAAGGGCATCATACACACCTTGTCATCTACACTATCTCGAAGAGCGAGCTCGTTATCTTTGATCGTGCTAACTTTGTAAATCTAATCTTCATCATTTTTTTTACTCCGGCTGGTGGAAATCGGCAATTATATTTTTTTCGTGATTCTTGCATTATTTCCTTCAAAATAAAAAAAAATCAGCCGCGCTCGAGAATATCAAGACAACGTTTTTTTTTTATGTTTTTTCTCCGCAACTTTGTATCCCTCCCACTCCCTTACGTTACGCTCAAATCGTCAGATTTTCTGAATGTGCACTTTTTTGCTAGTAATTAACCTTATCTTAATCTGACGCACTTCAACATTTCTGACAATCGATTTTTTTTTTTACTAATCTAATGAGCTATCCTAGACTCTACATAACGGGCTTATACATCGTGGAGGTACTCAACAGGATGAACGGTATCCTCTCCTATATTCATCTGCCGCGCTCGAGTAAATCCCAAAAAACACATTGGGCTCCCCTAGTACCAGTCCGGCCTTGTTCTCAAATACATTTGGCAACCATCCTTAGTTCGTGTTAAAAGTAATTTGCAAGGCGATTCCATTGCATGCAATTACATTTTGATACTTCGTACCCGGAAATAATAAGAAGCAAGGGCTCATCCAAGGAAAGGGTGCAGGGGGTCGCGCGTCCCCTCCGAGAGAGATACATTTACACTAGATAAAATGGCTTTCTTATCTGAAAATGTCATATTTCATGCAATTCTGATGGTATTCAAGTTTTGTGTGCCCCCCCCCATTTAAAAAAAAATATAGATCCACTATCATAGCTGCCAACCTTCCCGATTTCTTCGGGAGATTTCCCATCAAAATTTTTAAACAACTTTATTTTGCATTAAATTTTTGGCGTTTTATTAAGCATGAATTGATAGGTAAAAATTAGCGGTGGGAAATCTCTCGAAGAAATCGGGATGGTTGGTAGCTATGTCCACCATTGATATGAAGACAGCATGTAAAACCGCGATAAACGAGAGACGACTGTACATTAAATTTTAAGCATGCCTATATATTTCGTCCTACAAATTGCGTCAGTGATTGCATGTCATATGAGCTACATTTCTACACAATTTCATTGAAATCTTTAATTCCAAGGTCACGCCTTCTTCTTTTTAGAGGTTTGACACTACAGCTATCTGAAAAATACTTCGAAAAGAAGCTAAGAAATTTTATTTCATTCGTCTCAGCGTTTTTTAAGTAATGTGCGAACAAAAATGTGCAAAGGTAGTGTAGAAAGGAAATTTCTGCAACTAGAAGAGATGAGTGAGGATGTGAAAGAAGATCTGGCTGGAGGCGCGAGTTGAAGGGTCGGTAGAAGTGATAGGATAACAGTGATTAGATAAGACAGAAAATATTTTTTTTCTTCAAAATAAGAGAGTTTAGAAAAACTTTTAGGAATTTTTGTATATTGATAAGGTTTTTTCAGAAGAATACAGCTGGAAAATTTTAATCCACTCATACCTGTTAGAAAAGGTATTTTTTATGATTTTAAATAGATTAGAATTTTTTTATGATATTAAAATACGGTCCCGCTACCACCCAGTAGCTTTTAGTACTACCCCAATCTTTTTTTTTAAATCTATGTGAATGTTATACACATTGGTAATGACCATATGCAATACTGTGTACTCCATCATCTAAAAGATATTTTTTATCATCAAATGGTGACAGACAAACTTTATTTTGTTGTATAGTAAACATGTTGTGTTTTTCACTTCTTGTTATAGTTTGCATTTCTTTGTTTATTTTATGATGCTCTGTGTATTCCTTATAATGTAAATAATTCAATTTTTTTGTTTCTAATATGTCGTGATACTCCTTTAGCCGTTTTCTTTTCACTGTCTTCTGTCAATATAGAATACATTTTAGCTCGCAGACCAATGAATTCTACAATAAGTTTACCATTCAATTCCTCTTTGAAACATCCAATACTTTTCTTGTTTTCTATACAATGCAATGAATGATCTTCAGGATAATCAGACGTATCAGTCATGTCTAACCGTTCTTTCATGTCTTCATAAATATCAGCAGTTTCTATTTCACGTGCCAATGAATCTGTGTAAGTAAATAAGAGGTTTGCTCTTGACCCATATGTTCTCCTAATGAAATTGTAATGATATTCAAACATAAGTTGCTCAGTTCTAAAATGACAAATCCTACAGAAAGGGGTTTATTAAGAAGAATACTTTTTTTGAGTCGTTTCATTCCAACCAAGTCTTCATTAAATATGCAGAAAGCGTTAAACTTGGGTGCATCAACCATCTTAACCTTTGCGGGCATCACTGACAAACTGAACATCGATTCTATTTCTTACGTTTTCCATTGTTTTTCCATACGCAGAATTGTTCATAAGTTTGAAAAAATCTTTCTCATACGATGATTTTGCTTCTTTTTCTTTTCTTTTTATTAAGTTCTATGTATACCTCTCTCCATAAAGAGATGTATTATTACATCAGTAAATAGTTGTAAAGATTTTCAGACAAGCCTGCCGATAAAGTCAAGGTGTAGTTAACGCATGTGAGCTGTCTAATTCATAATACGACTACGCAATCTTCTAAAACATCGAAAAACATTTGCTAATTGCAGAACATCACTTTTAACGTAAAAATCGTGATAATCACCCATTTTGCATAAATTAAATGCCTTTCAAAGTGCATATGCATATCATACCTGATTAGTCATACCTTGTTGCGTCAGCTTACTATAAAAATCTTCAGTAGGTGGCAAACTTCTTTCATTAAATTTGTTTAATGCAGACATGTATTCGTAGGAATATACTCCTTCGCTTAACAATAAATTGTCATGTTCAACAAGGACGTATTTAAGGGAGGGGGTCCGGACCCTCCTCCCCGAAATTATGATTTTTGCTAGTAAAATGATAATGATACAGTCTTTTTGTTGAAAATTCTGCCTTTTTACCGTTCGGATCCCCTCCGAATTTTTGAACCCCGTCCAAAATGTTTTTCTCGATCTCGATACGTGCCTGATGTTGAGGTATATTTTCATACATAACTGTAAATTGATTTTCATTTAAAATGTTTACTAGTTTTTCTGTTGATGTACGCAAAATTTGATAATTATCAATAAACTGTAAGGATACACGTATATCATTCTGTTTGCAGGTGACGCTGAATGATATATACTTTTCCATTTTGTTAGCAAGCTCATTAATTTCATGGCCCTTTATTTTCCCGATGCCTTACATAATATGATGTCCATCATAATTCTTCAGATTATGAGATACAACGGGAATAACTTTTCCTAGTTTATACATTAAATTGCAAACATTGTGAAGAGCATTTCCAAATTCACCAGTGAGATGATCATGATGCCCCACTTTGTCCTGCATAAATGACAGACAGTGGAGGATTATTGCAAGCTTCTCCAAGGGGGGGGGGCGGTTAGTTAGAAGATTGACATATACATCCATTTTATGGAAGTAAACTCGGATCTTTTACATTAATTTCTTTATGATCACAGTAGAATGCTTGATCATTATGTTTTGTGAGATGTCGTATAATCTACTCATGTTTCGTATGAGACAGTAGTGTTGTTTATCTTCACTCGAAATTAGTAATAAATTAACGCATTCAGTATCTTCTCGTTTTGAGATGTAGAGAGGAAATATTTCGTCGTCTTCATATCTATACACATTTATTCTAAAAGTTTGTTCAGCTTCTCGACAGTAGACACTCCTGTAAGAGGTACAAGTTGCTATACGTCTCCCATTCTAATTTCATGTTCATAATTAGTATAATGACCCATACGATGAGGTTGATTCGATCGATCAGTATTTAATTTATAAGCTAAAAGACACCATAGAAAACACTTGTGATCCTTATTCTGAATATTCACAATAGCTTTTTGGCGTGCCAACCTCCCGGGTAGAGGAATATTACTGCTCGCTGAAAGAAGTTGATATTTTGCAACATACACATCAAGCTTTTCAGTCTTCTCTGAAGTCCATCCAGACTCATGATGAGTGAATTTTTCAAATGAATCCCTGATTTTTTTAGATAAACTTCGTCTATATGGCTTCAGATAGCATTCTCAATAAGATCAATCTTGCACTTACTACGAAAATGCGAAGTGATATATTCGTCTTCGCCATCAGAACTTAAACGGGCCACATGCACCTTTAAAACAGCACACCACTTGATAGCTTTATTGCATTCTATTTCAATACTGAGTTTATTAGGTAATAAAGAATGTATATATTTGATGAATAATATTAAATCAGAGCTCGCATCGGAAAATTTTCATGCGTAGTCTAGAACAGCTTTTGATGTTCGACTTTTCTTTGGCGTGCCACACGGTGGGTTATATTCCCTTATTCGCACCTCACATTTCATTTTACGATGATGTAATAAATCATGTTTTGTTGAAAAATATTCAGAACAGTCTCCACATTGATATTGGACTAAGTGAGACATTAAATGCTTTTTCAACTTATCAGATCTTGTAAATGTTGCTTTACATTCAGCACATTCATAACTATGCGGAATTGTAGAATCACCAGACTTTTCAGGAAGTATCCTTATATGTCTCAATAGAAGAAATTATCTCTTCTACTGAAGCTTTTTCCACATTTGTGATATTTTTAGAATTTTAATACAAATATGATAAAACCAATAATTTACTAGCAGTTATTTGTAAATATCTAATACCCTTTAAGAAAAAAATGTTAACGACTTTAATTTCATTAAAGTGCATGCCAATTAATTTTTCCCATTAAATTATCTCTTAACCACAAAATAGTAAAGTAGAATGGTAGTTTGTACTATCACGTTTACATGTGAACATCTCTTATAAATTAAATGAAAAAATCAAATGTTCAGTAAATCTTCATGTATTTAATATTTAAGTAATAAACCGAGACCTCTACTCCCGCAAATATTACAAGACTGTGTAAGATTTGTGTATGATGCAATCAAATACACTTCAGATTTCTACTAGATTACTTGCTAATACTCATAACAATATCAACTTTATCAGCATGACAATACATTTTGTACACTTAGCTATCACTGTGTCGGATAGCGATAAACTCACAAAGTAAATCACGCATATAACATATTTTAATGCATATTCATCTATCCATAAAGACATTATTTGAAAGAAAAAAAATTGAAACTTTAAAAATAATACTTACATGGAATTGAGTTGAAGAATTCATACAGCACTTGTGCTTGAACCATCTTCATTGTGTGTGGTCTATAAAATTTAAAATAAGAAACACACAGTTCACCGTACCATAATTAAATGATTCAATTTATATCTATTTCAAATTTAAACATTTGATTTATCAAATATTTTACATTGAATACAACAAACATTTTACGAAACATTATTTCATAATAGGAACTGTAAAATTACTGCAGAATAAAAGGATCTAACTACATTCAATACAAGCTACGGATATACCACATGTATATACATTAAAAGAAAAATATATATAGTGATACTTTTAAAAGGAGTTCTTTTTAATTAGATAACTGTGTCAAAGTTAAAATAATCCAATCTATAAAATATCATCAAATTGTCTTCTAATGTGTTATTTAAAAGATATTAGTCATGCAAATTGGGGGGGGGGGATATTTTTATACAATTTTCACTGTGTTTCAAATTGGGTCATTGATGACTATATTTTATATTGGTTTCAAAAACTGAATATACTGATGGTTAGTTTAAATAATAAGTGAAATATTAAGACTTAATAAAAGATTTATAAATTAATTTATAAATTAATTTTAAACATTAATAAACTAAATTTCAGTCAAGATATGAATTATGTTTTAAGGGGGAGGGTGTGTCAAGAAAGCTCTGTAAAAATTTATGGAAAATGGCAACTTCCATGATTTCTCTCCAGTTTCCCAATAATGATACAAATGCAACTTCTGTGTCAAAAAATCAAGTCATCTTTTAACTTTATCTGCTAATTTTTTCAAGTCAATATCGATAAAATTTCATTTTTGAAAAAAAATTTAATTCGATGTTCCCAATTGGGAACATTGGACTGTAAAAGGTTAAGAAAATTAGTACACGGAAATTTTTCAGTTTCCATGTTTTTAACAGCCAGAATAGCAACGCAGTTTTCTGAAATGCAGAATAAAAGCTAACATCTTCTTACGAATTTTCGGGACAACGCGCTGTTTTGTGGTTTAGAATAATTTAAAATTCGTATTCTACGTGTCAAATATTTAAATTTTGCTTTTTGTTTCATCGAAATCGGTAAACTAGAACGCTAGATATGGAGTTTAATGTTTTTCCATTGGTTTCTATAGCATTTTCTAGAAATTGCTATAGAACCTTGCTTAGGACCAATATTTCCCAATATTGGTCCTAAGCCTAGGCTAACCTCACTCTTGGGGACTTATTTTTGGCACTAAATTTGGCAATAGTTCACCAAAAGTCGCCAAGCTTGTTGACGTTTCGTTGGTGCGAATTTCCCTAAGGAGCTTGTAAAGTTAGTTTTATCACTCTATTTCTCTTCTCTGACGCGTCAAAAGTCACGCTTTATGTGTAATAGTCGAGAGATAGAATCTTCTGGAACCTTCTTATAGCTTCCGCGTCACTTATAAATGCATGCATGACAGACCCCCAGTTCAGTGTGTTATCGAGCTTCCGATGAGTACTCTGCTTTGCTCTGTGAACGATGCCATAGTTTGCTTGGTTTTTGAAGCTTTGTTTTTAAGTGATGTGTGTAAATTTTTCATTACTGTGTCTTATGGGACTGGATACGATATCCCTCGTATATTTCCACTGAATTTTCGCCTATATAAGTGTTTTGTTTTGTGAGAGAAATACGGCATTTGTGAAAGCTATTGTATTAAGCGGACTGTGTTATAAGCACGTTACGAGCTGTTTGTGCTTGTGAATTTTGTACTGCTGATTGTTCGACAAAGCTCTAGAAGCTATAAAGTTCGTTTTCCATCCTGACAAGTGGGTTTTTTACTAGAAATTCCTACACCAGCTGGACTTTAAAACGAAGAAACCAGGAATTATCGGAGTATTCTGCAATAATAAACGAAAACAGTAACAAGAACGTAGCAGCCCCTGTGATGCATACCTCTCATACATGCGGCAAAATGAGAGCTTTGATTCGCCAATAAATACTCCACAGTCCACACACACAGTCGTAGCTTCAGCTTTCTCAGGGAACGGTCCCAGCAAAGGGAGAGGGGAGTCCGTTCTTTCGATAAAAATTGGATCGGCAAGAAATTTTACAATAAATATCTGGTGAAAATATTCAATAGCACTAAAAATTTTTTAATTCTTAAAAGAGTAAATTGTGCTTGAATTATAACATTTACAAAATTGATTTAATCTTGTAAAATTTTAATATAAAGTTTCCAAATGTTATATACAAATAAACATTTTTACCGTATGCTATTTTTAGCGTTCAATTCAAAATGTGAGTAACTGGCTATAATTAGCGTTTGTGCGTAGATTAAGGGGATCCAGACCCCTTAACCCTATCTTCTATATCCCGTGTCTAAATATCAAGGATAAGAAACTTTTCTGAAAGACCAATGGTCTGTCTACATACGGAAGGCACAAATAAACTAAATTTTTACTTGCCTGTCTTTAAAATTTAAAGTTTAATTCATATTCAGTATTTTACTTCTCCTTAACATCATAATGCAGGTTTCGAACTCGGGTATAAATTTAAATTAGTAAAATTTTACAAAAGGTTTCTATAGTTGAATTATTGTTTTTTTCATTAATAATACTGTAATTAATAACGGCATTGATCGCACTGAGAAAATTAAATTAACTTTACTGTGAACCCTAATATTAATGGGGAAGATAAACATTAAGTATGAATTCCAACATGACATATTGTCTGAATGATTTTATATGAAAAATTTGTGAGAAAACTTACCCGACCAGTGGCATAGTGCATAGCACACTGCATTGGGAGACGGAAGGTGCCTGGTTCGAAACCAGGTCGCGTCCGCCGACCTAACCGTTCGGAGTTTTCCGTGGTTTCCTCCGAAACTTAGCGTAAATGCGGGTTAGCACACCTTAGAAAGGCTACCTTACACCTTAGAAACTAACGCACAGTTTACACATTGCTTTATTTATATAGATTGACAGAATATAGTGAAAAGGAAACGGCTAAAGAGTGTCACGACATATTATCAGGTTGTAACGAAAGTTTTCCGCCAGATTTGCTTGAGTCAGCTCACGCGGTACCCAGCTATTGACCTTATATGACAAGTTTATGCGATGCTTAGCGCGACTAATGGGCATGGCACTAAAGTCCAACTCTTTTAGCTAGCCCTCGAGTGGATGAATATTTTATCTTCTTCCACAGATTGTCGTAGGCATAGAAAGAGCGCTCTGCTTCTTTAATGTCCTAGTCCTCGTTTTTGAACTTTCTGTACCAAATCTTCACAGTGTCATATGATATAACAGTATTACCTTAAGCTGTACCCATGATTCGGTGTTATTCTGTAGCTGGCTTTTTGCAACAGAACTGGGAGTAAATGATGGTTCAATCTGGTAGCGTGATAGTGCCATTTCAGACACCTTATACTTAATCATAACGATATTTTTTTTACAGATTTCACAACACAGAGCTCTAAAACAAGTCTTTTTCTTTCAAAGAACAAAGATCGTTTCGCAAAATATTGGCAAAGACACCAACGCGAACTGCTTGTGCTGGCAATACTTGCAGTGGCGGAAAACTTTCGTTACAACCTAATAGAAACAAAAAAATTGAAGCATTTACATTATGAGGAATACACAGAGCATTATAAAATAAACAGAGAAATGCAAACTACAATAAGAAGTGAAAAACACTACATGTTTACCAGTGGCGTAGCCAGAAATTTTTCATGGGGGGGGTTACGATTACTGAAACTCATATATATATATATATATATATATATATACGTGTGTAGGATAAGGGAGTGAAAAATATACAATTTGTATGGCAAAAAATTCCTCATGGCGGGGTTATGACCCCCCTAATCCCCCCTTCCTGGCTACGGCCACTGATGTTTACTATACAGCAAAACAAAGTTTGTCTGTCACCATTTGATGATAAAAAATATCTTTTAAATGATGGCGTACACAGTGTTGCATATGGTTATTACCAATGTGTATAACATTCTTATAGATTAAAAAAAAAAGATTGGGGTAGCAGAAAAACTACTGGATGGTACGGGACCGTATCTTAATATCATAAAAAAATTCTAAGCTATTTAAAATCATAAAAAAACACCTTTTCTAACAGGCATGAATGGATTAAAATTTTCTAGCTGTATTCTGCTGAAAAAATCTTATCAATATGCAAATATTCCTAAAAGTTCTTCTAAACTCTCTTATTTTGAAGAAAAAAAATATTTCCTGTCTTATCTAATCACTGTTATCCTATCACTTCTACCGACCCTTCTGCTCGCGCCTCCAGGCGGTTCTTCTCTCACTTCCTCACTCCCCTCCTCTGGTTGCAGAATCCTTTCTACACTATTTGCGCATTTTGAATAATTTTCTTTAAATTTCAAATTTTAATCAAAATTCGGATAGCTTTGTCACCTATATTTCAGTTTTAGTGAGCACTTATCATCATACTTAATTTATGTTTATTTGTTTCACACTTTTTTTATACGATGCCCGTACAAAAATCATCACGGAGAGGACGAAAGAATTACAGACAGACTTACCTTTTTGGCGGTCGATTTGAGTTACCAAGTGTTTGAAACCGAAAGAAATATCAAAAGTTTTGAATTCCAAGTCATATACAGAAAAAAGTCTTATTTGACACGACTTCTTTCTTACTACGGGAGTCAGCACCATAGTGCAAGGCGGACAATTGCTACCCTGGATTTTTTTATATGCCGTTTGTTTTCCTGCATTTTTGTTCTTTCCGACATGGTAACGATAGGTTGAACTAATTTTTACACCCCCCCCCAGGAAAGTATTCTGCCGACGCCCATGTTTATTATACACATTCCACTTAAAAATATCCTTTAGGTTTGTTGGAATAATGTTTGTCTGATGAGAATTCGACTCGGGAAATTCTTTCATTACTCTTTTTCCAATGTTTTTTACAATACGAAGATGATATATTACTTTGCCTCCTATACCTTTCCAGAATGGTAATTTATTTATTTCTAGTCTGTCAATGCAAGTAAAAATTCAGAGTTTTCGAAGCTGTACGAGATATATTAACCCTTCAACAAAGGTTTCTTCAGATAGTTACCAATAATACCATGCGAAATTTAACTTTTTTGTGATACAGTGGACTCCGCTTAATGTGATCAGTTTGGGACACCGTGATTTTGATAACAATAAACGATATGCAAAATTAGATAAATTTACCCCCCCCCTCACTCTAATTTACACGTACTAAATTTCAAAATAAAATGGAAAAACTCACCTTATATTTATGTACTGTATATTATCCTTTAAAACACAAGAATTGTATAGATAATTAAAAAAATTATCAATTGTTGTTTGTCTACAATTTTTTCTTAGAAGGTTATTAATAAATTGTTTGTATTCATAATGTTTTTTAAAGTCATCGGAGCGGTGTTGAACTCCACGTTTCAACACTTTTAATGCATGTCTCATTTCAATCGCATGCCAATTTTCTGCTGCTGGCTTATCGGCATCTTTTTGTTCGCCGTGAATTCTCTTGTAAACAATATTTTCGCATGTCTTCCATCGCTGAAACCAACCATTTGTTGCAACAAAATCTTTTTTTCTCATTTGAGCAGCTAAACTTTCTGCTTTTTGTTGCATAAGGGGTCCGTTGACAGGAGCATCACGTTCTCGAACATTTTCACACCAAAGTCTTAGAGCCTTTTCAACTTGCTCATCTTTACCAGCTCTATTACGTTTGCACTCCGTATTTTCATTTTGTTTATCTCTTCTAGTAAGTTCATCACGATTTTTCAAAATTTTACACAATAAAGGCTGAGAAATGTTTAACTGCGCTGCAGCATTGCGCTGACTCATTTTTGGTAACCTGTCATAACGATTTAAAATTTCGATCTTTTGTTTTAACGTTAAATCATTTCGCTTTCTGGCTTCCATATCGACAAGCTGCATGTAAGGGAGCAAGGCATAAAATGTGAATACGCTCCTTCTGAGTTCCGATAATGTCCAGTTCACATGCGCTGAAGATTGAGGGGAACTCCAGGGGTAAACAATGTATTGAAGGAAACGTTCTCAGGAAAAAGGCTCCCGTTCCGTCTATCTATCATGTGAGGGGTGTGGTTTTATGGGTTACCGTTTGTCGGCTCATTCCGACTGGTCATAAGAAAAGCCATAAATTTCTCGATTACAATGCCCAGCAAGTGAAAACGGGCCAGAAAACGGTTATCTGACAACCACTGACCACCAGCAGGATGTGCGTGGAGGGGAGGAAGGAATTCCCGGAAAGTGTAATTCCTCACTCCTTTGTTCATTCGAACGTACCACGATAAATACTACATAGGCTTAAAGAACAGGATATTGACATAAGACTTTGTATGTATCTTTATAAAGAAGATAGAAATAGTTTTTATTTTCTTTTTAATTTCCCATCAAGATAATTAGAAAAATCCTATATTTAGGCCTTGAATTTAGCATGAGTCAGGTTCTTTACGGTCAACGATCAGTCAAAAAACACCGCGTTATATTCCGGCCAATGCGTTAATAACGAAACCGAATATTAATAATAATAACCGAAAAAATATATAAAATTGGAAACGACAAAAAAAAAAATTGCTTAAAAGCCCTTTTATAAACTATCATCTCATATGGTCTAATTAGCGAGCCTTTACGATTTAAACATCTTGAATTTGATGATGCAAAATCAGAACTAACTGAAATTTTGAAATAAAAGCCCACTATCATCTGCTAAGCAAAGTAGAATGAACGCTGGAATGGGGGAAAAATCGTTTTAAATCCCAGCATATAAACCACAATTCCCGTTCCCGTACCGGCTTAAAAGACTTTAATTATCATTGGTTAGGCAATTCTAGAACTAAAGAGCTAAACTGAAGCTTAAAAAATTTTTTTGGCTGGAATAGATATAAGAATGAACAAAAGTAATTAATTTCGAATCTGTCATGATAAATGACCGTTTAATTTGGTTTCATTTCGCAGTTGTCAGTTTTGTGGTAAACGCCGCCAGTTTAGCAATATGTCGCCAATTGCAGAAGCCTTGCCTTATTGTATTCCTGTCATCTCCACCTTTTCCAAGCTTCACTTTGACCCCCAGCCTCTACTCCGAGTGAAACATGGAATCAGCATCAGAGCTGTTACCAGTGGTTTAATGAGCATGCCTCTGATGACAGCCAGTGAAGCTGTAATAAGAACAGTTATATCACATTTAACTGAATGGGAGAAAAATCACTTCATTTAATAAGTTTTGTTACTTTGAATCATAAGAAAATGTTTTGGGTAAAAATCTAAAACTATACGTTGATTAATTAAAATATATTTTTTTTAAATTTATAACTATAAACCGTTTCTTATTTTAAGATAATATCACATTTTTATTACACTTTCATATTTATCAAAAGAAAACTTTAACTTTCCATAACACTATGGATTATAAATATCTTGAGACTGTTTTGCATTGTTTCCTCCTTCAATACTTTGACTTATTCTGTTAAAATGAAAGGTAGCATTTGGGGTATATAGCGCACGTAGTGTGCTACATACGAAAATAAACTTTATAGAGTGCTAGATAAGAAATAAAGAGGAAATGAGAACTTGTCTGAAACAATAAGCTGGCGAACTATGTAATCTAACTAGAGGTAGGTATAAGGGTCTGTTAAATGAAAAACGAGATAGATGGAAAAAAGTAAATAAACTATTAATTATTTCAAAGTAATCGCTGTACCTCTGTTAATACATTTATCCCACTGTGAGACAAAATGGTCAATGTTTTTTCATGGAAAAATATTTGCGGTTGCCTTTGAAGCCATAATTGAACCCAAGCGTGCGCCTCTTCGTCCAAAGCAAATTGACGAATGGCTTTAAAAATACGGAATTTGGGAGAGATATTAACTGTATAAGAGCTTCCCAGAGAAATTCAGGCAGTACAGGGCCTTCAGTCGAAACAGAATGTTGGCCGTCAATATTGGCTTCGGATGAAGTATGCACGCCTGAGTACAATTATGTTTCCATAGGTAACCGCAGACATTTTTCCATGAAGACATTGACCAATTTGTCTCTGGATTAATTTTTTAGTTTAAAAGATAATGTATTAACAGTTACAATGATTGCTTTTGAAATATTTAATAGTTTATATATATATATATTTTTCCCATCTATCTCATTTTAATTTGACTGAACTTTATATAATGTTCTCAGGCGAATTGGGGACATATTCGGTGCGAGAAAATCTTTTGAACGGTTAATTAAACATATATGTAGTTATAATATCGTATTTTCATATCGTATTTTCACTCCATAATTAAGATTAAAAGTTCAAAATATCGATTTTTGCATTTCAATTTTACTTTAAAATTTTGTTATTTCTTAGAATTTTGACACCTATTTCATTCAATTATCTCAATTAAGACCACAGATACACATATAATTTCATATGGAATTTAAAGGCTGAAAAACACAAAAGTAACTTTATACTGCGTTTTCTCAAAATGCAAATTTTCTGAGTAGTCTGTAAAATAAAAATACTTAGATACTTCATACCTTAAAATGCATGATCTCCTGACGATTTCTTTGTTTTTACACCTAAAATACCAAGAACATTTTCTCAAGTGTGTCTAGAGATATAGTGAAACTTTTCTAAATGAACTTTCTTTCACAGGTTTTTTTTTCCTGATTACAAATGCAGGATTTTTTGAATTCTCAAACTTTGAAAAGTGTTTTGTTAAATTAATAATGCTCTCAAATTAATATTTCAAATAACAACACTTAGAAGAAATAATTTTTGTCCCAAGCCCCCCCCCCCCCTAAAAAAAACCCACAGAAAAGTGCAACCTCTACACATTATATGATGTCAATACGGTTAGTATAATTAATAGATGTTATACTATTTTTTGTCAAAAATAGTATGACATAATTCAGTTGCATTTTCAGAATTTCTTTTTGGGAGGGGCTAATTAAAAAAATAATAAAAAGCTTATTCGACATAATCAAAATATGTACAGTAAAGCAAGATTTTATCCTAAAGCAATGTAAACATTTTGGGATGGGCTAATGTATAAAAGAAAGCTCATTTCACCTAAAAAATAGCGTACAACGAAGCAAAATGTTAGCCTTAAGCACTGTCTTTTTTCTTTTTGGGTGGGTGGGTGGGAGTTAAAGTTCTTCGTGCCTCCCCTGGATTTGCTACTGACGTCATTTGCTTTTTTAATTAAAAACTAAACAATTGAATTTTTTTGTAAGTATAAATTATCTTTGCCCTAGACTGTGTTACCGTTAAACATTTTGAATAACATCGTTCTCTCAATGCCCTTCTATATTTCATTCATTTTACAGTTATCTGGAGTGGTTTGCATTTTTGTAAGTGTTGTATTGTGTTAAGGTAAACCTACGCAAGATGTATCTCCCTAATGGGGGATACCTTGGGTGGAGAACTTTTAATCATCCCACTGTCAACCCCGTGTTAAGCCGTTCGTCGAGATTGCCTCTCAGATTGACAAGACCGACTATAGTCACTAATTGAAGATTCCTTCAAAAGCGCCTAAGCCGTGTTTTGTCGCTTTCTATTTTTGCTTCTCAAACCGGTAAGACCGTCTCCGGAAATTGTCCCTTCCCCCTCTGAGAATTCGTGAGAACGGACAGGCAATTAGCTGCCACCATGGGGGATGTCCTGCAGGCCTGAGGGTCCACTGTAGTATCGGCAGTAGAGTTTTTTTCAATGGCTCTGAAACGATGGACCCTGGTATTGTTGTCAAAAGAAGACGAATGGATTCTGATCCCTTCCAACCTAATTACTGTCAAGATTGTCTTCAAATTTCGCGTACGCATAGCTGGGGATTGTTCGTACATCCATTAATTCAAAATTAGGGAATAAGAGTTTAATTATACAGAAAGCATATTAGTCAGATCTGTTGATTTCTTTCTTCTTTTTTAAATTGCTTGCTTTTATATTTTACTTGCAAAATTTTCCACTACTGAAATAGACATCAAAAGACAAAGTTTATAGCTCCGTTTAAGATACATTTAATGTATTTTTAAAACACCTTGGCAATAATTATTATTAAGGAAGACACATGAATATTTTTATAAAAATGACGTAACTGTGGAGTATCAAAACTTGAAAGTGCTTTTTATCCCATTTTAACTCCTTCTTAAGAAGTTGATGATGAATCGTCTGTGATTTCGATTTGTCTGCTTGTCTGTCTCCTAATTGCTGTGGACATGGAATTAAGGGTTTGTACGAAATTTTAGAGATATTATGAAAGGAGAGTGGAAAAAGCGAACAATATTAAAGATGTCATTTGTTATGGAAAAGAACTTCCCCTGTCTCCTAGCGTTTGATGTAGGGAAAGGTTTTGTGGTATATTGAATTTTTTGCTCTATTTTAGCACTAAAATGCTTGATAGTCTGGAATAGAAACTTTTAAGTAACAAAAAGTGCTTTTAAAAGTACTTTTAAAAGCGCTTTTCCAATTCCCCTCCACCACATAATATTTACAATAATTTTAGAGGTATATTTTTTAAGGGGGAAAAAACAGTGTTTTGGTGCATATTTTATTTTGAAGGCTGTATAAATCTTGCAGAAATAACAATTTTACATACGTAAGCCAGACAAATTGTGTGTTCGTATGTGAGGGAGGTCTGTTTTGGTTTGAGCTTCGACAAACCTATACGTGGGAGATCTGGTCCAGGTAGATTCCTTGGTCGGGAGACTTTTTATTAACCTCACACCTGGAGAACACCGACCAAAATTCCAGACAGTTTGATAGCCGGGTGGTAGGCCCTAACACGGGACTTCCATATTTCAGTCGTCTACCATGTTTAGTGCCTTTGTCTACGTTTAGTGTTATGTCTTACCATGGCACTCGAAATAGCCCATGCACGTTAACATTCATAAAGAAACTATGCGGTTAAAGGTCTAAATACTTCAAAACCTTCTCAATCACTCTATTACTTTACAGAGAAAGCTTATTTTTCTGGCTAGTAAAAGTCATCTCTGAGACACCCTCCCAACCACAAATGAAAATAACCTCAAATAAGTTCCATTTTTTGTAGTTTCCAGAATTCATAGAAACATACCGATCCCCCCCCTCTAAACTTATTGAGCTGCTGCGCTTCTGCTTACAGCAGATCCACTTATTAAAAATGTGTGTGTGTGTATATACATATATTAATTTAAACAAAAAGATTTAAAATATTCATTTTTAAGGTGCTAATTCTGAAATTTTCGAACCTCGCTGGTCTACTACGGTCTATGTTGCTGTGTTAAGCACGAGGACCATCTCATAAAGTAAGAATACCTTTGGCGAACGACATTTTAAGGGGTTCTAACACATATTCATGTTACATTTGGAGAAAACCACCCGAAACTCCAGACCGTTAGATCAGCAAATGCGGTGTAATCCAAAACTCTGGACCTTCACACTACCTCACATCTCACATCCACCAATTTTCACTGCCTTATCCTCTCGGCCATTCTATGGAGATAAGAATGTGGTGGGCGGAAAAAAGCGCACTCGGAAAAAAACGCACGATATTGAAGGAGCGGCTTATTTCTTTTTATATGAGTGGGTGGATGGGCGGGATTGGCGCTTGAAATAAAAAATGTAAAAAAGGAGTGGACATCCGAAAGGGTGCTTTTTGGTGTAGTGATTATTTTTAAGTATTTGATTTTTTGTTTCATTTTTATACTAAACTGTTTCACACTCTGAATGCCCAATCCCCCCCCCCCAATAGAAACACTAGTATTTTCACTTAGCCTTGAGTTAAATGCTGGGTTCAAATTTGCAGAAGAGGGAGGTGAGGATATTCACTCATTGACTACTGGGCTCAAATTTGTTTTGTAATAAAAGTGCAGATGTGTAGTAATTTCTTTTCTTTGTGAAAAAATAAAAATAAAAAATTACTTAATTACTACACTAATACACTAATGTACCTCTGTTTACGCTATTTTGAATGCCCACTTGTTTGGCACATTTTTTTAACTCACGCCGCGGTACCCCCTCCCCCTCCTCTTCTCTTCCCAAAATACAAATCCATTCAATATTGTGGGCTTCTTTCCGGGTGCGCTTTTTTCCGGTGCGCTTTTTCCGTGATTCTAACAATGTCCATTTGGAGAACGGGCCCCCTCGTTTTTTTTAAGTCAGCGCCAGTGACTCTTAGATAGTCTCATCGGACATGATGGCAACGTGGAAATCAAACAACCACAATCATGCGAAATCCTATGCTCAGATGTTGCAATGCAAAGTCGTAAGTGCGCATTCTGGGGTTTGAAGGGAAAGAACAGCGATAAAAATTCAAAAAATATATATTAACTTAAAAAAAAAATAAATGTTTTAAGAAATCATTGCGAGCTTTTGCTCGGAGGATAAATGACACGATCTTAAAAAAAAAAAAAGTGCCACAAAGCAAAATTAGACCATGGAAATAAAATTTTATAATATACATGAAATATGATAAAAATGGAAGTTTTTGGTGCAAATGCTATAGTGCAAACAATAAGCGATTCGGAGATCGCGTATGCTCTTATCCCATTTATGCTCTCTTTTCTAGAGAAACATATTAAATATGAAGCGCAAGGAAAACCTAAAATAAATATTAAAAAATAAAATGAAATAAAATGCAAATTTCGTAAATATTTTTTAAAACTTTCAAACTCTGTGTGAGTTGGGGAGGTGTCGGAAAATGAGGTATTAAAATTCTAGGAATACATAAGATTCCATTAAATGTTATGCTTAATCTTCATTGATTATCAGTAATCTAAATTAAAAATAAATAAAAATAATCTTGATCCCCTCTTCCCTCTATTTCCTCTCTTCAAATAAAAGCATTCCATGTTGTTCTTACATATGTAGTAAATAATGACAAGGTGATTGTTTTCCCCGAGGTCTTTTTTCCGCACACCCTATAAAATATATTCTGTATTCTATATGTTTCTTCTTATTTTTGAAAATATATATTACCGTATATACTCGTGTATAAGCCCATCCGTGTATAAGCCCACCCCCCCAGTTTTCTCCCAAAAATCTTTCAAAATTGGCTGACCCGTGTATAAGCCCACCCTCCCAACTTTAAAAATGGACGCGTCCATGAAATACTCCCCCTACCAGAATTCGACTCCAATCTAATATCCATTCTAAAGGATATTATAGTGAAATCGTTCAAGAAGTGCTGCGTAAGCAATTCTATGGACGGGTGCGAAGACTCATTAATTGAGTCGTCGGAAAAATCCGACTCCGGCGAAGAAGAAGATGATGATTTTGTTGACATTTAGGACGATGAAATCAGGACTGAAAGTGACTTTAAAGAACTTTTCGGACGCTCCGATGAAGAATGATGTGATATGTATAGTATTTGTATTTTTCTTCTTTTTTTCTTGTAATTTGTAACATTTTGTCTTAAAATACAAAAACTTAATGCGTTAGATCTTACTTTTGTTTCCATAAAGTTAAATTGGTTGCCCCAAATGCATGGGCACCGGAAGGGGGGGGGGATTGACATGTCAATTTCCGGGACCATGGTTTTCCCATGTTCATATTATACATATTTGCGCTTATGTGTGTAGATGTTTACTGCTGCCTGAACATTGAATTTCCGATGATCAAGTTTTGAAAATTTTTTTGACCCGTGCATAAGCCCACCCCCCCATTTTCAATCTAAATTTTTGTCCCAAAAAAGTGGGCTTATACACGAGTATATACGGTATATTAAAAAATAAATAGCTTACATCATGACACTATATTACAACCCTCTTTCCCCAACCGCTAAATTAGGCCTGATTTTAAAAATTGGGCAATTAGAAAATATATTGCAAATTGTTATTTTTAACTGTTCAGAAGGCAGTTTAAACGCTTGATTTTAAATACATAGGTCAGGGGCGTAGCCAGGGGGAAGGATATCGGTATATATCCCCCCCCCGAAATGTTTGGATTAGTGATGAAATTCCGTCTATTTATACACATATAAGTTCATATCCCCTCCCCCCGAAAAATTTTCCTGGCTACGCGCCTGACATAGGTAACAGATGTAAAATATATGAGCTTGAAAGTATCGTTAAGACTGATTACCTCTCCAAATGAGGCACAGCGACAAGTTGTTGAAGTTTACAATCAGTGGCGTAGGAAAGGAGGAGGGCTCAGAGACCTCGAACACCTGAATCCCATGCCCTTGGTTGAAGGGTGAAAGTAACCACAAATTAGCACAATCATGATGTCTTTTTTGTTTTGGTTTCTAGAATCGATAGAAACATACTGAGAGCCCCCGCCCCATATCCTCAAAACATTGAATTGCTACGCTCCTGCTTACAACAGACCACCTTCTACTATGTTTTTTAACATAGAGGCGTGAAGAAAAATGCGAACAATTTTTAATTCAAACAAAAATGATCAAAAAATATGTTTTTTTAAGAATATAATGCAGAAATTTCTGAACTGGCTAGTCTATTGATGTCTGTATTGTTCTGTTACAGCAAAACTACATGAGGATTGTAGGCTTTAAGGGGAGGGTGCTTGGGGTAAGGACTTTTTAGAGGGGTTCTAATGCGTATTCACGTTACATCCGAAGAAAGCAGCACAAAACTCTATACCGTTAGATCGACAAAAGCGCGGCATTCTAGAATTTCAGGCTTTCACACATCCGCCATCTACCAATGTTTAGTGCCTTATCCATTGGCAATTCTTATACAGTCTATAGACAGATCAAGACCTAAAATATTGTACCACTAGGATCAACTCCATAAATACTCTTAAATAGAATAAAATAGATGTTAAATAATTAAAATTTGAGCATAGTCTGGAAAAAAGACTTCTATCTAACAATGATAAAACAGTTTGGTATCAACCATGTTCTTAATAAAAAGTAAATCATGTCATTAAATAGATTTAAAAAATAGAAAATAAATGAAGAATATTGTTTGAATTAAGTGCTTTATCAGTGCCCATCACACAATGTAACAAAAACTGAACATTTCGGAAATTTAATTGAAATATATGTAAATATGCCGCAGGGGACCAAATGCTCAGTTTTGTCTCCTGAAACAAACCAGAATATTGAGTGGAGATATGAGGTGTCAGATTTGAGACACAAAAATTAGGGTAATGTTACAATTAAAATCAAAACAAGGGTAAAAACAACCTACTATTTATTTATATTTACTTTTCCAGAATAAATCAGAGGGAAGACCACCGTCTTTTTTTTGTTAAAACAAGCATATGTTTTTATATTAATAATAAAAAGAACTAGAATTATGAAAATAAAATTTCTTTTATACGCAAATAAGTTAAAAGTTGAATTAAATTTTGAAAGGCTAAATTAGGAATAAAAAACTATGCACGTTTATTTGACGTGGATGGAAAACTTCGAGAAATTCTGTAGAACATGCACATGATAAAAGTGTATTATTTAAGCAGTTTTTATAGAGAAACATACTAAAAATGATTTGCAAGGGAAAATCATAAAGAAATACTCGTGGGGGGGGGAGTAAATTTGATAAATTTATTTATACGTTGAGGGGGGGGGATAGGGAAATAAGCTATCAAAATTATGGGAATTTAAAAGATTTCATTATTTGTTTTGGTTCAGCTTTGTTGTATCTCAATCACAATATTTTAAAACAGATTTCATGGAGGGAGGGGGGAGGGAGAACAGAGAGCATAAAATATACTATTTTTCTCAAGATTTATGCTATTGAATCCAGCGAAAGGGCAATTCTTGTGAATGACATGCAGTTTAGAGTTTTTTGCACCATTCACAACTTTAAAAGAAAAAATGCCTGAACATTACATCTACTGCATCAGAATGACTTTATAATTCCCTGAAAATATTCTTTTGGGTAAAGGAATAAAGGTTTAAGTGTTTAAGAAGAACAAAGATAATTTCTGAAAGTATACGCAATTACTATCCCTCCCCCCTCCAATTAAAAAAAAAAACCTTAATTTTTAGTAAAAAATAACTCTCCCACAAACTCCACTGAAAAATAACTCCACGTGATCTCTCCCACATAAAGAGTCTTCTTCATAGCGTCTTTTCAATGATGAAAGCGAACAGGTTAAATATGGGTTATATACTTCAGAGCTCCAGCAGGGCATAGCGACTGCATGAGCGCAGAACTTGATCAGTGCAACATTCAAATATGTGCGCTTGGACACAACATTTACTATAGAAAAGAGTCTTCTTGATTGTTTCTTTTCAGTAATGGCAAGGAAATTAACAATGGGTTTAATAATGTTTTAAACTAGTTAACAACTCGAGAGATTTTTATGCTTAAGTGTGCTGAGTGTTAAGATTTAGTGAGCCTCTCTTTTTTAAAATTGGTTTGATTCATACTTTTTCTTTCATAATGAAGAGAGTATCTTTGTTAAGATTGCCGTATGATTTTTTTTCTTTTTGTAAGCAAAATTATTTATAATTTGAGAAAAAAAAATTTAAATGAAAATATCCCAGTACTATAAAAACAAAGCCAATTTGTTTTACCAGTGACTCATATTTAGACCTACGCCTAAGCAAGATTCCTGTAACTGTTTTTAAAGACAAATGCTGGAAAGTGCTTCATAATCTATGCATTTGTCATGATTTATTTCCTAATTTTATTACTATTCTATTATTATTCTTATTATTTTTAATATTATTTCAATCACGAGTTTTTTGTCTACGCGAGTTTTTCTACGCGCAGTATCACTTTTCAATTTTTGTTGATTTTAGGGACTTGGGTATGATTTTCTTTAGTTTTCATTCTTGCATTCTGTGTGGTTTTTTCCTTGGTACGTTCTTTTTTTACCCTACTTTTTTTTTCTTCCTACCTAGCGTGAATGAAGTATTTTGAAATTTAAAGTATGATTTTTTTCATACTTTCTTGGCTATTTCTATTAAAAAGGTTATCTCTCTATTCTAAAAAAAAAGTAACGGCCGCGGTCGCCGCTGTCAAAGCTTGTTGGGCTATCTCCTCCTAAACCGTGTGGATTTGAGTTTCGACTAAGGTGTTCACAGATTCGAAAAATTCCGAGGAACCTGATAAACTGACTTAAATTTCGAAAATCGAATTATTTTAGAAGATATTAATAAAAAACTGAAAAAAATAAACATAATGGTTGCCAGATTTGGCATAAAATCATTCACTCCTTTGCAACAAAGCAATTCCAAGTATGTAAAATAGCGTGAAATTGACAAACATGAAGTAGAATGATACCCATTTTACGCCAAATTAAAAAGTATATGAAATAAATAACTCAAAGTGTGTTACACAAAGTTGACAATTTCAAATAGTAAATTCGCTTAGACAACAGGAGTTTAGAATGAGCGACTATTCGTTTTTACAAAACAGAATAACTAATTGTAAATGATTTTAAAAGTGCCATCTTGGCATTAGGAATAATCTGGCAAAATGGTATCTTTCCAAGCAGGGTAAACTTCGCGTTCCAGAATGTTAGAACCCAGTATCTTGAAAATGAAAAATAATTAAAATGTAGATTATTTTAAAGCCGGTTCGGTCCAGCTGTAGTATTTGCTACCAGTAGACATATTTGGTGGCGTTAACTATGCCATTATAGCAGTTATAGTACACTTTGGATGTTTGCCAGCGCGGCGAGATGATATAATTCGTGGTGCTAAATATGTCAATCTGCAAAGGATTATGTATATGAAAATATGGAGAATGGTTTTCCGAGAACCTTACATGAGCAGTAATTATAAGTTCTGAGCATGTGTAAATCGCCAAATAATGAAAAGTTGACATTGGTGGCAAGCTATCCTAGCTGTTCCGTAGTTTTTATAAAGAAAACATATGAAGAACCGTTTTCTTAGAGCTAATTATTAATTATACATATACGTAAGCCACCAAATATTGAAAAATCGCCATGCGTGGCAAATACGCAAGGTGTCCAGTTGGTTTTAAATAATTAAAAATACAGCTGAAACAGATGTTCTGCTTTTATTACGCTTTCAGCTCCTAATTAATATAACTTTTGAATGGCAATATTAAATATGATTGTGTTTCTCAGGAGTGCAAATAATTTTTCCAGCGATTATACGCGGAGTCCGCACTCCAGGTGGAGTATACCTAAGGACCCGTACAACACGGATTCCTATAACAAAATATATACCGTCTTATGTGGGGGGATCTACTGTAGTGTGAAGTTTAAATTTTTATGTATCAATGAACATGCAAGAACCAAGCAATGTGTAGCTCAGTAACATTCTTTCTGATCCAATCTTTGGGATTTGTCTGTTGAAATTCTGTCTTTTTTACGAATAAGCCTTATTAGGGGCCGAATGCCTCATACGAAAAGCGAGCGTAGCGAGTCTAGGGGCCTTGGCCCCTAGTATTTATAAAATTATCAAGAAACCTTTTAATAGAAATAGCCAAAAAAAAATGTAATTGAAACATTTATTTGAAAAGGTATTTGAAAACCACTAAAAGCAGAGTTGCAAAAAATTATTATTTGTTCTAAACTATTAATTTTACAGTTTTACAAATATATAATTTGCTATGTAAAATGGGAGAGTATTTTTTATACAGAGTATTTATAAATTTGTGATACAATTTTTATTTATTTATTTTTTACAAATTCATATATACAGAGATTAGTGTATCCTTGTAAACCAGTACGTAATTGTTAAATGCAAACCTTTTAACCTGTACTGAAAAATAGTCTTCCTAACTTCCCACAAAGAGCACAGTTTCAATTTTATCCATCTGGGGAAAAAGATAGTCTTTCCAAGTATCCAAAATTCTGTAAACGGACAGAGGGGTTGATCTGTCCCGGAAACATGCCTCTACTGAAGCACAAAAAACAGCTATTAGCTGGAGCGGCTCTGCAGCAATTAGCCTGAGGGATTCGCGGTAGGGAGTCCAGGGTGTCTGGGGGGGATGAAAAATCAAGTTTTTTTGCTAGGAAAATATCCTTCCCGTCTTGCTTCCGTAGAAATAGATTTCTGTTCTAAAACGAGGTGCAGTTTCTTGACGAAAACATTCGAATGACTAGTCAGTCAGACGGTTAAGGGGTTCTAAAGAGTATTTACGTTACATCGGGATGAAACCGCCCAAAACTCCAGACCGTTAGATCGAGCGTTACACGGTGGACCAGAACTCTGAACTTTTACTCGTCAGTATGTTTAGTATCTTATCCAGTCGGCCATCGTTTTGAAGGTTTCCATTTTTATTTGATTCGCATGTGTTAAATTAGTGATTCTTAAAGTGGTCCATATGGACCCCCAATAGTCCACTCCAACTTGCTAAGGGGCCATGCTAAGAGCAAAAAAAAGGAGTCCATCTATATAAATAAAATTAGACTTTTGTCTGTACATTTCTTGGAATTCAAAAATTTTGCGATTTCTATCCGTTTGAAGCATCCGGGAATCCGATGCGACCCTCAAAAAAAGTTTGTCTGTCTGTCATTCTGTCGTTCTGTCATTCTGTTGTTCTGTCATTCTGTCATTCTGTCCGTGACGCTTTTTTTGTTCAAGCATCACAGCAAAAAATCTTGATTGGATTTTGAGATTTTGCGAAAATCCTTTCAAACTGCGTAAATTTGTGTTCAAGCATCACGTAAAAACGACTGAAGCGAATGATATGAAATTGGGTGTCATGATAGGTGCTCACTAAACTTAAAACATAGGCGTCAAATTAAAAAAAAATCTTGATTAGATTTTGAGATTTTGCGAAAATTATTTCAAACCACATAAATTTGTGTTCGCACATCACGGAATAACTGCAAAGGTGAAAAAATGATATTTGGTGAAATGATAGGTGGTCACTCACCTTAAACTATCAGCATCTAATTAAACTAAATCGATCAGATTTTGAGATTTTGCGAAAATCGTTTAAAACTGAGTGAATCTTTGTTCACGCATTACGTAATAACGATTAAAGCAAATGATATGAAATTTGGTCACATGATAGATGGTTGCTCAAAATGAACTATAGGTGTCCAATTTTTTAAACATTTTTATTATATTTTGAGATTTTGGGAAAATTCTCTCAAAATACTTTTATATTTCTTCAAACATCACGTAATAACGACTAATACGAATGATACGAAACTTAGTGATATGATAGGTAGTTGCTAATCTTAATTTATAGGCGTTGGATTTTTAAAATATTTTGATTACATTTTGAGATTTTGTGAAAATCGTTTTAAAATGCTGAAAATTTGTTCCAGCATCACGAAATGAAGACTGCAGGAAATGAAATGAAATTGGGTGACATGATAGGTTGTCACTCAACTTAAATTGTAGGCTTCCAATTTTTCAAAAAATATTGATTGGATTTTAAGATTTTGCGGAAATTATTCGTTCGCGCATCACATAATTATGACTAAAGCGAATGAAATGATATTACTTAGCTACTCTTTAACCTGTAATATTTTAACAATACATAAAAATTATAGCTTCGCTTTCTTTACTTTGGCAACATACTACATCCATTCTGTGTACTCCTACAATGCTGACGAAAGTTCTTGCTTTTTGGAAATTTGCATTCACTAACCCGTCAAGGACGGGTACTTCAGCTAGTAATATATAAAAAAGGGTACCAGGAAAATGGATTTTTTCCCAAATACATAGAAAATCCATCGATATATGTTCAAATATGTATAAAAGCATCCTTAAATTTTCTGAAAGCATAAACTGTGAACGAAGGGACAATCCAGTATTTAACCGATTAATCGGGTCCGACTTCGACCGGGTATAAAACCGACTTCGACCGGGAATTTTTTTTTTTTTTGGGGGGGGGGGGGGTTGAGAAAAAAAATTAGCTACATTTTCCTACGATAGATGGCGCTATACAGAAATAAGTACCAGATATCTATGAAAACAAAAATTATTTGAAGGCAGCACATGTTTGCAATCATACCACAACGCAAGCGTACTTGTTCTATGTGTCCGCCATCACCACAAATGACAGTTTGCAAGCAAGTGATAACACCGTTCACTGCAGCATGTAACATTGCCGGTTTGATGCAGGAAAGTTCATGGCGAATAGCATCCTTCAACTCCACTAAAGGCTATTGCGATAAACTCGGGACTATTGCGATAAACTCGGGACTTAACATAACCCTAGGGCCAAAAATCAACGGGAGTTGAGTCCGGTGAGGGAGGTGGCCATTCATGTGTAAAGTGACAGATGAGTACTCGTTCGTCAGTGAACGTCTTTTTCAGGAACTGCTTCCCTTCGGTCGCAATTCTGAGAAGGTGCACCGTCTTTCATGAATATCACCTTGGCAAGGGCATTATGTTCCAACAAGCACGGTATCACTTTATCTGGTAGCATTTCTAGGTAACGTTTTCCATTGACTGAACATGTCTAATCTTCCACAACGCTCTTCAAAGAAAAAGGGACTCACAATAATTTCTGAGGTAAAACCACACCAAGCAGTAACATGTGGTCGTGTATTGATTCCTCTGTGTATGCATGTGGGTTCTTCTTTGCCCAGATTCTACAGTTGTGAGTGTTAACTGCTCCATGCAATGAAAAATGAGCCTCGTCTGTCCACAAGATACTGAGCAGCCATTGTGGATTTTCTTCGAATTCCGACAAAGCAGAATTTTCAAATGCCATTCGTTTAGCTGCGTCAACTGGCAACAGCTGTTGAAGCGATTGCAATTTGTAGGGCGTCACATTGACATAACGTGCATATTTTTATGAACAATTATTAATGCAAATGTTAATTACTTTTGTCTAAATTTAAACTAATAACACCGGTCAACACGATTTTTGGGTCTGACTTCTACATGTTACATTTTAGTTTCTCCTACGCCAAAACTAAGGAATATATATATATATATATATATTAATGAAAGTTTGCTTTTGTAGAAATGAAAGCAATTTTTCGGCAAAAATCACTGATTTTTATATATATATATATATTTTATAATTCCACTCTAAATTATGATCAGAAAAGTTTCTGCTGGATATAAAAGTCTTTTTTATTCAAGATTTGTGATGAACAATAACATATAAATGTAAAATAATAAGAAATTAATGTCTAATAGTGAAAATTTTTCGTATTTATGTCCGTATGAGCAAATAATACTACAAGCAATACGACAGAGTTACAAATAATAATACAGTTTACTTTCGGGTTAATCAAAGTGCTGCCATCTTTCGTTTATGAAATAAATTAAAATATACTTATCGACGTAAATCAGACAAAAGCAAACTTTAATACCTAAAAATGAAAAGTTAAGTGTTTTTCAATGTCTAGAATCAGAATTTAAGTATGAGAACAGAAACCCAAAAAGAAAATTTTTTTTTGTTGACCGGTGTAATCTTTTAATTTCTATGCATGAAATACGATGCTGTAATTTCAGTTATAAATCTATTAATGGGGAACACTTGGTTTAAGTTTCAAATTACAGAATCATCACAAATGAATAGCCCAACTTTCAGAGGCTGCAGCTTCTAAGCACTACAATGTAGCATTACATGTAACACATCGTTTTGAGTGCTAAGTTATTAAGTTTCATTGGCCGCAGAATAGACTGCGACTCTCTTTTCAAGAAAAATCGTACTTTAAGAGATTTACGAGTGGCCCGCAAGTACCACTCTCTGAAATTACGTTCTTCGGTGCTATACATAAAAGATAATCCTTAGCTGTTGACATTGATTGAAATGTAACATTAAAATGCAGAAAAAAGTGAGACGAATTCCATTGTAGCATTTATATTGCTCATGTTTTTGGTTGTGGTCACATTGGACATTTATGACTGTTGTTTTTGTTGTTGCTAATACCCTCTGGCAACCGCGAAGAGTCGCCAGATCCCCCAGACAGGAAGGCGATGGGCGGAAGAGGCGGCTTCCATTTTAATGAGCCCCAGTGGGAGGAAGTCCGACTTAGCTCGGGGTCCCATAATTTTGAACCATTTCCAGATGAGGGACCAACCATCTGAAATCGACACAAACAGAGGTAGTTTTAAACATGGAAGACATTGGAAGCGCGACGGATTTTATGTGCACCAGCTCCCATTAGCGTACATGGTCCCACAGCAGCCCAGCTGCGAGAGGAGTTCACCCTCCAAAGCACTGATCAAGCCGGGTGCTGCTTCACTTTCTGTGTTCTTACGGAACTGAATTCAGTGACTAGGCCACCGCTGGACACATTTATAACTGGATGCTATTAGAAACTTTGCAATGTTATTTCTTAATTTCTTTTTCCCAAAATGCGAGTTTATTTTGTAGTTTTGTTAACAGAGCTTTTCAAAGTTGGGATATTCATTTGCAATCACTTGTATTTTATTCTGTCATGCTAAGAAATATTGCAGATAGACATTACAGGTGCAGGGTGGCTTATGTGAATGAATCGGAAACAACCATCACTACCCACGGTTTGTATTTATGTGCCCCGCAGACTAAACTGCGGGCTTCGAAATAAACGGAGCAAGTACTCTCCCCGAAACGGAATCATCTACAGAGTAGGGAGGTCTCCAGAGCATCTCTCCCTCTTCTGAAGACTCCCGCCTCCCGGAGTAGTATTACCCGCCGATTCCAAAATGAGGTGTTGATTCGGAAGTGGAAAACTGTGTTGTTGCGGTAACAATTTGGCAGGTTTTCTGGCGAACGGTAACCAGGCTAAATCCACGCAAGCCCGCAGATTAAGGAACAAAATGAAGATTGGCAGTGGAAAATCGAGACAAAGTGGATACTTCATGCCCCTCCGAGCGATTGTAGGAGGAGATCACAATGATCGGGAAAGGACTTTCTGGTAATAAATGATGGATGGATTTTTCATGTATCTTAAAAGAAAACATACTCACGCACTCGTAGCTTTGTGAACTGAGGGGATCTTGAATAATACAGGATAGTCCCATTTGTGCTACCAAAATCTTTTTTTTTTTTTTTACTTTTAAGGCAATAAAGAGTTATAGCTATATATGTGTATCATTCTAAAATAAACAGTTCTTCGAAATTTAAACTCTTTCTTTCTTTGCATTGCATCAACATTTAGGAAATCTATAATTTAATTTATTTTTAATGTATTGCTGCCACATGTGTATCACTCCTATTTTTGTGGTTTCTAACGATTTGGGATTAAAACGATTAATCGGTGATTTGGCATATCACATACTGGGCTTCTATAGATGAACAGCTGACTACTTGGCTGAAAAAACAGTGAACTTCTGTGGGCACTTCATGTAAGGTCTTCAAATAGCTAAGATCTCCCAGTCTCTTCCGCATATTCACGTCAATCAGTGATACCCAACAAAATAAGATTGAACTTCTCTCCTGAGTTGCAATTACTTTATTTGATATTGACACTGTTGAACTTGATTACTACAAAGTCGTCAGAGAAACCGGAGTACTCATGACACTAAAATGGGAGTTTTGTATAAAGCGATACTGATACAAAACAAGGTGACCACAGATTTTGTATGTTGATGCCGATAATTTATTAAAAGAATGACCATCGTAATACATTATACTATCTTGCAACACATCTTTTAAAGAAATTGTTGAATTGTTTTCACTTCAACAAACTTTAATAATTATAATACGGTTGAAATTTAATTTTTTGTTGTTTCAATCTTCAAGGCGTCCCAGCATATTGGATACAACACCAAGTGAAATTGGCAATTAATTTATAAATAGAAAAACTAATGACATATCTAAAAATTCTAAAAGAATCATACACGTTGCATAAAAGATTTACTTCATATAAGGACCTTATGAAAACTAAAAAGGCGTTCATTAAATTATTTCTGAAAGTAATTCAAAATGTAAGTTAAAACCGCCTATTCCTGACGCTGCTCCTAAAGCTATATACATATTTTAGTTCACTTGAAATAAGGAAATACCATAAAGTTTTATGTTGATACTACTAAACGAAGTTGAAATACGCTATCTGCAGCATCGTGACTTCCAAACAGATGAGCCAGTTTAAAATATAATTTGTTTTGTTTATAAGCTAGTTTAATCAGAATGAGTTTTAGCTATATTGGATTATCTTTACTTATGTCGGAGGGGTTTCATAAAGCTTGATTCATACATGTTAAACTGAAAAAATATTAAAATATATGCACAGAACTCTATTATCAAAAAAATTAAAATTACAGTTCTAGACATTTGGATAGTGATATTTTATTGGATTAAAAATTATAATCGCATATGATATGCATACAAAATACAATGATGTTAGTGACAGCCCAGACAGCACATAAGCTTAAATCAAGCTTGACATTTCTTTGAATTTGACGTATTAATACAAGCTTGACAGTTCAATTCATTTTAAGCCTGCAGCAAGCTTGAGAAGTCAATTTGAACTGTCAACCTTGAATACAACTTGATTACAGCTTGAAAAGGAGGCTTCGGTTATGGCGCCATCTGTCGCTGGACATTAAATAAAGAAAAGTTCGTAAAAGTTGTGTTTTATTTTATTATCGCACAAAACCTGGACATTAGAACACGCAAGGGGAAGGAATGAATGGGATAAGCCCCTCTGAAGTGTAACACGAGGGGAGTTTTAGTTTTATTTACATCTAATTAACATTAGTAATTCCATTAACTAATTAATTAGCCTAAAATAAATTTTAATATAATTAACACAATTTAGTTAGTTAAGACTCATAGATCAATAAACAAGAAGTTAGGAGTTTTTGAAAACGTATGGTATGGCCATATATATATATGCTTATCACAAAATATCCATTAGTTAACATTTTTTATTTCGTGATGAAGTAAAGAAAATTTCGAACTTTTTGGTGTATCAAGAAAATTTTTTGGAGTGAGAAACTTTGCTCCCATGCCTCGTAATTGCCATTCCTGGAATTTGCGCACCCATGCGCTAATAATACAAACGGACTAAAAAAAATATTAAAATCACTTTTAAATACATAGTCTTGTTCTAAATAAGTATAAATAAATAGGTAATTTTTAATTCAATTTTAGTATTCTTTAAAAATGTTTTATTTTTATGTCGGGAAAATGCAACAGCAAACAAAAATAAGTTAAAATGCTTGTGATAGTAGTATGGGGGCCCCAAAATAACCTCTTGCCCCGGGGCCCCGACCACTTATGATCAGGCTCTGGCCGCCACAAAATAATTTATCATCAGTCATAAATGTACTTGACCATAGAATTAAAAAAAAAAGATTCTATATTTCCAAATATGGAAATTCTTCAAAATAAAATACAATTATACTACGAAATTGATTTCAAAATCAGTCGTTTGTCTCGATTTGAGTCGTCGTTTGTCTCATTCGACACAACATGAGTGTTGCGATATTGAAAGTTTTAAAACGTGTGCTGCTGTTAAGTTTATATTATGTTTATTTCCCTATTAGTAGAGTCTCTAAATCACACGTAACATTATTTTAATTTTGATGCATCCCATGGAAAAATAAAAGGAACAGATCAACATATCGGCCACTAGATCTCGCCAGAATACGGAGTGAACAGTCAGATCAAATTTTAGTCATATCAGCCCAACTCAGGTTGGCCGAGTGGTTATGACGCGGGCCTCCCAACCCAAAGATACCGTGTTCGATCCTAGCACCGGACGTTTGATGGTATCAGCTTAAGATAACTTGAAATTTCAGCGTAGAGGGGAAAATGCGTGGAAAAATAAAATATGTTGGCCGAGTTCGCCGACCGACGCCCCGTGTATTTGGAAAATTTTTGAAGCTTGAAATTAAGCTTGCTATGTCAAGCCTAATGCAAACTGGGCAAGTGTAAACTAGAACACTTGATTCAAGCTTGCATTAAGCTTACACGCTTGAAATTTTCAAGCTTAATTCAAGTTTATTGACTTGATAAATCAAGCTTGATGCAAGTTTGCTGTGCTGTCTGGGAGAGCAATTGCCACACGGTTGAGAGGTTGCAGACACTCACTACATTTACAATAACTGTGAAAATGAATACCACGCCGGCTGATTTGGAAAGCCGTTCTGTGGTTATTATTTATTTCTGAAATTTGCATAAAATATATAGATTCACTGTTAATAAAAAACCATTAAGAAGTTTGTAGAAGTAGCAGCGTAGTTTGTGAAGAAGCACTTTTAATTAGCTGAAGTGTTTAACACCCCTGATTTGTATTGAAAGGTGTTCAAAAGTCCTCTGACACCTGCAGTTAAAAATGAATAGCCTTGGTTATGCAACTATCGGCAAAATAAAATATATAAAAGTAATTATGACTATACATAATAAAATAACATAAGTTTTACAATCAAATAGCATACGTAATTTATTTTACGAAAATTTTAAAATACAAAAGTATCACAAACAATAAAATCTAATATTTTAAAATTATAATTAAAAAATTATTAACGTACAATATCGTTTTTAGATATAGCCTTTTTTAATTGCGTTTTCTTAACTGCAGTCTGTTTTATCATCTTTTTCTGTTCTTTATTTTTCTTTTGCGAGATCAGTTGATTCTTATAAGGACTCATCGTTAAAATAGTACTTTCCATCGTTTATCTTTTTCTCGGAGGGCGTAATTCCGTTTTCTTTGGCAAATGTTCGACATCACGTGGACTCATAGAGGAAGATTTTAGGGAGTCACGCATTTTGAGAGCGGTTGAAGGGTTGTCATGATGGTTAGGACCCAGTACTTGGTTTTCTTAAGTCGATGGATCATTTTACACGGCAACGCGGCTGTCTCTTTTAGGTCATATTACTGGATGACGCTGAGAAACATAACAAACTTAGCAAATGTAATTGCAGTCTAAAAACATACTCCATTCAGTAAACCAAGTCATATTTCTGTACACGAAAGCCTGTACATCTAAATAAATGGGAAATTTAGTGTTTACCTCATAATAAATGTTATGATACCCGATTTTTCAAAGCTTTCTATTCAGACGCTTAATACTGTGATCGCGCCATTGCTTCTTCTGCACCTGGCACCAGTGGCGTAGGCAAGGGAGGGGGATAGGGGGTTCATAACCCCCCCCCCTCCCATGAGGAATGTTTAGCCATACAAAATGTATATTCTTCACTTCCCTATCACACTCATGTATACATTATGTGAATTGTAGTAGTTATAACCCCCCCCCATGGAAATTTTCTGGCTACGCCACTGCCTGACACAACTAGTTTAAGTGTTATCCAGCAGATAGAACTACCTGTTTGGAAGAATACATATGTGGATCATTTCGCCAGCTTGTATAATTTAGGCCAACTTTCCTTATTTGTGCGAAAAATGAGAGTAAGCCATGTTCTTGAAAAAAAAATAAAAATATTGATTAATCGTAATATCGCGATATAAGATTGAAATATCGATTTCTGAAATTTCAACATTGTCCAGCTTTATTGCTCAAAACAGTAAAATCTAACATATGACACTTAAGATTTCTTTTAACTATATATTAGATTAATATTTTCAGTGATTGGTCGAAAAACAACCTACATTTATTTTGAGGAGTTCTGTTGCATATTAATAAAAGATATGTATGTTTTATGATTTTTTGAATATTACTTCATAATTCATAATTAATATGAAACAAAATAAAAAATCGTTATCTTTTGGATTTTATAAGTTTTATTTTGATGCAAATTATAATGGCATTGAATATTTTAGAAGGTGCATCTTAAAGTTTAAATTCCCTTTATTCAGTGTTTTTTTTAAGCCATACAAAATTCATTAACTTTCAAAGCTGATATATATATATATATATATATATATATATATATATATAAATGTTTAATAAATGTTTATATGACTTCTTTTAGGCAAAAATTATAGCGTAAAATAATAGCGAACATTTCTCGAAAGTAAAAAGAGACCCTTCTGTTTGTTCTATGAAACAAAGTATTTTGCTCTCAGAAATTATGGTCTTTAATAGAGTTTATAATCAAGTTCTGTATTTACTCACATGTGCGGAATACAGTAGCAAAATAACAAACTACACAAATATTACATGCATTGTCATTTATTTTTGTCCAAAATATGTGATCTTTATCACAGAATATTTCTCTACAACCAATAAATCAATAATAGGGCTTAAAACTAACTTATTATTCCATATTAATGATATGTGTAGATTTATATACTATATAAATAAATTGAACATCTCTGTTTCTCCATATTCTGTTCATGAAAGTGCGTTTCTGACAACGCAGCTTGTGTAATCTGTTTTCCTAATGAAAGTCATTCAGCTATTTCCCTTGCAATTCTAGATCTATATTAATGACGAAAACGCTTATATTCGAGATCCATATGATATTTATTTCATTCTCTTTCACACATGCGCTATGCTCTAAGGATCTGGGGTCAAGATCGATTTGTCTCCGTGGTGTGACAGCAAGCAACAAACAGTCCTCTGAGGTGACATTAGAAAGCGGATTCTGTCCAGTTCCAGTCACTTACAGAAACAAGTAATCAGAATGAAACAACAGATCGCTGTTTATTTTGAAAGAAGATTTTCAATAGGGATGGGAAGTAGAGTCAGGAAGGATTTTGTGAGATAACAAACAGAAATTAAATATTCATCGCCAGAGCTACTTCAATGTAACACTAAGTCCTCTGATCAGTTTACGCTAAATTATATATCTGTGTTTCTAAATACATAGGGTGTCATAGTGATTGGTACAAATTTTAAGGGAGGTAGACCACGTAACAAGGATTCAGAATCACATAGCGATGTGGGGTCGGATACGTTGTCTTCGTGTAGTTTGTAATAATAACTTAGGAAGCAGTGTTAAAATAATAGCGAGTTTTCCGACTATTGTTAGCCAAGAACTAATGTATCCTTCGTAAAAAACACGTGACTAACATTATTATTTTAAAAATTCTATTATGGATAAAAATTTGAGACAACCCCCGTTGCATATGAAACTTGGTTAAGAAATTAGATAAACACTCCCCAAACACGACCAACATTCTTTTTCCAAAGGGATAATTAACAAGTAAAGAAAATGGCGTTTTTGAGCCCTCACTGCTATGTGACTCTGAACCCTTATTATGAGCCCTACCTACCCTTAAAGTTTGTCCCAATCATTATATGACACCTGTATCAATTTTTCAACTTTAAAGTTTGAATGATTGGATTTAGAACTAATTTTTTCTGCATTGAAATTACGCTTATCCAAATGAATTGTATTTTATATTGTTAAGACTGCCTGAACACAGCAAGGAAGGGCTCTGCCCTTCGCGCTGAAATTTTCGAAGGGGACTGATCTTCCTTTTTCCATCACCCGGTTTTAAAACTTTGGCATATAAATAACCTGTTCACTTCCACCATTGGGAAGACGCGACGGTGAAGATTACTATTTAAACCGTATGTTTCTTTCCAGAACTATACTTTAAATGTTCTATTCCGAATTTTCTCAACGATTACATTTAACAATTAAAATATTATTCTTGCTAATTAAAAACATACCTCTAAATGAGTACCTGTGCTTAAATTTCTGTATGTGTATGGAACAGGTGTGATTGCTTAAATAGCAACATTATTTTTTATATTGTGCATTTTTAACATGATTTATTGTAAAATGTGTTATGAATATTATAAAAATTTAAAAATGACTTTTCCGAGATTTAAAACTCAAACGTAAACCCCTATTACACTCATGTCCATAAATTAAGGATAATGAAATTCAGGCAAAGAAACAGAAAGAAGCAAAACAAATTTGACTTATTTGTAAAGTCTATTTATTAAACAAAAAGTAAAGAGCAAAAAAGATGCTATATGTTTGACATAATTAATAAAAATTGCAAGTTTTACTCCCTTGACCAAATTTCAAAAAAGAACCTATTTACAAAAAACAGTATAACATGGTTAGTAGGATGGTTAATACGGAGTATGTCTCCCGGACGATGCAATACAGGCCTGTTAACGCCTAGGCATGCTGAGTATCAAATGATCAATCTGATCTTGGGGAATATTACACCACTCATCAAACAATGCACTCCGAAGTTCCGGTAGACAGGTGGGAGGGGGTTGACGGGCTGCAATTCGTCTGCCAAGCATATCCCACACATGCTCTATTGGATTCAAGTCCGGTGAGTATGCTGGCCAATGCATACGGGTGATATCCTCCGATTGAAGGCATTCGTCTAACTAATGTTTGCACGGTGAGGACGGGCGTTGTCATCCATAAACACAAATTCAGCACCCATGGCGCCCCGAAACAAACGTACATGTTGTTCCAGAATGACATCCCGAAAGATGTGGCCTGTCATCGTTACACTCTGAACATGCAGGTCAATTCTGGAACCAAGAATAATTCCTCCCCAAACGAGCAATCCTGCACCACCGTAACGGTGTCTTTCAATGGTGTTCTCTTGGTGGTAACGGGTACCTGGCGCTCTCCAGATGAATGTCCGGCGAGAATCAGACTCCAAACTAAACCTGGACTCGTCGGAAAACATCACACAAGACCACTGTTGCGGTGTCCACAACGCATGCTCTCTACTCCAGGTTAATCGCAGGCGACAGTGAGTTGCGGTAAGTGGAACACATCTGACAGGCCTACGAGCATATAGACCAATGTGCCCTAAGCGTCTGTACACGGTCTGCCTTGAAACTGTCGTACCGGTAGCTGAAGAGAGCTGACGAGACTGGTGTGATGCTGTACTCCGTCTGTTTCTCTTAGCAGTAACTTCCAAATAGCGGTCCTCATTCGGCGTTGTAACTCGGGGGCGACCTGTGCTGTAACGTCTACTCACATTACCATCATCTTGGAATCGTTGCCAAAGCCTGGAGATGACACTCTGGGCGATTCCAAGTTCCTCGGATACTTCCAGCTGGGTACGTCCACATTCCAGTCGTCCGATAATTCTGCCACGTAAAACATCATCCAAATGCCTCCTTTGTGCCATAACTATGCGGTTTTTGCACTGAAAGGCTTTCACAACGCTTGTGAACAATTTTACTTCTTTGCCACCATTCCTTATATACCCCTCTCTTACACTCTCGTCATTGTGACGTACCATCCACGCCATCTGGTGGTTTCCTGTAATTTGCATATTCTTCTTCAAGACGTGTGTGATCATTCCACAGGTGAAATTTTTATTTTAGAGATCAATTTCTGTGTGATTCTGAATTATCCTTAATTTATGGACATGAGTGTAATTGATGGAGTCGAAAACATTACTTTTTGTTGAATTGGAACACACTCTATGTCTTTCAAGTATCGCGGGACTCATTATTTTTCACTATTTTTATTTTGTATCTTTAATAATACCCTGATATAAAAGTTGCAACTTAGACGTTGCATTTGGTGGCTAAAAGACAAGTTTTATGCTGATGACAGGACTATCTGTAGGGTGTGCCAGACAGTTGTCAGTAAAAAGGGATGATTTTTCTCTTTTGCTTACAGAAAATGGTATGTAACTTTTAATTTAAAAACTGTTAAACTATTTGTGAAAAGTCATCCCAGCACCACTTTGAAAAAGGTAATCCCATGGAAACATACGGACATTTTTATAGCTTGAAGACCCACTTTTCCCAATTACACACAATTTTAGTTTATGGGTGCCAGTAGACTTGCCGAAATTTTTAAAAATTCATCTCTTTCCGTTAATTTTTTCCACACTAAAATGTCTGTTCTCCCAGGTTAAGAGGCTTGAGCATCGAGACAGTGGCGTAACTCGGGTACTGATAACGGTTATACCACTACAATGAGAGATGAATATGAGAAATATGGAGACGGCCATTTGGCACCTTGACCAGATGACATCCATACTAATTAGCCACAATACCAATATGAATATAACTTCGGAGAGCAGCCTACCCTTGTCCAGATTTTCCTTGCAAAAGGATTTTTATTTTAAAATCCTCCGCCAAATTACTTCGTTCAAATATAATGGACGGCGCTGCACATTATATTTCAACGAAGCAATATAGACATCAATAACTGATTTCTTCTTGGCCTTTTCTCTGTCAACACCACCATAAATTGGATAATTTAAACTATTAGCTTATCGGAACCACGTGAATAAAACTCTTTCCAACTCTTTATACTTCCCATGCTTCACCTTTTGTCACTTCTTCCTTCCTACCAATCCAATTTGTACAATTTCAGGTCTGTTTCATCAAGAGGCAATAGAAAATGTTCTTTGATTCACAAATGGTTTTATTAGGTTTAAAATTTTTAATACTTACTTTTGTTTGCAAAATTAAATAATTAAAACACCCAGGTTCGGATTGGTTATATAAATTTGTTTTAATAAGAAGTATTTCTTCCGTACTTGTGAATTTATGGTGGGAGAGGGTGCACCCAGCGCCAAAACTGTTACCGAGTTCGAGCCGAAACTTTTCCGGAGGCCAGTAGATGTAGTTCAGAGTTCGAGCAGCTCCATTTGCGAGCCTTTGTAGGTGCAGCGAACCAACCGCTGCCATTTCAAACCATTGCTATTAAAGGATTTGTTAAGTTTGTAAAAGAGGTGAATTTCATTCATGACAGCAACGAACCAGCCCATTACAGTCCACTAGTTATTTCCTGAGCTCTCGCGGACAAGAAGCTTTATATTACTTTTACTGGTATATTCTCATTTTTGTGTACTATTTTAGGCTAAGGTATAATTTACGTTAGCACCTATATTATAGCATTTCCCCTAAATATAGTATAACCTTTAAATGTGATAATTAACAATATTTATGGCGAATTCAAATTAAAAAGACTACTTAGTAAAAATTTTATTTGGTATAGGGTTGGAAAATTAGCTGTCTAAGAAAATATATAGTATTCTCTCTCTCTCTCTCACACACACACACACAAAAGGAAAAACAGAAAAAAATTATATCTAGGATGTGATGATTATTAAATTATTCATTTTATGATGGTGTGTGTCTACCTGTATATAATTCTATGAATTATTCTATTTTTTTATATTATTTTTATTAAAAGGGTTTACTATATTCAACACAACTAAAACATGCTTAAGCATATTTTCGCCATGCTTCATTTATACCGTACCTGGTAATATTCATGTGACCACTAGACACTTTAGTGTACCAATACTAATAAAAATTTGTCGGCAAATAGTGATGAAAGAGTTGCCACTGCTGTAAAACAGAAATTAATTCATAGAAGTTTCACCTTAAAAAGGGAGGTAAATGAAAATTACATGTTTTCTGGTGGTCACATTAATATGGTCAGGCACTGTCAACTTCTTTTTTTTATAAGTAAATACTTGGAAGTGTTACGTGCAAAAACTAAATTTTAATAAAGTAGAACTCTTCTAACCCATCACCTTTGGGACTAGAGAAATGGTCGGTATGCAAGAAAGGTTGGATTACCAGAAAGTACAGTAAAACATGGATTTAGAGTAACATAAAATATCTCTAATCTCAAAACTGCATGTATTGTTCTCTAGAGTAAAAAAATTGCAATAGCAATAAACTGCACAAAAGCTGTTATTATTATTGAAAGAAAGCAATACTGTATGTATTTACTGTACATGTGTACATAATGTAAATATTGAAGGTAGAGTAAAGTAAAAAAATTGGAAAAGAATGTCGGCTCGATCATGGTAGGACTAACCGCGGTGGCGGATGAGAGAGGTTCTACTGTATAGTCAATGATATTTTGATAGCTTAATGATGCCTTTGAGTCGCATTGCAAAAATGTTTGAATACTAAAGAGGTAACAGATACATACTAGATATGAGAGAAGCTCAGCTCAAAATGGTCTCGGTTTTGTTAATTACTGTTGTGTTTAGGCTCATAAGAAATTTCTAATTCCTTTCATGTAAACAATTTTTAAAAAACTGCATAATTTTGGGAAAAACATACGTTATAAAATATTAGGGATCGGGAACACATAGAGAATGCCTGAAACTCTTAAGAACGGATATTTTACAACAATGGTTTATTGCTTTCGTTAGTTTATGTTTATATTAATGAATGCATATCATTTCTATTTATGAAAAAACTGAAGACGTTATGATGCTTTAACTGCATTTTATTCACAATATTATTCCAATTGGCAAAACATGAAATCCTAGCGATAAATAAATTAAAGATTAGCATAAATCTTCATTCTCATGTTCAACTTAAATAATATCTTTTGGTCTATGAGGAGACAGATTACAAGCCCATGGGTTTCACATTATGAGGTTTAAGATGCTTCAGAGCCACTCGGGTTAACACTTTCAATTAATGAATATACTAAAATGCATATTAAAAGCTATTTTTAAAAGAAAGGTTTAAATTTTTTCCCAACTTCGGAATTTTATTATGATTTATGTAGATAAAGTTCAAAATAATCATACTATAATATGCATACATTTCTAGCTTTCTCAATAGTTAACACTTTATATGTCCACACTAACATCCATTTGTAACAACAATGATAAAATTATTTTAGGAACAACTTATTTTGTTTTACACTAACCTTAACTATACTTATCGGTTCTCGATTCCTAAGTTTCATAATTCTTCACTTAAATTTCATACAAGTACTATAGACTTTAACAATTACAGCAACGTTGCAAGCAAAACAATACTAAAAATTCTATCAGCTTTTTGTGAATTATCAATAAAAATAAATAACTATATCTGTAAGCAATAATTATGAGCTCCATAATGGCTCACAATATTAGTTTTTTACATACTTATGATTTTTAATAATTAACAATACAGCTTTAATCAGTAATCGCTCGTCATTGGGGGCACAGAGGCCTGGCTCCACTACTTAACCATCATCAAATTCTCCACCTATTATGTAGCACAGTTCTTTTAATAATTTACCTTTACTGAAAATATGCATATATTATTTTCTGTTTTAATATTGTCCATTAAAAAAACTCTTAAAAAAACAGTAGCTATGTTCTTTCCCTATCTAGCATTAGCATGCACTTGCCATGAGCTTGAGTGTCCTGAACTGGGTGTCTCTCAGTTTAACAGAATGGCATATTTTGCATTTAGCAGAAAATCCATATTGACACAAAATTAACTTGGCTTAGAACAGCTGGTTTGGTACAGTCTTTGGGGTACAGATTTTCAAGGCCTGGTATGGTGTTCTTCATAACCGAAACAAATAATTTTTGTCAATCGCTGTTGCTGAAATTTTCCACTCAGTAAAACGTCATTTCTTATTTGCATGACCTTATATTCTTTGCAGTCAGTTATTTTCATCTGTTTCTTTTTGGTTTGCAAAATATGATGCATAAATTAAGTGCTTTATATGACTTAAACAATATAACTGAATAATTTAAATGCTAACAATATTATTTTGCACCCGTATTCATACCATATAAATTTAGAATATTTTGCAAGTTGATTCTACATAACTACATCTTGGAAAGAGTAACAAGCTACCTTCTTTATTTATACTATTAAGAAACTAAAATGGTATTGTAAGAATAGAAAGACCATAGGGAAAAGTAACACTTGTCAGTTACAGAAGAAAAATTTCATGGTTGTATCTTTTCAATTTCGAGATACACACGTCCAAGATAAAAACGGAAAACAGCTAATCGCCTTATAAAAAATTTAGAATTGTACTAAATAGAAGAGACATTCATTAAATAATTCACAAAATTTAAGAATAAAAAAAACTTAACATGATAATCTTTCAAAAAGAAGTTTTATAATCATTATAGCTATACACTTATCTGAATCATCTGTTAAGTGCTTCGTTTCAAGATTTTGTTCTATTGGATTATCTGAAAACAAAAAGGTGTTATTGATAAGTATTTATGGTTTGCTCAACATGGTTTTTAGATAAGCAGTTCATTTAGCAGACTTAAGGAACAGAGAGCGCTTTGGCAACTCAAACTTCAGTCACTTGTTTCATCAGCTGATTTGCTCACGAAATCTTGATCGCAAGATTTCGTGAGCATATTTTTTGCAGATCCAACTCATCCTCGGAGCATTTGCGGCCAGCGAACTTAGTTCCGTTTTCATTACTACACACACACACCGATATATCTATATCTATCTATCTATATATATAGTTGAACTTTTTTTAAAAATACAACAAAATTATAGTTGTTTCACATGTTACATAGCGCTTAAAATAGCTGCATAAAAGAAAACATGCGTTTAATAATACTTAGAGAATTTATAATGAAAAACCCACCAAGCCAGTCATTGTTAATATATCAAAACATTGTAAAATGCATTGTCCTCGTCAGAGGGGGAAATGCACAACTATACACCATAGGTTTTAGACTCACAGCCTGAGATTTTGCCAAGGTAATGTATTATATTCATGTCTGTATTTTGCAAAGATTAATTTAAAAGTGTTAAAACAGTTTAAAGATATATTTATAAAAGTGTACTATATTAATTAAAAATATAAACTGTAACAGGCAAATCTCAGAGGTGTGACTCCCCCTTACCTATGGGAAAGAAAAGAAACATTTTTTTTTTTTTTTACTTACAAATCCAAAATTCAAAGAACACTCAATGCAAATATGCTGCAAAACCAAAGAAACACGTTAAACTGTAGTTCCAAAATCCTGTAATTCATTGTCCATTGCCTGTCCAATCCGCGTGTAGTAGATCTGTTGCCATTCATCAACCAAATGCACTTCCCTGAAGTTCTAATTTATATTAAGAGCACTCTGTGGGCTTTGGTGCAAGTGCGTCATTTGTCAAGAGATTTCTACAACGCATAAACTAGTGAAAATGTAAAGGAAGGATTAATACCAGGGATTCAGGCTATTATCAAAACTTTTTAAATAGCTATTGATGAAATTAAGTGGAAAATTGTTTGTATAAAATAATTTGGTACGATAAGATACTTGTCAGATACTTTCGCTTGTGCAGTAATAAACATCTTTTAAATTATAACATATATTTATTAGCATAATTAATAATATTTTCTAATCTGTGTTTTTCAACGTGGAACTGGGTTGGTCGGTGAAAGAAACATGTGTCATGAGCCAATAATGGCCCATGGGCCAGAGATTGTGCATCCCTGATTTTTTTAAAATCAATTTATATAAATTATGATTTAAATTACTGATTTAAGTCATTGATGCACTGTTACATAACCTGATATCCTGCATACATAATCTCATGCAATGAGTTTTTAAAAATAAAAATGGTGAAGGAAGCACACAATTTACTCAAATCATTTGCGAAATGTCTGATTAAAAATTAGTGATGACTTTCTCATGAATTTACGTTAAAAACAAGTTTTCGAATTTACAAAGTGAAAAAAAAAACGAAACCACACCCGCACATTAAATACAGACATATTAGATATATAATGACGTTTGAAGGTCTTGCTACATATAATATCGATGTGGATAACACACACAAAAAAAATGGGTACTATTAAATTAGCCCATATGAAGCTTAAGCCTGACTTTAGATATTTGGTGTCATAGGCAAAGTGATTATAGGCAGTCCCATAAATATATGTACTATATAGATGCATATAGACATATGCATAAATACGTTCACTCATTATGAGACTATATTCATTGCATTTAAAAAGTGAAAAAAATGTAATGGATAGAAATTATTTCGAGATGATTCACAGCTGTTATCCTTCAAAACTCAATCATTAGTGGCTCTAGTATAAAACAGAGAAATGGGAAATTAAAAATCTTAATCGGTTTTTAAAAAAGATATTTGATCGCCGGCCCTATGCTCGGCTCCGGCTAATGCAAAAAATCGACCTTGATGAAAATTAACTGATTTATCCGATTGCAATTTATTACTTTTAGACGACTTTTTTAACTAAAATAAGAAACAGCTTAACAATCTGAAAAGGAAATTATTAATGTACACAATTTTAGAAATACTGGCTAATTTTCAGAATTTTTTGAAGATAATAACTTTAAATCAGTTCTAGATAGTTTGTTTTGTAATGTAAACAGAACAACTTTCAACATATACAATTACATAATAAGGAATCACAAGCTCATGTTTTATAAATTATTGAGGGTGGAGACTATTATGAAAGAATATAATCTCTATAAATGCATAGCATATATATAATATAATATATATATAGATAGATAGATAGATAGATAGATATACATATACATATATATACCGGGTGTCCCAAAAATGACTGATGGATTTTGAAAGCCATAAAAAAAAAGACGGAATGCGATAGATATGTATCGTTTGCGGCCTTATGCTTAGAAAATCAGGGAATTTTATCCCACCAAATTTCAAATTCAGTTAACATTTTCACCCACAATTGGCTCTGAAAACTATGAAAAAAATAAAAACCATGGCAAAGTGGCATGGCATGGCCTCCTTATTCGCCAGACTTGACGACCTGCGACTTTTTTCTTTGAGGGTACCTGAAAGATTTGGTATACCGCCAAACTTCACAAACAATTGGGGAGCTGAAGCTGCACATCTGTACAGCATGTGAGTCAATTCCAAAGTGACATGTTTGAACGGATGTCTGGAAATTTTTGCCTCAGACTGCGTCACGTTATTGCAGCAAATGGGAGTTACATTGAAAATGTCATTGTTTAGTTTTTTAAAATATAATACATAAAAACTGGGAGTGTCTTAAAAGATTTTGGTATTTTCGGATCTTTGACCCATCTAAATGGAGTAAAGATCCGCGGTGGTGGACATGGCACAAAACTTAGAATGTAACCCGCTTGCAAAGTTGTCTTTGCTGATAAATTATTATTCGTGAGGTTGGTTGCTATCAGCAACTTCAATACTGGCTCAGTATAATTAATCTTTTGGCTATGAAATGCATGGGAAAATTTTTGATTTAATAAGATAACAATATCTTAAGTATGTATTGTAAAGTTAGTTTAACAAAAACAGATAGACAAAAAGAAAAGAAATCACTGCCAGTTAAATTTAATTAGAGAAACTTACAAAATAGGGGGAAGACTGTTGGCTGTTACAGAAATACATGGTACTCAAATCTCTAAGAGCCGTAGAAAAACTAATCATACTGCTAAAGCGAACATTTGTGAACGTAAATGTTGCAATCACAAACATAATCGGTCAAAATGTTGCAGTCAAAAATAATAATATAAAATAAAATACATGCCTCGATTGAAATTTTACATGCCACGGGCATGTTGGGCAATAGATTTTTCCGACCCTGACGGACATCATCATTAGAAGGCCCAGAACATAGCACAATATGATGCGTTATTGGAAGGCTCGGGACTTGACACAACATGTGAATATCAAACAAACAAAACCATTACTAGGCAACAAGACATTATTATAAACCACAAAGCACTAAGAGCAAAAACCTGCATTCGGATCTTTATAGCATCGTACATGCGGATTCTGACCCCATTTGATGAAGATGTAAAATTGTTTTCCTGCGGTTCTGGTCAAAAGTCGTATCTCTAAAAACATAAAGTAATGAGATCATTATTAGGTTAGCTTCCCATACAAAATCCCTTAAAACATAAATCTGTAAAATTGCGAGCAAAAAATAAGTTAAACTTGTTTTTAAACTACATCAAAATACGCATAAAAGTAATTTACCTCATAGTATGAAAACTGACGAACGCACATCCGTGATTCTTTGCAAAATCAGTACCATCCAGGGAACTTCTGAAAAAATCTGTGTGGCTAATTTAGATTTCTAAATAATTAAAAAAAAAGCATTGGGATCTTTGCCCCGAGCGAACCTTTAAACCCGACTGCCCAAAGCCAGAGTAAGGGGGACGACGTCATGAAAGTAGCACTCGTTCGACCAGTGCTTGCTTAGAAAATATTATTCTTTTTTAGAGTGTATCCTTCAATGTGCTTAATTTGAAATAAATCTTTTCAGAAGCTAAATGAAAATTTGTAAAATTCAATTCAAAATGTGGTGAAATCCATCACTTAGAACTTTAATGGAGTGTTTTTCTGTATTTTATAGCGGAAAAGGACTTAAATATACCAAAGTCTTTTTCGGAGAGTCAAATTAGTTCCCTTTTTTAAGCGTGTAATCTTTAAAAAAAGGAACTTTACCAGATTATTAGAAAGTTTATAATTCATATTACAGGATTTCTATAATCCGGAATCTTTAAAGTCCCAGAAATTCCGGATTTGATAAAAGGTTACTAGATTATTTTAATTTATTTTACAAAATGCCTCCCAAATGCACTTGAAATTATTGAAAGTCTCTTACTGCCAGGGCCGTTTCTGCTGTGTGTACAAATGTCCTGGATGTCTGTCTACAAACGGTTTGGATGTCTGTGTCCACACAGACATCCAAACTTGGACCTATTATAAAGTCCAACTGATCAGCTACAGATTCCCGCGACGGTCCAGACCATAGAGATATGAATACAAGGAAATGGCATTACCTGTCTTCAGCATTGGACGAAAAGAAGTAAGTGTGTTGGTCTAAGTATGGCGGAACATTTAGTTGGATTCTTTTCTTAAATAACAGTGAAAGATGTACAATTTTACGGATTAAAAAGTAAAGATGTACAATTATATGTTACAATAGTTCTAAATACAAAATCTCAGCATCATGCAGTTAAAAGTTTTACAGTTATGTCAAATACGTGATTATTCTTGGTGCCAACTTTGGCGATATTACTTCTTTAAAATTGAAACTGTCACTATAGAATACACAGTCGTATTGCAATGTCGTTCAAGCAATATGGCGGATCGGTTATAGTTTCGGCTTCACTATCAGATAGCTAAAGCCGTCTCCTTGTATTCATATCTCTATGATCCAGTCACGCTGATTGAGTATTGTGAAGTCCAGGAACGAAGTGTTTATCAGTGCCACTCAGCTGCTCGTCTGGGTAACAACTACGAAGTTCAATTGTTAGAACAGTCTCCATAAAATGTTATCCCAAATGATACAAAACTTTATTTTTTCCTTGAATGATTGAATGAGATGACCTTAAAAAAGGAAATGGCATTAAACTCTTATCAAAATCCTAACATTTAGTAGAAATTAGAAAGATATTCAACAGTTAACTCATTCAGGAACTCTTCTTTTCTCAATTTCACATAAACTTGGTCTAAGGAAACTGATTGCGAACCCTTTAATGGATTAAAAATGATTTCGTAAACTATTCTTTCAGTTGCATATTTGCACTTTAAGTCGTAGAAAGTTAATATCAATTGCATTGAACCTTTAGATGTGTGAGTATGTTGTATTCCTGAAAGTAAAAGCAGCTACGTTTTTTAAATAGTATTATTTTGGGAAGAGTAAATAGGGATGGACGCGAGACGAAAAATAAGCAGTCTCGCAAAATAGCCTAAAAGCTTTGTCTCGTCTCGCAAAAATCCCTATATCGTAATGTTAAAAATGTGTGTCTCGTCTCGCAAAAAAACTCTAAATCTCTGTCTCTGTAGTCAAATCTCTGTCGACATGACTACCATAAGCCTATTTAAACTGAGTGTATGAAAACATTGAACTTACATGTCTCTCTCTGAGAACTTCTTTTAGTTAGTAAAAAAAGCACCTTCTTACAGATATTTTTCTTTAAGACTTTTGCATTCGTGTAAACATAGAACTTAAATAAAAATCCCAAAAATTACTTTAAATAACAAACTGTAGTTAAACGTATAGATGGTATTAAATTCCTCTATCTTTATATGACACATTTTAAATTTCATATAAGTAAATGAAACCAAATAAACTCTATTCGTAAGTGAATGGTATCTTACAAAATCATTTGACCATTGAAAAAGGGTCTTAAGAAAAGAAAATGTGTCAACTAACGGAAATTTTACAGCATCTGCTTTGGAAGTGCAGTCGGAATTTATTTTCACGTTGAGCTCTATTGAAAATATATTGGCGAAAAAAAGAATGAATACTTCAAATAAAAATACAGGAAGTAGTATATCTTGGGTAAAGTACAAGTTTCATTTTACTCTGCAGAAAGTGAACATTTTAGTTCTCGTATCGCTCGATTACTGGACTAAGAAAATTTTCATAAATGCAATAAGCTATTTTTCGAAGCGAATTTGTTGTAGATGAGAAAAATACTTCACTTTATTAGTTAAATTTTTCTTTACTCTTATGACATTTTCTGGAAGTAACCAATGCTGGGTAGAAAGTTTCTTTTTTTTCTTCAAAATGTGAAAGGGTGATCATTTACGACTATCATGAAAGCAAATCTATGAAGCTTTTAGTGATGTGATTATGTGTTTAAAATCTTTTCAGGCAGCTTGCGATGAAATATTTAGAAAAAGGTTGAAGAGCTAACATAATTTATTTTTTATTGTTGTCAAGGGCCATAGAATAAGATTTAAAAATCTCCAATTCTATCGGAAACACTCTCTGCATGTTTTAGATTTTAAACTGTTTAGTTTTACATTGTTTCAAGTTAAAACTATTAGAAGCCAAAACTTTATTTTACTGTCATATATAGGTGAGACTGGTGGCTAAAGAGACAAGTGATATATTGCATAAAATAATGTTTACATTTGTGCATCCAGAATTTCATCAATAGCTGACAATACCAGCCTCAAACCGAAACGTGTATTGAACCACATTTTTCATTCCCAGTTTGTTAGAACAAGAATTAAAAGACTTCTAATTGTCAAGGTGAGTGATTTTTCTCATATTAAATAAATGTTTGTTTTGATCCCTGTTAACATTTTTAAACAACAATTTCTGTAATTATGAAGCTTCAAATAAATTTTTCATTTTAACCCTTTTATGTTAGCAGTCAATAATTAATTTTCTGTAAGGATAAAAGCAACGATATTTTCTATGGTGTTCAATGGGATATTTCATAAAAGTTCTAATGGAACGTCATTAAAGTATAAAACTGTAAAATTATTGCAAATAATATTTATTTTAAATGATACATTTTGTGTAAGAGTAATTTTATAATTTTATGTGAATCATTCTTTTGTTTTTATTAATTTCATGCAATAGAGAAAAAGTAATTTTTCCTTTTGTGTTGAGATATTCCTATTAGTTTATGACACTGCTGATATAAGATCTATAATGAAGAAACTACTTTAAACTATTTTAAATTCATAATTTTAACTAGCGCTGAGGTCGCAAAGCACAGATTTGATTATGCAAAATTATTGCATATAATATTTACCTGTAACAATAGTAATCTGTTGCAATAAAAGATGAAGACCTTTACTTATTTTAAAAATTATTTATTTAAATACAACTTAATAAACAAACATCGCGGTCTAGTAGTAGCCAGGGTAATTTAAAAAAAAAAGTGTTACGTAAACAGTCGAATAGCGGTGAAGTGAGTGAAAATTCAGATAACCACTTCTTTAACATTCAATTAAATCAGGGTTTCTCAAACTGTGCTCCACGGATCACTAAGTGCTTCTCGTGAAGGCAATAAGTGCTCCCCGAGAAAATATTTTTTTGCTTCACCCCCCCCCCCCCCCCCGATTCACTAGATGCTCCGCCAAGAAAAAGTATGAGAAACTCTGAACCAAATATTTTCGTATTAATACGATTTGGTAGGAAACAAATCTAATTAATTTTTTTATGTTGTTGATGAGATTATTTAGCCAGATATATAATGAAATTTATGCTTTTTTAAAAAAGAAAAATGACTGAATGACTGTGAAGTTTGTACACCCAGAAAAACAGACGGTCCTTGGGTTCATTGGAATTACATTGAAACTATTTTAGTACTATTAGGATGATTGTTTCACTGAACGAGGATCGTCTTGCGTTATTTTACCCCCCCCCCAAAAAAAAAAATATATATATATATATCAGAATACAGTATAGATTAGCGTCTCTTGCTGTGATATTTTGAAGTTTAGTAAGAAATGTTAAGTTGGTGGCATGTAGAGTTGTTTAATCAATATGTCCCATTAGACCCCTGTCAAGTCTCATTAGTCACCCAGAGTTGGGGGGTCTAATGGGACAAAATTGAATTTCGCAAATTAAGGATATTTCCCTTTTAATAATTAAACAACGTCTTCCATTTTTTTACCCAATAACAGAAAACTATTTAAATTAACTACCTTCAAAAATAATTATTTTATTACAGCAGAAATTATAAAATGTGCCCCATTCATCGAAACTTCTGCAAATTGCACTATTTTCGAACCAAAAAGCTCGAGCTACATAAGTCAACGGGTTGAATTAATTCAGTTGTTGGGCTCAATAAATCTGGTCAGCTAATCTGTATAAGTAACAGTTGGACTCATCAAATTTTCCAGGCAGAAGCTGATCCGAATTCCCTCAATTTAACTGATTAAAATATATGTAATCATATATTTCCGGTACATTTGACGGAGATACTCACCGCTAAAGTATTTCCCCAGTCTTTAGCAGCGAGTCAAATCAGTTCATGCAATCAGGAAAGAGATTTTTCAACTCGATATATTAAATTTTTCGTTAGTTGAGTTCATGGAGTGTTCTTATTCTTATCGTTAATATACAATGTAGAAAAAAGTAATTTAAACCTGTGCAATATCTTTCTAATTGTCACACAGACAAGCTATTTAGACCTATGTTTATGGTTTAATGTTTTCTAGTTTTTTATATGAATGATAACTTTTTAGAGGCCGTCTACATATTTTTTAAATTAATTTTGCATTTTTCAATGAAACCGTTAGTTTTCAATTGCTGAGTAGTTTATATGAATTCCAATTGTCCTAGATATGAAATTACTTTTATCTACAGTAGGGATGAACACGAGACCAAAAATAAGCCTGTCTCATCTCGCTAAATCCCAGTATTGTAATGTTAAAAATGTTTGTCTCCAAAAAAAAAGCTGTAAATCTCTGTCTCGCGTCCATCCCTAGTCTACTTAGAAAATTGAGTGAGTTTTCAAATGGAGACACTGTAAAATAATTGGCTCTGCTCGTAGGAAATTTACTGTCTCATTTCTCAGAAAGGTAAGTCTAGCATTTGGTCCCCCGAAGTTCTCTTGTCAATAAATATGTAAGCTTATATTTTCAAAACTACGGATGAAAGTGGGACGAAAATTTATTGTTAAAAATTAAATATTCTCAGCATTTTAGGCGATATTAGAGATGAGACAGGCTCAGCCCGAGTCCGAAATCCCAAATTCACGATTGTATTCGGGATCGTGAGAAATTTCTCCTTTATTGAACATACTCGTTGTAAGCAGATTTTAAAAACTGATTCATGGGAGAGATAAATAAATAATTATATTGAATAATTATATAAAATAATATATATATATATATATATATATGATACAAATATGATCTTACATAATCTGATCATATATATATATGATATATATATATGATCAGATTTTAAAAGCTGATTCATGGGAGAGATAAATAAATAATTATATTGAATAATTATATAAAATAATATATATATATATATATGATAAATAAATAATCATATAAATAATATTATTTGATAAACTTGAATATAAAGAATTAGAAAGTGCATGAACAGTTAGCTATAATATTTTTCTTTAATTAGCACAAACGGCAAAATTTATGATATTCTGCCAATGAAGTAATTGACTTTTATTTATCTATTTGCTGAAATGCCGGGCTCGGGCTCAGGCTGCAACTTAATATCTCTGGGACTCGGGTGGGCTCGGGCTTTAAAAAATGATCCCGAACTCATCTCTATTAGCTACTAAAATATGAGGTCAAAAGAAGCATTAATTTTTCAATCTTTTATAAATCGCTTATTATTTTACTTTTAAAAAAGTAATATTTAATTATTTTCAAAGTATCTCTGGCAATGGTTCGCGTGTGCTAGAATAGATTGTTGTAATTTTCATGTTGTAATAAATATTTGATCTTCAAAGTTTTATCAAAAATTACTTTATACCTTTTAGTCTGAATAAAAAACTTGATTTCTAAATCTTTCTTTAAGTTTTAGTCAAATTTTATTAATTCCTTTTACTCTGAAGAGTGTTTAACGTACAATACTATGTCTGATATTGTGAAACTGAAAACATCGATTACGCCTAAGTGTACTGACAAGGGAAACTCTCGGCTTTGGGTTAGCGAATTTCAATGACTTTTGCTTTAGTGGTAGTATACCTTGCAATCCCGATCCCCGAATGCAATCCTGCTGGATTCCGCACTAATGTTTGCGGGACTAGTCTCGCGGAATTAGGACTGTAATCCCGAGGGATTCCAGCGGTGTCCTTATCATCAATTGACCAAAAATTGTTTCATATATATGTATCTTATTTCACAATACACGAATCAATTATAACAAATCTTAATTTAAAGTTTTAATTTTTCTAATTATCCTCCAATGGGAGTCTGGATCAAATATAATCTAAATTTTTCGCTAACTTCGCAATCTCCAAATGAACTGAAATATTTCATACTAATTATCTATTAGCGAAAAATCACAGTCAATCTTAAAAAGTTTCCATTTTAGATTTGAATTATTTTAATTCACCCCTTTAATTATTTAACTAAAATTAGATCAAGACTAGGGAGACGAGTGAATGTACATTGCCTTTTTTTACATTCTTTTTTAGCAACTAAGAACTAAATATATTATTCTGAATATCATGACTATAATTTTCATATCTCTGTAAGTTATTTTTCATTATTTATCAAATAATATCAATTATTATTATTTAAGGTAAATTTCATAGTGCTTAAAATCTTACTTTTTCCTTTTTTTCTAGGTTGAAATGAATTCTTAGATGAATGAAATTCCATTCCCGCTGTTTCAACGAGTCTCAATCCCGAAATCCCGCGAAACACAAAAAACAGTGCGGGATTGCATTTCCTTGGCGTAGACAAGGAAACATTTCGGAGGATGGACATGCAAAAAAATAGGGAGTCAATCAAAGAAATTTCTGCACGACTTATGCCAACTAATCTGAAAATTTCTGAGAGGGATATATCCGGATAACCTCCGCTGACTATGCATCTGCCTTGTGCTACATGTGAAATACTATGCTGGAATACTCAAATATAATCGGGAAATACGGACTGTCCTACCCTCATGTTTCTGCAACACGTTATATATACTTTACACAGGGGCGGATTATGAGGAGGGGGAGAGGGCGACCGCCACTTGCGAGAGAAAAGACATTAACGTAAAATATCCTAATTTGCTTCCATAAAATGGATGCGAATCTTCCAACTAACCGCACCCACCCACAAAAATTACATTAATCTGACAGTGACGTTACACAATTCTCGCATGTGCATTAGAGATGAGACGGGCTCAGACAGAACCCGAACCCTGGCCCGAACTGGGCTCGGACTCTGAAATTCACGATTGTGTTCTGGCTTGGGCTCGTGAAAAATTTCTCCTTTATTGAACAACCTCCTTGTAAACAAATTTTACTAATTGATTCATGGGAGAAATAAATAAATAATTATTATTAGATGAACTTGGATATCAGGAATTAGATTGCATTAAGAGTTTGCTATTATATTTGTCTTTAATTTGCACAAACGGCAAAATTTATGATATTCTGTCAATGAAGTAATTGACTTTTACTTATCTATTATCTTAAATTTCGGGCTCGGGCTCCGACTTAAATAATAGCCCTCTGACTCGGGCGATCTAGAACTTTATAAAATGAGCCCGAACTCATCTCTAGGAGCTACGGCTTAGGTTTAAAATTGACCTTAAAGTTCATTTTTCAGTGCCTATTTGTTGAAAATGAATGAAAAAATGTATTTAGGCTCTTTTTTTTAACTTGCTGATCTCGAAGATCAAGTAAAGATAGGACCACCGCTGAATTTTTAAAACTTGCGTTCTATTTTAAATTTGTAGATGACACCCTAAGTTTGAGCGCACGGTGTACTGCAGAAGGGAAAAAAATATATTTAGAATTTTTAAGCCATCAGAAGCGATTAATCAAATTAAACTGAATGTGTAGAATCATCTGAAGAATACCGTATTGGCCCGAATGTAACGTGGTGTTTTTTGGCGGATCATTTCCCGTTAAAAATCTGACTCGCGCTAAATTCAAAGTGTAAATAAAGGATCTTTCTGGTTATCTTGATGAGAAATTTCGGGGTCGCTTTATATCCAGGACCGCGTTATATTCGGGCTAATACGGTAAATCTTTAGGTCTAAACTTAAAGTAAAATTAACCAGTGACGCAAGAAAATATGCAAATTTAAGGTAACTTTAATTATTAATATAGCACACTAACAATCCATATCTTAATATGTTCGATTTCAATATCTCTTAACATTCACTCCTTATAAACCCTAACACAACATATGGAACAATTAATAATGGTCTTTAATGAAACAAAAAAGACCAAAAAGGCCACCAAAAGAGTGTTTTTCAACTGCGAGATGAAAGAATTTGAGGTATAGGCCAACCTTGAGTAAAGCTAGCTGTGTTTGAAAGGATTTGTTTATCCTCAAGATTAATGTGACTCTTACGATGTTCGAGTACACCTAATTTCTTTCGTATACCGGTCTCAAAAATCCCCATCTTACCATCATTTATAATAAAGTAAGAGATTTTGTTCTTGTTAGTTTTTTCTTTAGTACCGTCTTATGCCCTACATTCAACAAAAAGTAATGTAAACTCTGCTTTTAAATATGAAAGAGCTCAAAATATGTATTTAATGGCGAACATTATTCGAGAATAAAAGGATTACATTATTTAATTATACTCTTGTTATTATTAATTTTTCACATTTGTTAGTTTGTTTCTGTGCCAGTTGCACTTACTTTTATCTCGATTTTTTTCTTCTGAAACTTTTTAGGACACTTCTTTTCAACAATGAAAGGCTACTTGAACGTACGTTTAACGGTTAAAATCTAAATATATATTTTTCTCTGCTGTTCTTTTCACTGTTCCTTTTAAAAACTGGAAATATATTTTTTTAACTCTTTCGTGCAAGAACGCGGAAGATGTTCCTAATCCTTCTGCATCATCTTGTTCGAGAATACGGATGGTCCATACGGAGAAAGTGCACGTTGTTCTATCTTTAGGTTCGAATATTAATATTTCCTTCGTTGAGCAGCTCAGAAAGGAATCGGGTGGCGCCAATCCAAAAAAGCTGTCATTATTTGATCGTCAATTCTTAAAGCTCATCCAGCTTATTTTGGATACGAAGGGATTAGTAACAGTAATGGATCTCGTAGATGAGTTTTATTCCAAAGAAACTACTCTATTAAATATTTCGTCTATTTACATAGTCACGTGGCTGACCTTAAACAGATTATATCTTCCCAAAACCAAACAAAATATTTTATGTATTTATTTATTTTTTTGGTGTGTGTGGGTGGGGGTGGGGGGGGGGTTGAATATAGTTCAAAGCTTTCTTGTCCTTCTAGTATTTCCTTAAATCTGTTTTAAGGGCGAGAACCGATTGAAAAGTTTTAAAGATGTTTAAAAAAATTTAATAATTTAAATAATCAGTCGATTAATCACATGAGAACGACCATTACACGTTTTAATAGCGTCGTAAAAGAAAATTTTCAGGAACGTTGTAAATTGCAAATGCATACTAAAATCATTTATGTCCGCAAATAAAAATATTTTAAAATGAATTACGCTACATATTAATTTGAACAAAGTAACTTATAACATTTTAAAGACACATACTTAAGTAAAATTCAAGGGGGGTTGCAAATTAATAGATTATAGAACTAAAAATTTTCCTTTGTGCTTTTATTTTATTTTAAAACTAACAATTGCTACAGCTTACTGATGTGTTAACCATGAAAGTGATACAACAATTGCTTAATAATCATCAACAGTGACGGCTCTTGATCTGTTTGAGTGGTGAGGCCCGAAAAATATAGGGCGCGTTCAAATTGGATAAAAATATACACATGTAGAACACTCTATCCTTCGTGCTCATAGTATAAGTATTTAACATTTTTTAATCGGCAACTGCTTATCAAAATTACTATATATCTTTTGCTGGGTTTTTTTTTTTAACCTAACAATGTCAGTATTGGAAACATAATGATGTTAAAATATTTAAAAAATTGTTCTATTACTAATCGAAAATCCATTTTCTCTAATACATTTAATTTTTCTTTGGTGTTTATGTTTTTTATAGCTGCTTGTTCATAATTTTTTAATGCCAACTTTACTTTACAATCAATATTAACATATAAAATACATTTAGACGTTGCGTTTCGTAAATCAGAAAAAACTACAACATTTAACTGCGAAAAATTTAAGATCGCGCAAATAAAAAATGAATGCTCTCTGGCCGAAAAATTTCACTAATAGATATCCATTTGGCGAAATTTTGGAAACGGGGTATGTGCCGCGGGCACGTGATAACGGAAGGGGGCGCCAAAATCAGTTATACACGCTTAAATCCACTGAGTAAAATAATAATCAAACGGAGTATTTTTTACTCAATTTTTGACTTCAAACAGCTATTCTCCCGATTAAGTAAAATTTGCTCCTTTAATGGACAAAAATCAGTGGAGCGAAAAATTCTCAATTTTTGAGCATTATATAACAGCTCCAGTTAGCCTAAATAATAATCAAGAAGAGGAGTGTTTTTACAAAATCTGTCCGTTTTTGATTAATATAACTGTACTCAATTATGATTATTATTTAAGCTATAGAATGAGCGTTTTTACAAAATCAGTCCTTTTTTAATTAATATATCTGTACTCAATTAAGATTATTATTTTAAGCTAGAAAAAGGGTGTTTTATGAAAATTTGCTGGTTTTGATTAATATATTGAATTATTCGTTTTCTTCATTTTTTATTATCAGAGCTGTAATCTATGATTATAAGGCCGAGAAAATAAATTTTAAATCGAGGCAAATACATTACATATATCTTAATACACTATAAAAAAGTATTTTTTTTTTTAATAAATAGAATATAATTTCACTATAGTCTCTATTTATAAAACGAATTCACGGTACAGTCAGAATACAGAAATGCAATCATGGTTAAACCAGTTGTGAGATTTAATTAAAGCAGCAACCAAATTTATTTACATGAAAAAGGTAAAATAGTACTTACTCATTTGACTGAAGATATCATAACTTCATTTGTTTAACAACAGCGACGAGATTTTTATAATCCAATCGTAAGAAACTATGTCCATTAAAACAAAATTTTTACCGAAAGCATCCTCTCCACATTTAGGTTGAATTTATTTCACAACTCTGAATATGAAAAAATATGCATTTGGTATTCGGGTATAAAATAAAATTATCACCAGCGAATACATCGAGAAGTAATCACTCACAGCAAAAGGACTTAGCATTAAGTCCAGTATCCTCTTTAGAAACTCTTTTAATTCATATTTTGATAACGACATGTTTGTTCTTCGATGCCCGCCGCAAGCCACGATTCCCGCGTTGTGACTATGTACCGTTTTCCGTTGAAGAGCGTTCGTCACGTGATAGTAATCTATAGGATATCTTTCAAAGTATCTTTTCGTGGGGAGAGACAGAATTCTCAAATAGACAAGATTTAAGTGAAAATTGAGTTAAATAGCGAATCTAGCGAATTGGGAGCATTGAGGCGAATGGAGGAGTTTACAAATTATTGTCTTTAAGGGGTATTTTTCGGAAATTTTTAGCGTAAAAGGATTTAAATCAGCCGATAAGAAATTCAATCAATAAAGGAGTGTTAGTTTTAATCAATAGATTTAAGCGTGTAGTTCCATGCACTGTAATAAATATAAGTTCAACGTTTCACCAAATAACCGGTGAAATCAGAGAGTTGGAAGCAATGTATACGTTGAACGTATTTGTGGTTTATCCGAAAATGTCTCATGAAAGTCAAGAACCGATTGAACCCAGATTTTGGTTCAACTGTCAAAAACAGAGTTTTCCTGTGAACTAAGATGGCCGCCGTTAGTTCGCGAGGAGGTGAGCGGCGATTACAAAAAATAATGCCTCATGAAGTCTTCGAAATAGAAAAATCTCTCAAAAATGAAAGAAAGAACCTTGTTTAAAAAATGTAGGCTGCGTAAAGGAGCTACCATATTTGACATCGAATAAACACATTTGACAGCAATGGCTATCTAAAATTATTTTCTAGATGTCAGTGGCTCTCTTTTTTTTTTCTTCCCCAGTGATTGACCTCTGTACACTGACAAGTACGTTTGCAGTGATGTCGGGCACATTCGACCTGGAATGTCTATGATAGGAGTAAAGCTGACACCCGCTTCAAATTGAGCCCCAATAAACAACAAAGACGTATGTGGAGACGTTTCGTATAGCGGCGTGGTACCACCTGGCTGTCGCCCACCATACGGCCAGATAACCAAGCGTGATGCTTTAAGGTGCCATTTCAGATCACAGTAGGATCCGTTTGGTTGTTTTGTCGTAACATGGCACCTTTACAACACAGCGGTATGTTGACGATATATTTTACGCCCTATTGTGCTGCTGTTCAGATCACAACATCACGGGATCACATTTCAGCAAGATAACTCCCAACTGCACCCGGTGATAGTTTCTACTGCTTTGTTCGTGCTTGTCCAATTTTACTTGGGCCAGCAAGATCGTCGTATCTTTCTCCCAGCGAGAACGTTTGGAACATTATGACCAGGGCTAACTCGGGATTTTGCTGATCAAACGCACCAGTGGACAAAATTTGTTACAATATCCTACAGGAGGACATCCGCTAACTCTATTAATCAATGCCAATCCGAATAAATGCTTGCATGAAAGCCATAAGTGGACCTATGCTTTGCTGACTGGCACACGATCTCTTAAAATAACCTATTTTTCTGAAATTTTATTAATTTGTCTCTCTTTCTGTACATATATATCAAATCTACCGGTTTTCGTTCTATTCTGATTACTCTTACTTAGTGCGTCGTTTTTTCTCTTGTGCTATGTCTTGTAATCGCTATACTGCAATACTATTTCTATCGTATTATTGTTTAGTTATTTTGTAATTATTTTTACTGGCCCCATAAAACTAATGTATTTATTGCTCAGAAGTAAATACTAGCTCGCCACTTCTACAAACTATAGTGCATAATATCAAGTTTGTAATGGTTTCTATGAATCAATTTTATAAACAAACAGAGCTGATATTTTTCCCTGTTTACTGCATCCCTAGTAGCACAATTAGTCCAAAAAACGTTTAAAACACGTTTTTTAGCGTCAAAAAACGTGTTTCCAACGTAATTTAAACGTTTTTTGAACTAGTTGTGCTACTAGGGCATGATTCATTAAATGATAGACCTATTTTCAAACAAATTGTATAATACAGAAAGAATTAAAATATACAACTCACAAAAATCCATTGACTTTTCTTTTGGTCTTTTTTTTTTTTTTTTTTTTTTTTTTTTGCACGTGAACATTTATTTATTTGATTTTTTTAAGGAAAAATTTGATTGAATGAGGATTTTCTCTTCTTTGCTTTATCATATACAATGTACTTATTTCATGTTATTAACCTATTTCCGGTTTTATCTCAGCCATATTTGGGCAGGCAATACCTAACACAAGGGGCGTAGCCGGGAGGGGGGGGATATCGGGATATATCCCCCCGAAACATTTTCCAGGCGCATATCCCCCCCCCCCCAAAAAAAAAAAAAAAATTCCAGGCTACGCGCCTGCCTAACACCTTGCTCTTAGCCAGAGATCCTTTTGGAAAGTTTCGTATATGCTTTTTTAATTATTTCAAAGAATTTTCATATATTTCCTCTCATTTCAGATAGCATCAATATGCAGTATTTGAGATAAAGTTACGAATCAGTGATTGGTTTTTCAAAGTTCAAGTGTTGGAAGATGTCTGAATAAGTGTGCTGGTCCAAGGTAGAGGTGCGCCATATATCCGTATTCGTATCAGCGGATATTTCAAGAAAAAAGTATCTTTATCCGTCTGAGTGAAAATGAATTATCCAGATCTACATCCATCAGAGCGAGAAAAAGTTAGCCGCATTCGTATCTGCTGTTTTTCAGCGAATCTTCGATAGATCTTTTAAAGGCTGTTCAGGATATATGAAAGGGGAAAAAACATCAAATTTTTCCGTTATTAACTAATTTTTTTGTAATTAAACATAAATTTTATTATTTAAAACTTAAATAGTATTGCTTATCATTTTTAAGTCAATTTTCTTAAGTTTCGCCTTTATTGCAGCGTCTAATGCAGTTTCTGAAGATACATCCTGGAACTTTTGAAGTGCCTGACATCATGAGTTGTGCATATGTACCAAAGTCACATGATGTTTTTCGAACTGCTGTCTTAATATGTGTAACAAGAGGTTATGTTGATTTGAAAACTTACTTGGTTTGGTATTAGCGATTTGTAATTTAGTGCACAAAAATTTCTGTTGAAATTTTTAAAAAAGTAATTTTAATCACTAAAGTATTTTGTTAACCTATGCATTACACAGGATCTGAAAGTTGTCATTGCGGCACAATATTTTACACGTTGTTCATGAAATTATCGCTTCAAGATAATGTTTTCTCCAACTTAAATCCCCAACAAAAGATGCGTATCCGAGGACATGACAGTAAATGATCCGTTTCCATATCCGCGTATCCGCAAATATAAGAAACAAATTATCCATTGTTATATCCGTATCGGCGGACCTAGCTTTTTAACGATCCGGCATACCTCTACCAAAGGATTCTGGCCTCTCGCGCAACTGTCAGTCTAACGGTTTGGAGTTTTGGAGATCTCCTCTAGATATAACGTGAATAAGTGTTAGAACCTTTCAAAAAGTCCTTCGCCTAAGGCATCCCCCCACTTCAAATGAAAGTGTAAGTGTTCTTTTCGAAATTATTTATTGAATTGCTATACTGAGAGAGCTTATTTTATTAAAAGGACGTAGTTTGATTCTGATTGATTGATTCCGATTCTTACATAGAAAATCAATTTGCTCACGTATCTCAGAATAGAATTTTTCAGATTTTGAAAGTTCTGAAAGAGAGTGTTTTGGTACTTGTGCACCTAGGATTTTAATTTCAGGGTGGGAGGGTGGGGGGGCAAAAACAGGTAAATTTGCCTATAATCACAATTCACTAATAACGTGAAAATAATCTGTATCGTTTGGTCCTTCTTCAATAGAACAAAAGTTCGCATATAGTATTATGTGGCTATAGCGTTATAAATAATGTGTTTATTTCAATGAATGACACTATAACCGAATTAAATGTATATTCACTCCTTTTCTTTTGTTTGTTTGTTTGTTTGTCTGAGATGCTTGTCTCTATACAGCTTACATAATGCTGGGGAAGGTTACCCAAGCAGTTCCCCTTAACGGGCAATTTTCCATAAAATAACATGAATGCTAAATAAAACTTTGGCCCTTTGCCACAATATTTTGCATCATAAACATATTTTAATAATATATTTAACCAAAATTGAGTAATGAAAATTATAGAATTTCGAAAAACGAGTCCAAAGGATCATTTTACCCTCACCCAAGGGTAAAATTATCCTTCATTTTAAAATAATTTCAAATTGTTTTTTATCGGCAAAATAAAACATGTAAAAGTAATTATGACTATACATAATGAAATAAAATAAGTCTTACAATCATACAGTATATACAGATTTTTTTATCAAAATTTTAAAATAAAAAACTGTCACGAACAATAAAATGGATTATTTCAAAATTATAATTCAAATATTATGGCTCACAATAAACGCAGAAGTAAATTAAATGATGTAATAGGGAGTCGCGCATTTTGAGAACTTCTGAAGGGCTGCCATGATGACTAGGACCTGGTTCTGGAGTTTCTTCAGTCGTTGGGTCATCTTATCTGGCAGTATGGCTGCCTACTTTAGGTCATATTACTGGAACACGCCGAGGAACATAATAAACTATACAAGTGTAATTCACATCTAAAAACATACTCTGTTCAGTAAACCAAGTCATATTTCTGTACATTAAAGACTATTGCTAAATAAATAGGAAAGTTAGTGCTTACCTTATAATAAATATGATGAAATCCAGTTTTTTGAAGAATTCTACTCAGGCACGTAATACACCGTTCGCTTAAATATTGCCATTGCTTCTTCTTGACTTGGCAAAGCTAATTTATATGTTACCTAGTAGATAGCACTGCTTGTCCGGAAAAAAAAAAAAACATATGTGGCTTGTTTTGCCGCTGGGATCATTTTGGGCTACCATCCCCTACATTTTTGTTATCCTTCATATGCGCTTAAAATGCCAATGCTCTTTAAGATATCTTTTTTGAGGTCAAACAAACGCATTACTAAATTAACGCATTTATTTAAATCTAGAGGTTTTCTTAATTTTTTGAGCTAGAGTAATCGGTCTCATCTCAGCTTGCTTGATATGCATGTTTTGATGTACATGAAAAAATGTTAATGACCTCTAAAGTAGCTTGAATAATGTAAAAAAAAAAAAAAAAAAAATCGTGTGTATTACTGCAAATGTAAAGATGATTAATTTTGAAAGCTACAGTTATCAGTCTGTTCTCAGTTGCATCTCCCACCTGTTCTCATAAAGAGGCAAATTTCTTTGCAAACTCATCCTGCATTGTTTTAACCCGTTGATCCCAGAAGAATGCCAAGTTTCCCACCCCCTGTCACCAAGGTAACAACTGACGTAATTGTCCCACACTTTATGAACATCGTCTATAATTATCTCACCCAGGCTGTAAATAGAAACAGATACATAAAAACAAAACCGGATCTGACTCAACGTATCCGAAATAAGAAAATCCTATGATAGTTTTTATTTTCTAGAAGATAGTGACAGAAGATCTGGCACCCTCCTTAGCCAGAATTAGAACAGAAAATGGAGTGCTCAACGAGTTAAATACCACACGAAATTCTCAAGGTTAATAACATAATTGTTTCTAAACAGCTAGCATTTGTTAGAGTAGAATAAAATTTTAATATTCCCCGAACTTGCATTCATTTTTTTTTCACGTTTTTTGCTTTTTAGATAAATATGAACATCAGAAATAGACATTATTACTTTCCGAACATGTACCATGTAAGGAAAGTATTGTAATCATGAACAAATTCGAATTCGAGATTTTGGTGTATTTGCATGTTTTGGGGTCTTCTGAATTCATTTATGCTATTTTTACGAGATGTATGTATGTATGTGTGTATGTGTGTGTGTATGTGTGTGTGTGTGTGTGTGTGTGTGTGTGTGTGTGTTTGTGTGTATGTGAGTGAACACGATAGCTCCTGAACGGGGCATGCGATTGAGCTCAAATTGGGTATATATGTTATAAACCACCGTCGCAAGACCTGTATTGATTTTGGAGTGTATAGGTCTTATAGTTTTTATACAGGGCTATGACAAAGATTTCTTTTACATTATGGCCTATGGGGAGAAATTCTAGAAAGTGCGCTAGCGTTTAAACGGTACATTCGATTGAGCTCAAATTGGGTATACATGTTATAAACCACCATCGCAAGATCGGTATTGATTTTGGTGTGTATAGGACTTATAGTTTTTCTACAGGGCTACGACAAAGATTTCTTTTACATTATGGCCTATGGGGAGAAATTCTTGAAAGTGCGCTAGCGTTTAAACGGTACATTCGATTGAGCTCAAATTGGGTATTCATGTTATAAACCACCATCGCAAGATCGGTATTGATTTTGGTGTGTATAGGACTTATAGTTTTTCTACAGGGCTACGACAAAGATTTCTTTTACATTATGGCCTATGGGGAGAAATTCTTGAAAGTGCGCTAGCGTTTAAACGGTACATTCCATTGAGCTTAAATTTGGTATATATATTTGAATTATTCATCGATTAAAATTTATTTAAATGCTTGGTAATGATCTTAATCGTAAGCGTTCGGAAAGTCGAGTGGAGTCACTCCAGATTTTTTTTTTTAACTGCATTAAAACATACAACTGTCTGGTCTACTTAAATTGTAAACTACTGTACCTTAAACTCAAGTTTTTACTGACAGCACACCTAAGTTTGTCAGTGAAATAAAATGCCCGTATCAATCATAAAAGGCTTTTAACTTCAAAGCTTGAAAAAGTAATATTTATTTATTTTTATTAAAACTGCAAGAACTCAGACACGTAAGCAAAATTTGTCTGAGAACAAGGAAATAGAAAAAAAAATATGCAATGACGCAACAGCAGAGAGGGGAGGGGACCCAGAATAGATAGGGAATAGAGGGTTTCACACGCCCTTCAAAAGACATTGTAAAGCGTAACATTTTGCTTTATTTTGCATACTGTTGCAGAAAACTCTGCTAGTTTCCTGGGTTGGTCGTTCTAAAGTCCAGTAGGTCTAGAAAGTTTTAGAAAAGAGTCCACTCGTCAGGATGGAACACTATATTACTTCTAGAATTTCATCGACCAATCACCTGTACCAAATTCACAAGCGCACTCAGCCAGTAATATGCTTTTAACAGTCCGCTTAGTACAGAAGCTTTCACAAGTGCTGTATTTCTCACATAAAATAAAACACACCCACAGGCAAAATTTCAGTGGAAATATACGAGGGATATCACTAACAGTCCCTCAAGACTCATCAATAAAGAATTTAAACACAGCACTATAAAACAAGGCTTCAAAAAGGCAAGCGAAAATGCCGCTTGTATAGCGTCAATACAAAGCCTTAAGCTTTCACTTCTGACACCGAACTGGGCAACCACCTGTTTTTATAGGTTACGACGAACGCCGTAGAAGGCTACAGAGAGAACAATCCATGGAGTGTACTAGAACAGGCTCGATTATGATTGCGTAATAGGAGAGTAATATAAGGCTATTGTGCATGCCAATGCAGAAAAACTAACTTTACAAGCCCCATTGGGAAAAACGGGCCCAATGACCAAAATATCGCCAAGCTTGGCGACTTGTGAAATATCGTCAAATTTGGCGCCAAAAATAAGTCCCCAAAAGTGAAGTTACCGAAGGCCTAGGACCAATATTTCTCGAGATTTCTAGAAAATGCTATACAAACCAATAGGAAAACCCAAAACTCCGTATCTCGCGTTCTTAGTTCACCGATTTTGATGCAACAAAAGCAAAATTTAGCTATTTGACGTGTAGAATACGAATTTTAAACGATTTTAAACACCAGAACAGAGGGTTACCCCCGAAAATTCGTAACAATATTATTTAAATGTAAAATGAGCTTCTTTTTCAATATATAAATTAGCTCTTCCCAAAAACATTTACTCTGCTTTAGAGTAACATTTTTGCCTTGTTCTAGATTTTGTATAGATCAAGTAAGCTTTTTTCTAGCTTTTTTATTATCCTGGTCAGTGTACGTCGTTCCAGTTCAAATTTTGTATATTCACCCACTTTCTACCATCCTATCCAGCTGAAACTTTGCATACACATGTAACTCCTATGACACTAAGTACTGCAATTTTTAATTTTTCGATACACTCTTTTTCATAAATTATTACATATTTTGTTTCAAAAATCGTGTTTTCCCGCACATATCAGCTCGTACTTCTTTAATTATTGATAAGATATATTTTTATCATCGGCATTGCATCTGTTCAAAGTCAATGTTGAAAGTTTTTTCAATTATGAAAAGTATGAAATCAATTTCGATTCTCCAGCTTTAACTCTTAATTTTTAGGGATTTTTCGAAAAAATAACCAATTATTGCTTTCAATTTCTTTACATCATGACATCGAAAAACCTATACATTCAACCGATTGGCAAATTTCATTGAATACGGCCTGTTCTTTCCTAAATCGTTATCACTCCGTTAGGCGCGTGGACTACGATCGTAAACCAGTTACACTCATTTGAAAAAGTATTTAATTAACGCCCAAATTTCGTACTTTAATTTGTCAATAACTAACTAATTTTTGAAAAACACAAGATAGAAATATGAGAAAGTTATTCTATTATGTAAGACACGTTTCACTTTTACGGAGAAAAATATTTTAAAGATGAATTTGACATAGGAAGTTTGACTAATGCATACTTTTTTCAGCATGCCTGGTCTACGATGCTAGTCCAGACTAGAAAGAATTAAGTAAATGTAAAATCTTTGAAAAGTATTTTTTAGATTAAGGTATTCAAAGATGGACTAAAAACTATAAAATAATTTTTGAGAAAATTTTCAAGGTCAACCATTTATTGCAACCATGAATCCACCCTAGCTTATCGATCATCGGCAGATGTACTCTAAAAATTCATTAAATGCTACGTTTTTAATGTGAAATAATTTATAATTTTCAAAAGTGTGAGGCTTTAATACTTCTTTTGACCTCGTAAAGAAGTAAGTCGTTAAGCACCTCAAGCTTCCAAAAAATTTATATTACCTTGCACTAAAAAAAGTAATATTTTTGTAATTTTGTAAGTAACTCCGCCGATGATCATAAAGCTAGGACGGATCTGTGCGTTGCAATAAGTGTTTGAGCTTGAAAAATTTCTCGAAACTTCTTTTAGTCCATCTCTGAATAAAGAGCTTGATTTTTAAAACTTATATTTATTTGAAGTTTCAGCCCCTCCCAAAGCAAATTTCTGTATCTGCGACAGCACATCATAGAATGTTTTTAAGTTCATCGTTGTTTTCTCGAAGCCTCACCATGGCATTTTGGTTATGCCACTGGAAATGGTAGACGGGCGAAATATGAATGTCCCGGGTCAGGGTTCCATCCCACGTCCGTCGACCTAACCGTTCGGAGTTTCCCGTGGTTTTCTCCGAAACTTAGCGTAAATACGGATTAGAACCCCTTAGAAAGACCCCCAAGAAGGGCAACCCCCCCCTTGTGTTGTCCTTCTGACGAAGATTTATAAGCGGAACTCGAGCCAAGCACACAAATCCGATTTACATGTTAACAACAACAATTTTCTCGTAATGATTCTTAAAATGGCCCAATAGACTCAACACTAAGTGACATGGTATATACGTCTGCTTAGTAACTGAACATGGAACCTTGTAGGCTTATAGTTCTTCGATGAGGTTAACGTCAGGCAATGGCTCTCTTCTAAGAACATCCTTAACATATTCTATGGGATTGTAATCCGACGACTTTTTTGTTTCACTTATTTAGCAAATATCATCTTCTTATATTAAGTCCTCCGCAGGCTGAACTCTGTGTGTTATCACGTCATCCAATATAGAAATAAAATTTCAACATGTTCTCCGGAAAATTCGCGTATAATTCAAGAACCTTACCTTTGTATTGCTATACGGTCACAGAATGCACTTGATGGACATTGATATGATATATTTCTAAATCGCAGATTTTATTTCCACCAAAGGGGTCAGTTTCTGAAAGGGATGATAATAGAACTTTCTCAAGGGGAAAAAATCTTTATGAGAACACCGAATGTCCATTTATAGGACATATACCTGGGAAGGATAGTCCAGGCTGCACAAAACATGTTCTCTTCAGGGATGAGTTGGATAAGGTGCAGACAACTGTAGCGTGAGTGAAGGTCTGAATTCAGACGTCTGCCCTAGTAGCACAATTAGTCCAAAAGACGTTTAAAACACGTTTTTTAACGTCAAAAAACGTGTTTCCAACGTAATTTGAACGTTTTTTGAACTAGTTGTGCTACTAGGGAGACGGTTTGTTTGATAGTGCTTCTTCGAGATCGCGGAATTCTGAGAGAATTAGCCATCATCTTATGGCGTCCAGTACTTTAATCTCTATGCTGGTTTTATAACACTCCGGCGATTGTTAAATGAGCGTTTCGGCCATGATACACGTCGTTTGAATTTTTAACCGACTACAAAAAAGGAGGTTCTATCTTGATTGTTTTTTTTTTTTTTTTTTTTTTTTTTTTTATGTATGCTCATCGATTTCTCGGGAACGGCTTAAAAATTTGGATAATTTAATCTTCACCGTTATTTAGGTAGATTCCAAGGTGGTCCTATTTATTTTTCTATGACGTTAAACACACTGTTTTTCAAAAAATCCGAAAAATAAAAACATATTTATAAGAATGCTATTAATGTATGCTTTTCACGAATTGTGTGTTACTTCTGGTAAATATAATTCTCTTTAAAGTGCCTTTATCGTTATTTCTTGAATTCTGTATAGTTTCATTTTCTTGATTTCTAGTATATATTATGTGTGCAACGTAACTTGGATACCATCAATACAGCCGTTCAGTGACGTCAGTCTAACAAGTGACGTACGCTTGAGACATGCAAGATTGGAATATGCTGTCAAATCTCCATCTCAGCAAACTATCTAAATAATTCAGGAATCTCATGTTATCTGTAATATCAGTCTTGCTACTTTCTTTCGAAGAAACATGCCGTTAACAGAAAAAACCCGCAAATTTTCAAATTGGTCTTGGTCAATGTTTCACTTCTTTAAATATCATTACATTTTAACTTTTAAATGACTCAGTCGCCCAAGTGGTGCAGTGGCTAACGAACCATTCTATCACACATTGGATCCGAGTTCGATTCTCGGCCTGAGTTTGAGAGTTGACTAATCTGTTCCTTCATAGGGGTAACGTTGGTCGCCGACTAGGTGCCGTCATAACAACAGGATCGGATTACAACAACGTCGCCACAACATAGGCCACTACTTTTGGCCTCTGTTGTGGCAAATACCTGAGATAGATAAGTAACCGCTCGTAAAAAAGCAACGCTCAGATGACACCTTATGCGATGCAGATGCTTATGTTGAATTTTTCTTACTTAAATTATTTAGGGCATCAAAATTACTTAATTGCAAAGGAAAGTGTTAGCAACTTAAATGTTGGAAGCCAATGTACTTGTTGTAAGACCCATTATGTGAATTATGGCGGTTACTCGTATCAACATTGTTATTACGGTTAAATCGAAAGTGTATGCTTAGATTCGTTTTGTCAAATCGCCGTCAGGGATTTTATAAACACGTAAACCTATTCAATGTATTTTCAAACATGAGTGACCCTGTACATATTTTTTGAAACTTAGTTTGTGGATAAGCATTCAGATGCCATGTCAGCAAGCAAAGTGCCAAACACATATTAGCAAGAAAAGGAAAAAAACAAGATTTGCTCTAAGCCGTGTTTTTATTATTATTACGTACATATTTAGAAATAATTGATAGTTTGCAGTATATAGCTAGTTTGGAGTATATAGTTGTGCTATAAAATTGAATAAAATAACCAGCCATAAGTCAAAATAAAAACTCACCTAGTGATAGACTTCTTAAGTACTTAAATGATACAAAAACGTATTCGAAATTTAAATCCATAATTAAATATGGCACTCATTTAAATATTGTTTCTTTAAATATGGTCAAATTAAATATGGTTTACATTAAATAAATTCTATTTTATTCACTTGCTTCTTAATACATTCATAAACGGAGAGAAGGCACAAACATATTTTTTCATTTTGTTATTCTAGTGACTATCAATAAGAAGTTAAAAAATTTTTTGATTGGAATCTGTACAAATTCCCCCAAATATCCCTTTTCAGTTCAAAGGAATAAAAAATAATTGCTTGGTAGATTCGAAATCGAATTAATTGTATTCCGTGTTTCGCACAAATCCTTTCCCACCCTCATCCAAAAAGCGAGTTCTCTTATATTTCGGGTTCTATCGTTTTCCACTCAGCTTCCTACTCCCTCTTTTTCTTCCCTTTCTTATGCATATAAATAGAAGCTAAACATTATGTATACAAAGCAAGATACAAAAGGGGAAAAGAATCCAAGGTGGTGTGTGTGTGTGTATGAGTGTGTGTGTGATAGACTCGCTAGCTGGAGACTATGAAAAGCAAAGTTGTGGAAACATTGGCGATGCAATGTGAAAGCTTTGCCGCCGACGCAAGAGCGAAAATTTACACTCAGTGAGTGTCGAAGCGACGGCATGTTTGAAAGCAGGAGCCCTAGGAGCGGAAGATCAAAGAGGCCGACAGGACAAATATCATCCGGATGTGTCTGTATGTTCTCAATCGGCTGCTCTGAAAGCGTTATTGTGTTCGTTTAGAGGATGATCAAAAGGGGAGGGAATTGTTCCTAATCATTGCAAACACTTTTCATTTTTTCCCCCATTTCGAATCTCTTTATTTTCCATCTTTTCATTTCCTATTTCTTTAAGAGCTCCAGTGAAGCGATCCCATTCAAAAATCGCTTCCAAATTGTTTCCGAACTCACAATACTAGAGAGCAGAATTGTCAAGACTTGCGAACGCAATCATTTTGCAATCCAATGAACTTCTTCAAAAGGATACGCCGAAGGATTTCTGGGATGCATCGAAAATTGGATGCATAGAAGCTCTTTCCGAGTGTTTCACTTTTAGAGGGGCTTTGAATCAAATATTTCGCTTATTCAAAAGTCAATTAAGATCCGTGCTTTACAATACCTCCGATGAGTGTAGGCTGGGAAATGAGAAAATAATATTTACTTGCTGATGACAACTTAAATTCACTAACTATTGAAATGAAAACGAAACATAAATGCCCTCTAACTTCTAAAAATGCACAAGTCATTTTTTATCTAACATTTATAAATTGGATTTGAGACTATAATACTTATTGACTTCATTTCACAATATTATTAACCCTTTTGGGATCGACACCTCAGGTAGTAAGTTTCACTCACCTGCTTCCAGCCTTGTAAAATATTTAGTTAGGAGTAAGTTATTATAAGAGTATAGTTGAAAGAATATAAATAAGCATTTCTTTTATATGACTTTTTTCTCTAAAATTAGGCTTGCGGTTGTTTCAAAAGTTGTATCGTTCTCTATTTTGCATACGAGAAGAGAAATTTGAGTATTCTCATCAATACAGAATTAAATCCCCAGAGTATTTAGAAATTTAAGTAATTATTCAGGTAAACGTATAATTGTAACCTATTTGATTTATTTCAAGTTATTTGACTTTTTGAGCCTGTACGTTACTGATAACGTCCGGGTTGTGTAGTGGTTAGAAAGCTATATTACCACACTACGTGTCTGAGCCCCATTTCAGGCACGGGCTTGGGTGTAATTTCGTCCGTCCCTTCATAGGTATCAACGCTGGTCCATCTATTGGGTGTCTTCATAAAGCGACTACTAATTAAAAAATAAGTCATAGAAAAGGGAGCAAAAATAATTCAAACCGAAAAAAATTCTTACAAAAATCTTACAATACTTTTAAACTTCTTTTCGTAGCAAAAAACAGACACAAATCAGACTTCGTGAGATTACAATCGTCTACAATCAAATACTAAAATAGGATTTTAAAAATTTTAGAGAAATGCTAGAAAATAATTGCATTAATTCTGATTTTAAAAAAAAACATTTAATTTCATTGAGATCAAGATACTTAACTTTTTACTAAATCACCATTCTCTAATCGTAATTTTTTTAGAAATGGGTAATCGTAATTGTAGAAATCTGCAAAAGTGCTATGTTTCTTTCGGTAGGAGGTCATTATCTTCCCTATACCGGAGTGAATCTAGTGTTAGTATAGATTCTTCGATATCGCATTCATCTCGAGATGAATCGAATGATGACCATAATGGTACAGGTTTTCAAAGTGTAACAGCACTTCAGTCACCGGTATCACACACTAAAGTGTTTTTAAAATAATTTAAAAGTATTCCAATTTTTAATAGTACATAAATCTTTCTAAAGCTTCTTTTAAAATACAATCCTTTTTCTTTCAAAATAAAAGTTATTTTAAACTCTACCCAAGTTTATCAAAAAGAATAATGCGTTTTTTTCAAGCTGGGTACTAATTTTTATACAATCTCTTTCACTTCTAATGTTGAAATTACTCATGAGAATAAGCAGAATGTAACATACAACGCTTTTTTTATGTCGTTTATCATGCAGATAAAAATTAATATGGAACGCAACGTGATTTTGAAGACTTTCATGAACATAGGCTTAGCTGAGAAAATCTCCATGCCTCCAGCATGTTCACAATATCTACCCGTTTCCGCATCTGCAACTCTCTGATTGGACAAGAGAACAGAGTTGACGGGATTTCCACACTTGGCAATTAATCAATTGTGTGAGAGCGCAAAATAATTTTAAAAACGAAAAGTTTTTTTTTTTCTTTCATTTTTTTTTTTTTTTTTTTTTTTAATTATCAATGCATTTGCGATTACACGTCTATGCAATCGAACTCGGTTACTTATTGCGAGCTCAGATTTAATGATGGAGTTTAAATTAAATGGTTGGCTTATTGTTTAAAGATCGGAATTTACTGTAAACCCGGTTATTACGAGCACTTCGATTTAACGAGCAAAGTGTCCCTGACCCTTCATCCTCGTTATAACAGAGTTTGACAGTGTTATTTCCACATTACAATGTGATATTTTTAAGCATAGTATTCATTCACAATAAATAGTACGTTTTATAGTTACTTAACAGTTCTTATATTTTTTTTTTAATTTCTAATTTAAAAATCCTGTAACATACAGTGATCAAAAAAGGTGGGAACCGGCTTTAATTCTTTTTCTATAAGAGATAAATAAGCAATGTAAAGTGAAAAAATGTAAAATAAGGAAATAAAATGTTTTTCTCCTTAATTTTTAAAAAGTTACACATCTTAAATTTGTATACTACGTCGTACAAAAAAATCTTGATTAGCAAAATGTGCCCTCCAATACTAATGTAGTATGGACAAAATTTCAGCCTTTCATCATAAAACGTCTCAAAACGAGATATTTAAACAAAGGCTTTTTGTACGCTAGCAATAAACCTGATGTTCTTTCGTAATTTCTGTAAAGCCCCAGAAATGCAATTTTTTTCCATTTTAGAGGCATTGAACAGTGGTTTAAGTCAGCATATATTTATCTTCATATCTGACACATTTTAGGGTAAAATTTTCACATTTTGTCCATCACTTCATTAGTGTATGGGCACATTTTACTAATTCAGAATTTTTTTATTGGGGGCGGGGGTCGTATACAAATTTAAAAAGTGTAACTTATAAAAATTATCAAGAATTTTTTCTTAATGTATTCTTTTTTCGTACCGCTTATGGTAACCACAGATGCCTAATTCTGAATAGTTTTCTCAGCACGTTTGATAATTTTTGTGTCTCCAAATAAAACTGCCTTAAGCATAACCATGATAGCTATTAATATGAAAATTCAAATTTCGATAGTTCTGTACATTCTTTTCCGACTTTTTGACTTATTTTTTAAAAATAATTCTATATTGTGAAATAGCTTAATATTTACTATTACCTAAAACAATGAACAAATTAAACAATCTTTGAAAGTTGAAAAGAAAATTCATTTTCTTGAGATTTTATCAGCTTATAGTCGTAACTATCAGGGAGTTTATCGAAATCCATATTCCTACCGTAGATAATATGATGATCTTCAAATCAAAATTGAGAACAATAAAATAACTCCCTACTACGTACTAAGACTCCTACGTACTACGGACGGAAATCAGGAAAAAATACCGCCAGGGAATAGTAACCCTGTACGTTATGACGTATTTTCATTGTCCAATCAGAGAGTTACTGATGCCGAAACGGGTAGATATTGTGAACATGCCTCCCTCCAGAGTAATTTGCGCAGCAGCGCTTTTCGTCCCCATTAAAACTCCGCAGCCGTCCGGAACAAGGGCGCCGGCAGGATTTTACCCAGGGGGTGCATGAAGATATTTATATATATATGCATATACCCGCGTAATTATATTTTTCACTTTAATTATCTTATTCATTCAAATTCCAGAGGGGTGCAAATGCACATCCTTGCACCCCCTCGCGGGACCCATGGCCCGGAAAGAGTTAAGTTGCTTGTCTAAATAGGCTTGCGCTTTTGTACATACATATGAATACTTTCTAATTTATTTTTAAATTGTTATTGTGAGTATTTTGAAGGTTCTATTAGACAGGGAAAATGCTGTAAGAAACATTGTTAAGAGTGAAGGGCTGTCCGCTGCTCACCTGACCAATACGAATATGAAAGTTACTTAGCAATAATCGAGGTTGAAGAATGATTTCATTTAAAATAGGGAAATATGTATAAGATAATTTTCACATAACATACGAAAAGGAGTCATGTACGCTATTTTCTAAAAAAGGTAACATAGCTACAAAATGAAATTAACATAACTAAAGGACCATCAAACTTTACAAATCTGTAATTTATTTTCTTCAAAATTCGCTATTTTTATATCTCTAACATTTGCTATTTTTGTGCAAAATAAATCTAATTTACATTTTATATGTAGCTATAAATATGCATTTTAAAGACAACTTTTGAAAAATTATCACATTATAAATTGATATACGGCCCCTTAACTCATCAAAAGTATTAATATAACATCAACTACTGAACGTAAAAATTTGAAATTTTGCGCAGCTTGTAAAATTATTTTCTGCTTCTACTTCCGCTGAAATTTGGCTAGGTTGGTATTCATATTTTTTTCGAATACTAATTTAATAATTCATAATTCATATTAATATTTTATTAAAAATTATAATAACCGTAAATTATGTTTGGGCTGATTGGCACTAATAGTACCAATAAAAATCAGCTTAATATCAATATTAAATGAAATATGAATTAAAGTATAAAAAAAATATTTTAACATGGGAAAGGGAAATTTTGAAAGCTCATAGTTCATTAATTTTTAGTTAAAATATATTGAAAATTGGTATCTGGCTTTAAAAGGATCTTTAAAATATATATATATATATATATATATATATATATACATAGGTGCTGCAATTAGAAAACATAAATTTGGTGCACATAAATATGAAGATGGTCCCAAATGCAAATTTTATGCATAGCAAATTAATATGTACGATATTCGTAAGCGATTGGTATATGTAATTTTGCTATACAGCGAGCGACTGCCGAATAAAGACTAAGAGGGCCTGTATTTTTTGGAAATGTGCATCGTGTTTTTCTAACAGTGAGTGTCGATGCGCCTGCGATAAATCACAGAAGCCTGCGACTTACTATGTTCTAGTATGTGTTAAGAGGTATATTAAAATTTCGGGAAAATTAAACTCAAATATTTTATGCAATGTAATTATAACTTAAATAGAGGTATCAGAAATCGGGTTCAAAATAGAATTTACAAGTGCCGCTTCTCTTTTAACTAACCAGTTTTTAATGATAAAATTTAAATATCATTCAGGTCAGTTAAAGAAATATTCCAAAGAAAAAATCCTAATAATACAGTTGTATTTCATTGTAGTGACCCCTTTTACAGTGGAAACTCTCTTATAACGTCAAAATATTTTGTATCCTTCAATCACTGGTTTATACAACAGAAGTTCACTTTTAACGTCACTCAGTTGTAGTATAATAGGATCCTTCAATGGCATTTTAATTCAACTCTATATGTATTAGCTGTGGTATTCATAGGTATTCACCTTTTGCGGGAATGATGGTACTTTAACCTTTATAGCCCCCTCCTTGGGGTCGCTTATGGGAGAAGACTGTATCCATCATCAACGATCGCCAAAATAAGAACTACCTAAGGCTTGATACAAGCCTAAGGATAGCGATATGGAAATTTTATTGCTGGTTTTTTTTTTTTTCCTTATAAATTAAACTGGTGTGCAAAACTTCAGCAACAATGTAAATTTTAATCAGATAGCCATGAAATCGCAGAAAAGAAGTTCTTGCGATCATACAATGAACACGCAATTCAGTAGAAAGATCATGCGTTTGCAAATGTCAAGAACAAAACGCCACAGGCGACGTGGACGTACGCAAAACGCGTGCGGTTGGCGCGCAACTCAAGCCTACAGTAAAAGTAAGGCAGGCGCAGACGCAATTAAAGACATTCACTGCAAGTGCAAGTGAGTTCTTTCGTGAAATGCAGCTAGAAGAAATCACCTGGAGGACTTCACACATGGAACAATGATCAGAAAGTTGGAGGGGCGTAGTTTGACCAGTGTAGCTGAAGCGTTCGGAATCAGCAAAAGTGTCGTTTCGCGCGCTTGGAAAGCCTTCCACACCATTGGTAAAGCTGTTAGAAAAGCTGGTGGTGGTCATCCCAGGAAAAGAACTGCAGTAGATGATCGATATATCGTCCTGGAAGCGGAAAGAGTCCGAAACCGATCAGCAAGCGCCATTTCTCAGCAACTGTGTACAGAAACGGGGCGACGACTGTCGCGGTTTACTGTGTTCAGACATCTTCACAAAGGTGGCCTATTCGACCGCCGTCCTGAACGCTTCATCCCTTTGACAGTTGGTCACACTTATTGGCACCAATAGCCCACGTACCAAGCGGCTAAGTCGTCGGGTATATAGAACTGGAGGCGCCATTTTTAAATTTCCTTGGATAAGGCGATTTTGAAGTTTTTATTTTTTAAAGATAGCTGGTTTTAACTATGTTCCAATTGAGATAAAATTATGAAACTTGGTGGGTGTTTAGGTGTTGCCACAAGAAATTTTTGATAATTTGTAGAACCTTCTCGGACCAATAGTTCGCGAGTTATAGCCATTTGAAGTTTGCCAAAGTTGACTAAAATGGCAGTCTAAACACTTGCATTTTATTTTATCGAAAAAAAACGGGCTCTTTTCGGAACCAAATCGCGCCAATGACACTTAATAGCACCAATAGCACACGTGCCAAGCGGCTAAGTCGTCGGGTATATAGAACTGGAGATACGGGAGGCGCCGTTTATATTGTCATTGGGTAGGGCGACAGGGGGCGCTATTCTTTTTTTACAGGGAGCACGTTTTAACTATGTTCCAATTGAGATAAAATTATGAAACTTGGTGGGTGTTTAGGTGTTGCCACCTCCTATCTTTTGATATTTAATTGGTCATTGTCGGACAATTAGTTCGCGAGTAATAGCCATCTGAAGTTCGCCAATTTTGGCGCCCTGGGCAGGAGCTCTTTTTACCGAAATTTTAATTATAACTGAAAGCAAATCGCGCCAAATGACACTTATTGGCACCAATAGCCCACGTACCAAGCGGGTAAAGTCGTCGGGTATCGCATCGTTTCGGCTCGAGGGAGACGTAACTTACGCCAACTAGCTCTGGCGGAAAGTCCCCTAGCAGAAAAGCAAACCGTATAGGAGCAAGGATGCTCTCCTCTCCGCTCAACTCGCGCATGCGTACTAATCGTTTACTTGCCGCGAGGTCTTCCGCGCGATTCCCTCCTTCCTTTAAATCAAACGACAACATCGTGGATCGTACGCCGCCATTAACTATTAAATCGGATCAAAATAGAAAAGAAGAAATAATCTTCAATTCATCTAATACGTAAGTATATCTTGTACGTTCTTTAACTGACATTTACATTATTTGTTTATATTGATTTATGTATAATTTGTTTATATTGATATAAGTATTGTTTTTTAATGTTACCGATGCAACAAATATGCTGCAAATCAAATCAATATGCTTTCGCTGCGAATAGTTTTATCTTGATCGCTTCTGCAACTGTGTGCTTTTGTCAGCAGTTATTAATTTATGTTTGCGATATTTCGTAAGAGAAAGTAAATCCGTTTGCTGTAGTGGCCATTATGTGAAACATGCTTGTATATTTCTATTGTTTGTATACATTAACAGAGCGATTTTTGTAGTACAGTATGGAACCTGTTATCCGGAATGGTTGGGACCGGGTGTATTCTGGAAAACTGAATTTTCTGGATAACTGGTTGGGGATTAACATGATATCTACTGATTTGATTGGTAGCATAAATGCTACTCTCTATTTTTGATTAGAATTAAACATTAATTGCATTTAAAGAGCATTTAAATGCATTTATGGAGCATTTAAAGAACTAGTCTGTTAAGCAACATTGATTGAAGAGTCTTCTCCATTGCATCTTTCTAATGATAAGAGCAAACAGGTTAAACATGGGTTTAGTAGTTGTTTTTAGTGTGCACAAGCAGAGGCAATTAATATTATAATCACTTTGGCTTTCCAAAAACTTACTACGCTTGAACCGTGTTATAATGAACTTCAGGAGAACAAAAGTTATGTTTGTTACACCCATTACCGGAACTGCTAAGAAATGAAATAGTAAACTTCATTGATACAATACAATAATTGGATTTTTTAAGTTTAAAATAAGCAAATCATTATCATTTATCAAAATATACTTAATTTTGTATGGAAAAGCAATACGTAAAAGCTCATATTCTTAAGGCTTATTCTGAATGTGAAATACAAATCTAGAGGCGTTATTGTGATAACTGGTAAACTGTGAGACCAAAACTGTAGTTCGTTATATACCGGGTTTGCTGTAACAGAGTTCGGCTATACAGGCAAGATCAGAAATGATGATATATCATATTTATAATAGCTATCTCATATAATGAAATATGGTTGAGAGAGAAACTACTATTGTTTTATCTTCAGTGTGCTCGTTTCCTATTTGTTTACAAGTAGCCGATCACCGTCAAGAAAATTCTGCCATCATCGTCAAAACAGACGTAGTCAAAAATCCATTTTCCATAGTAACGGCTGTATTAAATTAAAAAAAAAATTGTATAGCAAAAGTCGTATGGGCAACAAACTGTACTTGGGGGCGACCAAAATAATTTCAGAGATTGCCCGAGGGCAGCACAAAAAGAAAACAAAACACAGGATTCTACCCTTGGTTATAGAAATTGCGGATAAAAGTTATTTGTGAAAATGTTTCATGTTAATGTGCGAGCTATTTTGCTTCAATATTGTCATTTCTAAAACTTTTTGTTTTGACTTTACGCATTATTAATTAGTTTTTCTTTCTACAGAAAAAAGAAGTCCTCCCATGTTAAGTGTGTCCTTTGTGGCACAGCTAGAGTGAAAGAACCTGAAGGCTAATATCATAGGTTTCCGAAAGACCCAATAATGTAAGTGTTAATTTTAGTAAGAGTATACCATGTGTTACTCATTTTGTAATGAAGCTATCAACAAATTCTTTATGTATGGTAATGTACAATGTAGGGATGCACCGAATATTCGGTATACTGCCTATTCGGCAGTATACCGTGACGGTTCGGCCAAATATTTAAATATTCGACAACTGAATAGCAAACAAATTTAAGTATTCCCCAATCAGTAAACAATTACATATTTTTTATATCATGAATGAAAGATATAGTATAGTACCATAGTACTAAATTGATTCAAGTTGTTACTTACTAATATCACGTGTGAATAAGCGTTAGAAACCCGTATAAAGTCCTCCTGCCAAGGCACCCCCATCCTTGGCAGATAGTCCTTACATAGCGTTCCACAATCACACAAAAAACCAATATCCCAATGAAATTAGTTTTAATGTAAGAGAAAACACTCAGATGTTAAATTTCAATTTTGTTGCTGTTCAGTTTTTCTTAAATCTCATGACACATTACATTAACCTGTGCTATTACTAACTGATTTAAATTTGAAACAGTAACCAGGAAAAAAAAGAAACTCATAACATTAAGTATTCATAAATATGTGAAGTCAATTAACTGCTAATATTTTAAATAAAATATGTAGGTAAAAAAAATTACCAGCATTTCACTAATATTTAAAAAAGTTATTAATAATATATAAAGGAAACACACTTGGATATTGAATTTTGCAGCATTTCAGTTTTTGAAGTTTTACACCATATGAAACATTTTTTTAAGAAAAAACTAATTAAATTAATCATAGTAATCAAAGTTTAATAAGTTTAATAAATTTTAACCAAGTATTCGGTATTCAGCCAAATATTCGGTTAGAATTTTAACCGAATATTCGTTATTCGGCAAAATATGGTATTCAGTGCATCCCTAGTTCAATGTAAATCATGGAAATTTTCTTAGAAATGATTGCAATTCTTTGCCCACAACATTTTTCGGTTTTACATACAACCAAACATGAACTATTACACACAATGGAGAAATCCTCCAGAAAATCTCTTAAAGAGTAATTTTTTTTCTAAATGAATCCAAAATAGCAATAATACTTTGAAGATTTTTTTTTAATTATAAACTATAAAATTACAAAACAAATTAAAATATACAGTAAAAGACAATGAAAGGTTGTTTTAATTGATTGTATTTTTGTGAAGGGGCCCTTTAATTGGTTATAATTTTGTGAAGGAATTTTAGTCGATTGTAATTCTGTGAAAGGGCTGTAAAACAGACCTACACTTTGTATGTGTTGATCCCTGTCTGTACCCAATAAAGTTATTCTATTCTTTTTTGCAGGTCGAATAAATGAGTTGAAGTGTCCGGAAAGGAGTGGGTTATTTCATCATCCCCCCATGTGAGATACACCAGATTCCGGGTCTGTTCTGAACATTTTTCAGCAAGCAACTATTCCAACACCATGATGCTGATTCTGACAGATATAATTTGATGCCACACCACTGTGAAATTTCGACTTCAGGTGATGAAGTGCCATCCGTTAGTTCTAACTCTGTGTTTACTGATGTGCTGAATGATGAAGTTTAAATTTTACTCCAGGTAAACACAGCGAGTTATGCTGCGAAAAAAGCTTGTGAGCAATTTAAGTGCAATGTTTGTAAAAATGATTTGATTGGTGAGAAAGAACTTTCAAAAAGTACAATGTTTTTATATTTCAAAAATTACAATATTGTTAAAAATGGGTTTATTGAATTTGAAATTCATAAGTATTATTCCTCAAATGTTGTTGGTACATTCTTTCAGACTTTTTCTTTTTTTGTCAATCTCATCCATGACTTTCTGGAAAATAGTAGTGCAATATTTATATTTCTTACTCCAGTTTCTTTTTTCACATATATTTTTTTACTATGATATTGTTAAAACAGTGCATTACTTACAAAGCTGTATTACAAAACTTATTCAAAAGTAAAATTATCAAAAAGAAACAGCCATAGCAAAAATTATTTGTTTTTATTTTCAGAATTACTTAATGCAAGAATGTAGAAGCATTAAATTTTATTTTTATATTAGGAAATGTATTTACTATTATACTTAAATATATATATATCTATGTTTATTTCTTACATTTTGGCACATGGTAGTTAATGGAATATATACTGTGTAAAAAAACAATCTGTTATTTTATCTTAGCATAATTAAGAGGGTATGTCATTAAGTAAGCCACATATGCATGTGGCATAATGCTCAGTTAGAAATAAATCTATTCAAAGAACAGTGATAGATGACCAAACTTAGCTCAGCATGATTTTCTCATCTGTTTTTGTCTATTGAAGCAACAGCTTGGAGGCAAGAACCAAATGATTAAAAAAATTCTGCAAATAATTATGGCATTCAGTGTAAGGTGGTATTATGAATGACATAGCTAAATTTATGCAGCTAAAATACGGGCTGAAGAGCACATAAACATTTGTAGGGCCTGTGTTAAAAAATAAAATTGTTTCCAAGTGTTTGTCATCATAATTTATTTTTCCTTATAATTTAGAATTTACAGTCACACAATATGATAGAACTTGCATCATTTTACTTAATGACTTTCCATCATATTTTCTTTTTCATATTAAATAGCTGCCCACTTGTAAGAATTTTTACAAAATGTACAAATGTTTATTTTTTCCCTTGTTTTATACTAATGCACTATAGGAATGGATCACAGTGTAAATATTTTTTGTTGATAAAAATCATTCAAAGCGACAGATGTTAAAATTTTCCTTTTGCATTTTAATTTAAATGATTTTGAGTATGATGCAGAGAGCCAAGAGTTTAAAAACTTACTACTCAGTAGTTGCAGAATTTTAAGTGGCAACCTTATTAAAAAAATTTCAAGTAACCGAAATAAAATAGTTTTGTTTTCATTATTTTTTTTCTTATAACTTTCACTTACGTAAAATTTTACAGTAATTTGTAATGATTGACAGATTTCTCTTCAGAGATCTTGTTTTTTCTTAGTATTTTTATTGAAATGCATCAATTTCAAAATATTACGCTAATACTTTTATGAAAACTGACATTCAATGATTTTCACTGCTAGCTTAGATTGGTCAAAAGAAACAACAACAAAAAAAAAGTATGAAATTTGATCCAATTTCAGTATTTAGTTACTTGAGAATAAACAAATAATAGAAATAATAATTTCTTTATGATTTGACATTTGTGCATGCACAAAAGCAAAACGTTCCCTGATTTTTGGATATTTTTTATGAAATTCCCTGATATTTCCATGATCTGTCACCACCCTGTGCTAGTATTTAGTTTTATTATTTTCCCACTAATCACTAAGTCAAAATTATTTGACAGCACGTCTATGGCCCAATTAAACCTATCTGGAAGTTTTTTTTAACAACTTTTGATCACTAATTTTCTTTTGATTGTTCAAACTACATTTTTGTGAACCTAAATTACTACCTCTGCATTGAACAGTTCTTTAAAAATTCTTCTCGCCCCCATTTTCAGAAGATAAATAATCTTGCAGACTTACAGCTAGTGATTTTTACTTTTTATTAAATATTACTTCTTCGAATAATTGTGAAAAGGTAATGTTTTGTTTGATTAATTAAACATAAAAAATTTCAATGGTTTAAATTGTTTAAGTACAATTTCAGATCAGTATGCTATTCAAAAATTAAATCATTTTGATGCATTTACTGAAAACTAGATTCTTTTTCTTTTCTTTCTTTCTTTCTTTTTTTTAGGGGGGGGATAGGTGTGTGTGTCATTTTTTATTGTAATTGTTTTATATTTCTTGTCTCCCAAATATTTGACTTTTTTCCCCTCTTTGTTTGTAATGGATCCTACAGATACATTTTTCTTTGGGGGGGGGGCATTTTTTATTGTAATTTTTCTTGTCTCCTAAATATTTGATTTTTTCTCTTTGTTTATAATGGATCACATAGCATATTTTTTTCTTAATGTAATTCAACCTTCCTTGTGTACTGTCCTAATCTCAAATCGTAACGGTTGTGCTGTAAGTACATAAATTATTTACAGAAACACAGTTTGTTGTCTTGTTTTACAAAGCCTATTTTAAATTTGTTAAACTCAGCTACAATTCTACTTGAAATTTTGTTGCTTGTACAGTTATTTGAATTATCTGTTTTCTGTATTGACTATCCAAATAAAATATAGTTGAAACTTTATAATGTCTCATACTTCATTTACTTTATAATGTCTCATACTCATTTGTTATTTGTTGTTTTAACATATAAACATGCAGACTGATTATATAAATAATTGAAAGAAAGGTCTACCAATTTATTACATATATAAGGCCCAATTAATTAGTTTTCATTTATCTTAAAATAATAATAATAATTTAAAATTGATGATGTACAAAAAATACATTAAGTTTATGCACATTCACACTAATAACTTCTACTTTATGGTGTTTTTTGTGCTACTGTTTGAAGAAATTATCATCCATATTTATATCTTTTTAAAATAATTGAAGTTTTCGTACACACTTTTCTGTGCATAATGCAGTATTCTTCAGCAGAACAAGTCTTAAATCATAACAATTATAACCACATTCAAGGACAAGTTTGGTTTCTATGAAATTATTATGCTGATGCCACATTTTAAATTATTTTACTAGGTGTTTTGAATAGTGAATTATGAGAGTAAGTATATCTTTTTTTATTTCAGCATACATGGTAGTTATTAGTAAATATTAAATATAAAGTTCAACTTATTTCCCAATTGTTGCAATAGAATATACACATTTTAAAAGTGATGAGCACAAAACAGAAGTCCATATCACATTATACAAATTTTTATTTTATTTATTTTTTTTTTAACACTGTATTTTTACCCTAAAAGTATAAACTTAAACAATGATATAAGTTCCTGATTAAATCGATATTATTTCACTGATCCTCATCTGATTTCATGATTAAAATAAGTTTAAACAGCGATTCTCATTACAAAATAATAACAATAGCAACCCTTGCTCGAAGTTAAAATTACCCCCAAAAGTGTTAATTCAAACAACTGGATTTGGATTAAACCAATATTCAATATTATTTCATCGATTGTTTCCTGAATTTATATTTAAAAGAAGTTTAAGCAGCGCTTCCCGTAACAAAATAATAATTAAAATAACCTAAGTTTCATAAATAATTTTTTCCCAAAAGTGTAAACTAACAATAGTCTAACTTTAATCACACTTGTGATTGAACTTTAATCAATGGTCAAACTTTAATCATAATATTATTTCGACGATCGTTCAGCGAATTTATAATTAAAACAAATTTAAGCAGCGATTCCCGTAACAAAATAGTAATTAAAATAACCTAAGTTTCATAAATAAATTTTTTCCCAAAAGTGTAAACTTTAACAATGGTCAAACTTTTTTACACCAATATTATTAAGTTGATCGTTACCCGATTTTATAAATGAAAGCATTTTAAACGGCGTTTCTTCATTAAAAGGGGGGGGGGGAAATAACTCCCAGCTAACTCAAAGCAAAGGCGAAAATAGTTTCGGATCTGCGTTTGACCCCTGTAAAGTTGTTTTTTTTACCACCACGGTTTCCGCCAACGCCGCGCATGCGCGCGTTTCTGCTCTTACATTATCCCTATGAGAGCTGGACTTGTTCACGCAGTGGTTATTTATATTCTTTGGTTGGTCATCGGCGCCACCGCTTCGAGTGATGGAAGAAGCACAAAAACCGGACATCTCATCAATGGAGTCGGGTCCTGTTTGCGAATGAGAGTCGGTTCACTGCCACAAGCGATTCTCAATGGCAGTTGATTTGGAGAGGTCGGGTCGGGACACAGTTTCATCCCAGTAACATCACGGAAAAGAGACCTTCACAGTGGTCTTGGAGTTCTCGTCTGGGGAGGTATTATGCTGAACGGGCGGAATGAGCTCCACGTTTTCGATAGAGGTTCTGTCACAGGAGATTGCTATTTTCAGGAGGTGATCCTTCCCCATGTGCGTCTGTTTCGAGGTGCCATTGGAGAAGACTTCCTTTTTATGAATGACAATGCACGGCCACACCGGACTCATGCTTTTCAGGAGCTAATGGAAGGTGACGATTTCAATCGAATTGATTGACCATCGTACTCTCCTGATTTGAATTCCTTAGAACATGTGTGGGATTCTTTGGGAACACGCCTTGCGGCATGATTACATCCTCCGGGGATCCCCAACAACTCAAACAGATGCTGATTGAGTAATGGGCACGTTTACCTCAAGAACTTTTGGGCAATCTGTGCTGAGTATATATAGAGACGCTGCGAAGCAACCATTGGAGTAAGGAAAAGGCATATCCTATAGTAAGGGAGATCTGCTTGTTGTTCTTCCTCTTGTACAGACAATCGTGTGTAACGATACTACGAGTTCAATAAAGCTTTTTTTTGTTGTTTGATTCCATATTGTATGCATTGTATTTATTTTTAAGCAACTATGCTTTCGTCATCGTTCAAATACAAAATGCTGCCTCTCATTTCTAAATTTCATGTCTCTCAGATGATTTCTTGTGGAGTTATAGCAAAAAGAACACCTGATGCTTAGGTTTTACACACCAGTGTATGAATTATTAAGTCATATTTTTTAAAAATCACAAATAGTAACATGCATATATTTTACTTTTGTTGAGTCGGTATGGTTTTTAAAATTTCGGAGGACAAATTTCAGTTCTATTCAGACCAGTAGTTTTGAAAATATCCAAAAACTTTAAACCATTATCATTGGTTTAAAAAGCTTGTATTTACCTTATTTTTTTTAATACTTCAATTACCTTGAATTTAAATTATTTTTTCAAGACAGTCTATCCGACAATTTTACGTGCAAGCAGTTCTCTCACATAAGACATTCTGTTCATCTCAGCTCATTGTAAAATTTTTTAACCCGGCAAGCACGTTGATAGTTATTCAATGACCTGCACATTTCGTAGCAAAAAATTTCATTTAAAAATTAATAAATTAATACACACATTCATCCACTTTAAAGCTTGAAGTTAGTTCTTACAGCCTTTTCCGTTACAATTGAAGGGGTTTCTGCAAAAAGGAAATAGGGCTATCTTGAGAGAATTTAAAGTTATATGTACTATTTTGCAGAAAAAAAATCTCTTTTGTTTGGTACCAAAAGAAGTAGTTCTAATTGTTATTTCTTGTGTAACTAAAGTGATGAAGTTGCCTGTCTCGTTAGTTTGAGTTGAAGCCCCAAACGTCATTTACAGTTTTCTGCACACTTCTATTGGAACTACCTCTTTTCTGCAGCAAACCCACCAATTATACTTCCCTTTATAGATAACTTGGATGTTTAGATAGTAAAAAATACCTGTGTGTGCAATCAGTATCTTAGGCAAAATTCTTAAGCGGCCTATAACATCGATGATATCAACAAATTTATGAAATGATATCAACATTATGTTTCTAGGTTTAACTGCCGCCATTTTATGATGAAAAAACTGCATCTTTTTTGCAAAAAATCTCGGTTTTTCCAAATTTTGACCTCAATGACACGCGGGTTAATATTATGCAAATTAGCTGAAACTTTACCATTCTCATTTTCCACCTAATAGGTAACTTTTCAGAGTGTGCTCCAGAAAAAATTCGAAAATTTATTTCTAGTGACCATTGTAATGTATATGAATCGTACATTGATATTTTGCTAAATTTGTGATTTTTCTCACCTTTTGCGCAGTCTCTTCAGTCCACTCATTCGGATGAAGGATACCTATTTCAAGATAACAACATATCAGTTAAATAAACTAGAAAACAGCGAAATTTAAAGTTTATTTAGTTCATTTTATCACTTCTTTTTACCTACTTTGTTTCTTTAGTAGAAAAAAATACTTGAAGAACCTTTATCGATTCTATTTCTGTCTTAGAAATACTGTAGTGTTTGCACTTTTAAGAGAGTTTAAAAAGAATTAAGAAACATAAAGGGAAGTAAATATGTGTTTTTTTCTTTAATTACTTCCTCAGCGGGCAATCCAATCGAAATAGTATCTTCTTAGCTTATAGGTTGGACCGTTATAAAGAAAATAAGAGAACAATTACGATTCTAGGTGAAGTGAATGCCTAACTGTTAATTACAAGGAATGGATGAAACATATTTTTGGGGGGGATTTTGCCGTCTAGTGGCCATTATTTGGATTAATTTTTCTTCTTTGAACAGTTTGTCATCCTATAATGTAACACCGAAATTTTCAGACTTTTCATGAATGGTTACGCTAATTGGTTGACGTGCACGTGCAAAAAAAGGAAAGAAAGAAAAAGAAAAACTAAAAATGTTGTATTTTTTCCTCTATAAAATACCAGGAAACTTTCCATTAAAATATCAAGTGACGGATTTAATTTCGAATTGGTTCCGAAAAGATTTACTGAAACTGTGGCTGTTGATGTTGTTGTATTTCCAACATTTATTTTCCGATTTTTGTGCTTACTTTAAGAATCCACTTATTAATATTCGTCGAATAAAGTGGACAACACAAACTGCCAAAAAATATATACTTAAAAACGAGTACTTTAATATACTCATAATTTCTTAAGTATGTATGAGTCATAAACGAGTACACGACGTGCTTGATAATGAAATACAATTCAAAAAGGTGGTAATTAAATTCTGTTATATATTAACAATATGTAACAGACGCATATGGATATTAAATTTTGCAGAATTTTTATTTTTAAAGTTTTACACCATATCAAATATTAAATATTGTTTAAAAACAAAGTAATTAAACTAATCATTGTAAAAGTTTAATAATGGTTTAATAAGTTTAATAAATTTTAACCAAATATTCGGTATTCGGTTGAATATTCGGCAAAATATGGATAGCCTGCAAGTTAATTATATAGTAAAATTGGATCTAAAAAATTTCAAGATATTCTTAAATACAAAATCTTTCATTAATAAACTTATAGAGTAATTTCGTAAAAATATTCTTACATGTAAAACAGCTAATTTAGTGACAAATAATCAGCAGTTGCTTTTAAAATGACTTTTCACTAAAAAAATTAATTGCCGTTTACTCCTATTTTTAGTAGAGTTCCTTCTATTTTCGTATTACAGGTACTTTCTGGAATAGATCACTGCAAATATTGGCTTACGCAGACGCTATAGACATGATTGGAAGATCTTAACGGGCAATGAAAGAAGCCTTCCAAGCTCTAGTGATCTTTGCCACAAACATGCGCCCCACTATTAATGAAGACAAGACAAAGTTTATGGAAATCTCGTCCCCGTCTATGAATAGCATCCATTTTGTACAAACGGTTATACCTTTCAAAAGGTTAGTGAATTCAATAACTAGGAACAATTATTAATGATCAAAACAGGCTGAATAAAATCGGCTAATAAATCTTTCTTCGGGCTGAAAAAACAATTAATATCCAAACTTATCAGCCGAAAAACTAAACTGAAATTATACAAGAGTCCTATACTACCTGTACTGTTGTATGACAGCGGAACTTGGACATTAAACTTAGAAATCCAGCAAGCTTTGGAAACTTTCGAAAGAAAGTATTAAAAACTATATTCGGGCCTGTGGAAGAACAAGGGCGTTGGCGGACCAGATATAATTTTGAGTTACGTATATAGGCTTTATAAAGAGCCTCCAGTTACACAAGTCATCCGAAGTAACAGACTGAGATTGCTCGGCTACGTCTGGAGAACCCCTGAAAACAATCCTATTAGAATGTACACTTTTAGAAACCCTGAGGGATCCCATGCCCGAGGACGACCACAATCAAGATGGCTGGACGATACCGAAAAGAACCTTAGGACTTTGAAAATAAAAAACTGGCAAAGCGTTGCCTAGGATCGATTGAGTTGGAAGAAGCGTGCTGTAGAGGCAGCTAAGATCTGTGACAGGCTGTTACGCTCTTAAAAAAGAAGATAAATATTACAAATAATACAGTTTGCTCCGATAATAGGAAAAGTCTGATTTTACCAAAACTGTTCTTACACAACAAGAAATTTTGATGTTCAAATCTCAATATTTTGTATCATTGCATGAAAGTTTTTCAGATATAGTTTAAAATCAAGTCATGAAAGCCTTAATTAGAAACGATAGATTTGGTTTATATAACAGAATAAAAATATTAATAATGTAACACAGCTAGCGAAATACAGTGGTAATAGTTATGTTCGAAAATATACAAAATAAAAATACTTACCTGTGATATTTTACTTTTTTTCCCAGATGCTTCAGTTGCTCTAAACCTATTGGAACAATTATAGGAACAACAAGACTTCACCATTGTCATTAAATTTTTTTGAAACGTTACAGATTTAAACTTCATAGCAACATTTTGCCACTCTTTCGTTCAACACGTGCTTTTGTGTACGTTCAGCGGCTTCTCGAAATCTCAGAAGGTAAAAACCGTTCACAGCAATCCATCTTAGCATATAGCCAGTTAGCATATGCTACCAAACTCGTTTGAGGTGAGTTTGGTAGCATATATATCAATGGAAAAAACAGACTTCCTGAAGGAGAGTGTTCCTGTTGTGCAATAGCAGGGTAACAGTGGCACAATGAGGCGAGTTTGGTAGAAGTGGACAACGAGAATTGAACAATTCAAATTTCTGGGAGTGGATCCTAAAACGATACGTCGACTGTTGATAATAAGCACCTGGTCTGCAAGGCACTGACGAACCCTACATAGCTCCATGTAGACAATTTTGCAACTCATTGGTCAACAACTCAGAGTTATGGTCAGGGTGCGCGATTGTGCACCACAGAATTTCACTGCTGCTTGGCCTATAACATCGACGCATTTCTGAATACGAGTCACTTCACGTGAAAGTATTCTGTGTGATATCGGTGCACACCATTTCAGTATTATCTCTATGTATATTCAAATTACGTTGTTTATAACAGTATACCTCATCTTTTATTGTAGAGTGTAAAAGATGCTTAAGGAAAACGCTTAAGAAAAAATAATGCGTAATTTACGCGTACGAAAAAATCGAGCGCATTGTAATTATCCATTGCAAAATTTATGTGTCAGAAAAAATAAAGTCGTGTAAGGTCTGGAAAGTCCGCAGGAAACTGGACTGTATACGTAATTTATTCCCAGAGCAGTCTAAACATTACTTCTTCGCAGAAATTTAACCTTGTACGTAGGGATGGATGCTAAACGATTTTTTTGCGAGACGAAACAGAGATTTGCAGCTTGCGAGACGGCACAAACATTTTTAACGTTACAGTATAGGGATGTGCGAGACGAGGCAAAGCTACTCGGCTTTTTCACGAGATGAGATAGGAGTGTATAAATATTTCACACGCACCCTGTATATACATTGTATTAGGATAAAGTAATTTTCAGGGCTGTTCACGATTGCTAGAAAATGTGTAAGATTTCACGAAATGTGTAAGATTTCTAAAAGAGAATAGCTGGCTAAAAACAATCACAATGAAATTTAAAGAGCTGATATTAACAGCAGTAAAATGCCAGTAATGTTTTACTTGTTTAAAAAGTACTTTATTATCATAAGATGCGAAATTGGTTTTCTGATCACAAAAAGAAAAAAAAAAGCACAACGCGATTCTACAACAGTTAACGTTTTCTTGCACTTAAAAACTCTCATCACCTTTAAACTTAAAAAAAAACTGCTTTGCTCTATCTTTTTTAATAAAATAAAATCAATTTTTATTTACTTTCCGACGGTCATACTTGTAAAAAAGTTATTCTGTTCTGTGAAGTCCAATACCAAAATAAACATTCAGTGTACTTTTCCCAGAACTGCAATTTTATGCCTTACATAATTGGTTAAAAAAATACTGGCCTTCAGATTTTTCCAACTATGTTTAAATTGAAACTGCATTTTAGAAATCTTTTTCGTTATTTAAGTTATATACAAAGAGTTATTTATAATAAAAAATGATAATCTCATGTGAATTAATTATGTAAAATATGATATCATTTGACATAAATACAGTCGACTCCGGATATAATGAACCCGGATATAGTAAACTTTCAGCTATAGTGAAAGCAAACCTTTAGTCCCGATTAACATACAGTATCTCTGTTCACCATGGAGACACTTCGGTTTTAATGAACTTCGGATAAAGTGGACAAAATTTGATGGTTCCCAGAGTTTCAGTATAACCGGAGTTGACCGCATGCATGTATTCTTACTTATAGATTTTACATATTTCAAAAGTAATGAATTGTATCATACTTAATACACTTTGATCACATTTTGGTAAGAAATACTTATCATCAATGAAAGTCATAACTTTTGCATAGGAAATAATTTTCTTATTTTCTAAAAAAAGAAAAAGAAAGAAAGAAAGAAAATGTACTCAATAATATTACAACACGTGTGTCAAAAATACCAAATAGACTAATCAAAGTAGAAGAATGTTACAGTGATTTGAACATAGGTCCCAAAACAACTCTTTTAAGGTGTTTAAAAGCCACAATTCCCCCTTAAGGCATCCATTAAATCCCCTTCCGAATTTATGCAATAGGATTGTTTCGAAATGAATGCGAAGCCTTGCCACCTCACTGTTCTGAGGGGAGGGGAGTGAAGAATCTGTCATTCACTAATTTCATGATTTTAACTTAATCTCTGCCATTTTTTTCCAGGCCCCAGACTTCACCGCGACTGCTTTCGTCAAATAACCTGATTCACAAAGCAGTGCCGTAGGTACTAATGAGAACTCATTCAGTTTCTAGGGATTCCCCTTCCACACACACACACATACACTTAGCACCAACTCTCTGGAGACGACAGATCCTGGGAGGCCCTATCAGTGCAAACACCTAGCCGTGCCATGTGGCGCGAACTGGAAACCAGCCCTGAACAAACACGGGATTTTGCACTTAGGTATAAACATGGGGGTGCCGCAAGAGTTTGGTGGTGCCATTCGAGCATGCAGATCGGAACATATTGCACCTGAATAAAGTGGTTTGGATGTATATGTAAAGAAGCAGAAGTTTTTGAAGCCCTTTTCTTTACTACCGTATAATTAATAGATATTTTTGTTTCCATCAAATTAAATGAAATGTTACGTAATGCTTTTGGCATCAAAGACTAAAGGAAATCTAACATAAGCTCAAATTCGAGATAATAAAATAAATAAATATTTTTTTTTAAATGCCGAAACGTATACAAGCTGTGCGGTATCATCCCTTTACACTGTTTTTACTTTTATTTTTTTACCAGATTTTTATTTATACACTATGCTTTAGCATTCGATATACCAGCAGCGGATTAGTGACCGCCGGCATCGTTTCCTGCATAAATGATAAGGTAATAACCGAATTCTACCAACAGTTCACTTCAGACTGGATTTTTAGCGATTGATTATTTTTTGTTTGCAACTCAATCAAAAGCAAATCATATAAAAGCTAGTTTCAGAGCATTTTCATGATGCAACTAATGCAAATTGAAGTAAAGCACTTAAAATGTAATACAATTCAACATAACTTTGGAAGGTCTATCGTAAATTTAACTGCAAATAAACCGTGATAGTAAACAACATACTCATAGTATCCTCCACGAGACGAAATCTATGAAAACGGTTCTAATTTTTCCGACATAAAAACGTTGCCGTGTCTATGCTAGGGGGCTGAAACTGATGTCAAACATGTGAAGGCAATAAATTCCAAAACGCTTAGAATAGTATTAAAAATAGGAACATTTTAAAAGCTCTAGTAAATTAAGTTCTGCTTGTTTCAACTTATGTGGTAGCAAATGAATTCCGTTACTACCATGACTGCAACGTTAAAATAGAATATGAAATTAATTATTTATTTTTGTAGTCAAAGATTCATGAAAACTACACTCATTACATTTAAAGAATCAATAATTATTGATTGCCAGAGATTACTTTTTACATTCGAAGATCGTAAAAACCCCTAGTAGAGAAAGTGCCTTCTAATGGCAAATTATATTATCATACCTATCAGCATCCTACCCATGAACACAGTAGTAAAAGCGGACGATTTGGAAACGCAAATTTTACAAGAGTACGACGTTGAACACAATTCCAAGTGCACGTCGAAATGCAGGTAAATTTGGCCGTAGTGACGACTGGACCTAACCAGAGCCGGATTAAAATAACGCGGGGCCTGTATCAAATGCTATCAAGGGGCCCCATGTTCATTAACGCACCCAGAAAGATTTTTTTTTTTTTTTTAGGAGAAGGATTTCACCTTCCTATTATAGCAGTATAGTTAAATTAACCGAGAAAATAAATAGTGCTAATTATAGTATAATTTATTTTTAGTGTGAATTAATTAGTTAATGGGATTGCTAATGCTAATTAGATCTAAATAAAACTAAAACTTCCCACGCGTTAGATCTGGGAGGGGTTTATTCCAACCCTTCCTCCCACTTGGGTGCGCAAATGTCTAGGTTTTGTGCGATAATAAAATAAAATACAACTTTTACGAACTTTTCTTGATTTAATATGAGAAAATTCGAGCTAACACTAGACAAATCAATTTCTTCAAGTAAATTTGTATGCGGAAAAAATGCCCCTCAAAATATAAAGTTCTCTTTTTTTGGGAGAGGGGATTCAAGGCAGGGGGCTAAATATATGGCGAGACTGGCGATGTTTAAAGGTATTTATACCTACAACCCAGGTTTTTTTTATGAATGTTATGTTCATGGGTATATCTTTCGAGTTTCTAATACCCCTCACCCCACCCTTTCCCATATGCAAACATATAACTTGACAAGTTTACATACCTACAATAATTGTTTCTATACAATTTTTAGAACCTTCGAAAACAAAATGTACTTTAAACTGTGAGTTTAAATACAATATTTCCCCTCTAAAAATACGTACTTGTAAAATTATTCCATTATTTGGAAGGTCTTTACTAATACTAGTTAGCATATTTTATCTTCTTGTATTTAATGGATTAATTCATAAGAAATCAAACTATTTAGAAAATCCTTTCGAATTCCGCTTTTCTCTCTTCTGACATACGTAATAACTTAACGGCCAAATTTGACCTCGTGACATATTTATAAAATTCGTTGTAATTTTTGAGTCTATTTTTCACAATTGTGTGAGGTTAAAGTTTTAAACACTTATAATTAATTAATTTAATTTGTTTATTTTCCCTTTTATTGAAGACGTCTCTGAAAGTTAATGATATTTTATTTTTAACGAAAAAATAGCTATATATCATGCAAAATCATATTTATATTTTACAGTTTTCATGAAAATTTACCTTTACGTTGATATTAATAAGTTTAATTAATAATTTTACGTAGTATATGCAGACAAATCTAATTAATCTGAAGCTTAAATGGTTACATTTAAATGATTCGAGCCCTGCTAACAATTCATCATTGATTAATAGTTTCAGCGTCTTTTAATCAATTAAACCATTTGTGAAATGATAGTTAAATTTGTGAATACTGTAACGTGATGATTTTCGTAAAAAAGACACCCATCAAAAGGTTTTTTCCTAAGTTTAGATTTAAATGATTACGCCGGGAGGGATGTGTAGTGGCTGGAGGACCATTCTACCACACCACGGGTCCGGGAGCTCTATTCTCCCCGGTTGTTAAAAACCGTCGATATTAATTCTGCCCCGCCCTGAAGTCACTTGAGGTGGAGTCTTAAGGAGGAGCGTCAAGGTGTGATTGTGATTAGATAAACGACCTCCCGATGGCCTCCGAACTTCTTAGCGCAGTCGCTAACCAAGCAACTATTTCTGTCCAGTCGACAGGAAACCATTGACTTTTTTTAAACAACCGGGGTAGAATAGATCTCCGGGTTCTATTCCCGACATGTGCTTGGGTGTCATTCCGCCCATCCCTTCATAGGAGGCAAAGCTGGTCCACCTATAAGGTGTCTCCATAATAAAGTGACCAGTATTCCGGGCCTTAGTACTGGCGAATGACTGATGGTCAAGTGTCTGCCCTTAGAAAAAAAAAAAAATAATTAATTAATACCGACTTAAATGATTAATACCGACTCTGATTTGGGTTTTAAAAATTAAGGTTGAATAAGTATAAAGAAGCTATTGAGGATTTTTAGGAACATCATATTCAATTGAAAAAAACTTAATTGATAACAAGTTTTAGATTTGTTCATTTCATTCATTTACAAAAATCATTAAAATATCCGTCCAAGACCGGCCGAAAAAGAAAGGGATACAGGTACAAATACAGATCTTAAATTTCATGGCGCTTCGTAGGTACGGATACGGATAAGGAAATCCGGCAAATCTCTAATTAGAACTCACGGTAAAATGCATGAACATTTGAGAAGATCGGGTTTTAATTTCTTTATTCAGCTTTAGCTTCCACTTGCTTCAGTTTTTATTTTTAGTGAAAGCTCAACATTTGAGGAAAATAGCAGTTATCCATGCTCGCTAAAAGGGCGTGTAAAAACTTAAGGCCAGGTAAAGTTTCTTCAATGTTTTCAAATGTAAGGAAATATTTGTTTCAAGCTAGCATTAGAAGTTTTATCTCTAGATAAATGCGATAGGCAAAATTTTTATAAGGAGGATTATTACAATTAAAGGCTACAAGTAAAATTTTATAATATTTTTATATAGTTAAATTTAATGCTTTCGAACTGGCTACCAAGTAAATTTAAGGCCACAAGTTATTTAAGACTACAAGTAAATTTTTACAGTATTTTTTATATAAACAAATTTAATGTTTCCGAACTGATTTATGCTTTAGAGTACAAACGTAGGAATATATGAAAAAGGTAATTATGGTTTGTTTTTGTGTGTTTATAACAATGCCAAGAATGAAAAGATTAACAGAATATGAAAAAGGGCAAATTCTTGCGCTTTCGTCGTCAGGATTGAGTAGCCGATCTACAGCGAAAAAGATTGCAAAGTCTAAAACTTTATAAGTAATTTCTTAAATTTGAATAATAATTATGACAAAAGAAGCTCTGTAGATAGGCCAAAAGCTTTATAATCCACACTGTTAGAAAAATACGTTTCACCGAAATTCCGGTGCGAATTTAGCTGCAACCGATATTTTGAAAAATGTGGTGCTAGGATTCACCATTTTATTGGTGCTTCCTCAAGCACCATTTTTGCGGTGAAACGTTGAACCAGGATCTAGGATTTTTCTCTAAACGACTATATGGTTAAAGCTTGAACCAATATATAGGATTTTTCTCTAACCGACTATAGGTTAAATCTTGAACCAATATATAGGATTTTTCTCTAACCAATTATATGGTTAAAGCTTGAACCAATATATAGAATTTTTCTCTAACCTACTATATGGTTTAAGCTTGAACCAAGATTAGGGCTTTATATCTAACCAAATGTACGGGTAAGTGATTGAACATCGAGGTTTTTTCTCTAACCAAATATATGGTATAAGATTAAACCAAGATAAGAAAACTCTTTAGTGTTTTATTTATTCACAGAGGGCGGATTAAAGGGGGGGCGGAGAGGGCGACCCCCCCCCCGCCGTGAAAAAAGAAATTAATGTAAAAGATCCTATTTTATTTCCATAAAATGGATATATATGTCAATTTTCTAACTAACCGCCCCCCCTGACAAACTTTCATTAATCCGTCCTTGGGCGGATTAAGGGGGGGGGCAGAGGGGCGACCGCCCCTCAAGAAAAAAGAAATTAATGTAAAAGATCCTATTTTACTTCCATAAAATGGATGTATATGTCAATCTTCTAACTAACCCCCCCCCCCCCCGACAAACTTGCAATAATCCACCACTGTTATACACTGGAAAAGATTTCAGACCCAAATAATGGTACATGTACTGGCAGCTTTGGGACGAGTACATATACCGTAAATTTCACAAATGCCATAAGTACCATAAAATATTTTACAGTATATACATATACTGTTAAGAAAGTACACATGCCATAAATTTCCTATATGGTACATGTACTGTAAAAAATTACACTACCTGTACATATACCGTATATAAAATTTACGGTAAAAGCACCATAATTAATTTTTAAAATGGTGTGCAAGCTGTAAACGAAATTTATAGTACATACCGTAAATAATTTTTAATCAGTACATAGGCTGTAAAAATAATTTATGGTATTTGTGCTGTAGTTAACTTGAAATCAGTGCATATGCTGTAAATGAAATTCATAGTACACATATCGTAAATAACTTAATTAGTATATATGCTGTAAAATGTAAAGAAAATTGTATCATCGATACATATTGCCCTCCCCCCTCCTACATATTGTTACATGCAGTAGCGGATTCAGGAGAGGAGCTAGGGGGCCTCAGCCCCCCCCCCCAAAAATGAGATTGCTAAAGGGTAACATTCTGCTTCAGTATGCAGTTTGAATATGTAAAATGATCTTTTTTAATCACTTAGCCCCCCCTGCCCCCCTAAAAAAAGTTTTTACATTGGTTTAGACTAAAATTTTGCTTTATTGTACATTTTGTTTGGGTGAAATAAGCTTTTTTTTCAATATTTAGCCCCTCCCAAAACAGAATTTCTGGTTCCGCCACTTGTTACATGGTAGCAAAAAGAAAAATAAATAAATAGCTCTTACATTAAACTCTGCTTACACTCACACCTAATTTTATGCTGATGTACTCCAGAAAATAAAATATTGTATATTGTGGTTCCATTTTCTGTATGTAACTTAAATTAGACAAGGTGGAGCCAGTACCATATGAAAAATTGATTTAAATAAACAATTATTCTCAAAGTAGAGGTTTCTTTTTCGCATGCATTAAGCACTATCTTTATACTCTAAACCAAAATTATTGCGTACATCCTTTCAGGGTAACTTATACAAAATTTGCAAAACATTCCTGCTCAATTTGATATTTTATGCTGCAATTTGCAATTTAACCTTGTGAATAGATTTTACGTCAGGAAGAAAACAGATGATCAGTTATGTCATAATGTACTTTTTTTCTTGGTACCTTTATGAGAACAGATTCTCATGCAGTAGCTTTTCATTTTTGTTGAATGACTGTTTTTAAACCTAGGAAAAATCCATCACCACCATTACTTCCTAGTTACAAACTTTTCAACCAGGTCGCGCGTGCCGACCTAGCAGTTCGGATTTTTCTGTAGTTTTCTCCGAAACTTCGTGTAAATACAGGATAGGACCCCTTAGAAAGTCCCCCACAGAGGGCAATCTCACCCCCGGCCTAGATCAATAACAAAACATGCTTTAAAACACTATCAATAGTTTTTTTCAATAAAACAATTAAAAAGAATGAGAGATTTTAATGATATTCAGAGTAAAACAATTAAGAATAAAAACTTTATTAACATTCTCTATTACATACAAAATAAATCTGCATTTCATGAAATAAATAAATATATTTTTTCTCCCTCTTTCTAATATTTTCCATCTAATACCTACTGTTGATTCCCAGGTAGAAAGTTGATAACCAGAAACTGGGGGAGAAAAACAAAAAACATTTAATGTACAATATTCAGAATTCATAAAACATTAGCATCTCAGAAATGTTAAAGATAAACAAACAAAAATAAGAAGTTGAGTAAATTCAGATTGTAGTACAATCTTAAAATCATAAAAGGTTTGAGTCAAATGTATTCCAATTTCAGTGAAATTGCAAAAACTCCAATCAGCAATAGGACATAACTTAGTGCCCCCCTCCCTACAAACAAACGAGCAATTTTAGAACATTAATCAAACTACATGAGATAATCTATTAATATCAAGTGCACATACGAGTAGTTTAGAAAACTACAAAAATAAATTATTTAATTTATGAAAAAAATAATTTTTAATAAATTAAGTCTATTGAAAGAAATTAATTTTTTTCACACCCAAAAAGTTATTTTAAAATTAAATGTTCTGTTAATTTGATCTATTTGATAGCAATGGCAATTGATCCATGCTGTGTTTGGTGAAGAAAACTTGGGGAAAAAAATTTCTGACTAACTCTTGAGAAGCCTGAGAATATGTAATACAATTCACGGGTTTAAAATATGGTAAAGAAATGACATTTCAATTCTCATGGACAGAAAAAGTTATCATTTTCCTGCTCATGTAAAAAAGATTGTATTTTTCTTCACTGTCCAGTCCACAATTTTTATTATTTGTAGTGCTTCCAAATATAAAACAATAAAGTTTGTAATGCTGCAATGCTTTAAAATAATCTACTTATATAATACACTAACGTATGCGGTACCAAAACCGACGATATTTCTATGCTGGGAATGGCAACAACTAGATTGAAATATTAGCGTAATAACAACACATGTACAAAAATCCAGTTATTAACAGTACAATGACATCAAGAGAAGCAAGCATATTTGTTACTGGTTACGTATGCCACACAGTAGCTAGATTACAAAATAACAATAATGGATACACAAATATGCAAGATCTTTCGGACTTTTCAGTTTTAAAATATCGAATTTACAATACTTTATGCATTTATCACCGATCTTTAAAAAATGTCACTACGCATTGGGCTAAAGCACATTTTAGCCATTTGCTATTTCAACATCAGCTTTTATGATGACACCCAAAATGTTTAGCGACACCCGGCAAATGGCCAGGGAGGGTGCCCGGGCACCACCCCCACTCAGATCAAATGACACACATTTGATAGTACACATTTTTAGTAATAATTTGTATTATATGGTTTGTACAGTACTTTGTCTCCTGGGCACTCCCCCTCCTCCACCTTCTGACTTGGCTACGCCTACGAATACTAACCTAATAGTCCGGGAGCCAGCTGGAATTTTCATGACTAATAATAAAAAATCTGAAATATCGTCATATAGTTCATTTAGTTATACATATAACAGAAGTGAACGTCAGCTGACGCATTTGCATTGGGTGCAGCCGCCCAAACATGTAAAATAATTTTTAAAAAATAATTACAATAAAAAAATTGATACTCTGTACATGTGTTTATCATTTTGCATTCAAATGGAAAAAAAAAGTCAGCCTTAATGCAGTGGATTATACATCAGCTGCCGACAATCATCTGCATTCGACTGTATAGCGGTGAATTATACAGCAACATGTAAAGAACATCCGTTAAGTAAAATAATAAAAAAGCTGAAATTTGGTGAAGAGTAATGCTGAAGATTCCCATTTTTACCTAGTGGCCACTGGCTCCTAAATCATTTTCATCTAGGAACCAGTACTTACCGCAATCTTTAACACATTGGCTATAAGTATGCGCATCGTTGGTATCTATTTTATTTGCTTGTACTGAAGCTTAAGAGCATATATACTGTATATATAGAGACGAAGTGAGCGGTAATAATAGATAAAAGATAATTAAATACATTTTAAAAAGAAAATGTATTTTTAAGTGACTAATGCAAGGTGCAAGTTGATGATAACTAAGAAATATAAATGGTTGAGAAGTTTAAGCTTTTGGCATCATTTATATAGCAATAGTATATACATTTATCTCCAAACACTAAAACTGAAAACAGACAAAATATTATTCATAGCATTTATTAACTAAATTTCAGAAGAATGTGCCATTTTCTCCATCAAATTTGGTTGTGTTCGTAGAATGGTGCCATCACATCACAATTTTATACTTTTTACTGTTTCAAAAGTTTGTAATGTAAGACCTGAACACTATGTAAAGCCCATTTTCAATAATTTTTCGTTCCATTGATAGGGATTTCTCTCCTAAAGTATTCTTCAATGCAGAAAAGACACATTCTTTAAGAGCATTTGATGGAGAAACTGTTAACAAAATGGTCAACACATCCCTAAGAACATTGAAGCAGGTTAAGTTTGGAGATAACAAACTTCATAAGCAATTCAGTTAAAGTCTGAGATCCTAACTTGTGTCCATTCCACAAATGCACATGCAGCATCTAAACGCATCTATACTATTATTACCAAATATGGTAATAATAATAATAATAATAATAAAATACATCTAAAAGGGGGAACGGAAATTTCTGGAAAATTATTATAGCATGACACCTGGGCGTGAATTAACTGGTGTCCAAAGAAAAGAATTTAGTCGCCAGCTGGCGACTAATTCAATCTTCAGCTGCAGTGAAGATATCAGTTAACATTACCAGTTTTAGGGAAAAAATAGTCAGCTGAGTTTTCCGTGGTGGAAAAGTGGTAAGCTGGCGATTGAAAGTTACAGTGTATTGCTACACACATAGGCACCTGATGTATTTCACTGTATAAGCTGATCACTTTACACTGCAGAAAATTCAGCAGACAACTTCTCTCAGGTAACTTTTATAAAGAACTACTTTACAAAGTCCGGCTTTCTTGGTTTCTGATATCTATCAATTTTTAAAGTTACGTGGTGCATCTCACAGTGCGTCCATGAATCAGCTGAAGAAACCTAAATCTTTTTCTTTATTCTCAATTATATATTTAAAATACATAACAATGAGAAAAATATAGGGTAAGGTGGACAGTCACAAATTTCACTGCCTGCAATGCTACCATCACGTTTAACATCTGTGTTCCTTTTGTTACCAACATTGATTCTGAGAATCTAGTGGCTCTATGTATTTTTTTATTTGCATCCATCATGTGGTTATGTTTATTTTCTTCGGACTAGAGAGACTAGAAAAGGCAGGGCCGTTTTTAACCTCCCTGGGCACCCTAGGCACTTCAAATCGTTACGCACCCTTCCTGCCCGTTTTTTTTTTTGCGAGAAGAATGAACCCGGATCCCTTAGAAAGGACCCTCACCCTTAAGAGGGCCCCTTAGAAAGACCCTCACGGAAGGCACCCTACCCATACGCCTAGATCACCTTCGTGTATAATTGGCTGTAATCCCACAACACATCCATTATCTACCACCCATGGATCCTCTGTGTCCTAGTCTGGCAACCGGCAGGCGTAAGGATAGGACAGTAATTCGCTATAATTTTTCTCTTTTTACGCCCTAGGCATGTGCCTAGCGTGCCTATGTGGAAAAGTGGCCCTGCAGAAAGGGCAGGAGATTAAATTTCTAATCGACTAGACTCAGTTATCAGTTCATCGGGATTAATTCAACTATAAAGGTATTCATAGAATTGGAACAGGAATATTGTTAGTGGGAGCAGGTTATAAAAGAATCTCTTTTTTTAAAAAAAGATCCACAACAACAAAATAATTATCTTATTTGGGTTCAGGAATGCTGTTCCAGCTCACAAAAAAGTACCAGAGCGTCATTCTGGCCCCACTACACCCCTGCGTAGGTCTTTTTAAAGGACCTTATATAAAATGTCTAACTTTAATTTAATGCTAAATTTAATTTGTAAATTTCCATATTTATCACTAACTCATGTACAATGGACCCTATTTTTACAAATTCACAAAATCATGAGTAATTTTTCCACAATTTCACTATAACAGGACCCTGTCTGAAAAGACTGGACAGACCTCTGGTTATGATCAATTGAACTTGCAGTTGACATGACATCAATACTATAGAAGCACTTAATTGCCTTTCCTATGCAATGCATGCCATTATATTTTCAAGAAATTTAACAGGAAAAATAAAGATAAATAAATTAAAGAAAGAAAAAAAAACACTTATAAATATGTGTATGGAATCGTGTTATTATATCCATCAATTAGTTTGTCCCAGGGAATATAAATTTCAGTTTCGACACTACAGATTATTTTTATTAGACTTTTAAGGGGGAAATCTTACAAAAGCAGGGGTTGATCCAGGAATTTTTTCCAAGGTCCTATTTTTGTGAATTTCAGTATCTATTTTTGTGAATTACAATATCTATTCCTGTGAAATCTCATTTTTTTTAATCACCTTTTTTTGTAAAATAATTTGCAAAGAAAATTTAAATATATGGTAAAATGCCACTGAAGGGGCCATTTTAATTGATTGTATTTTTGTAAAGGGGCTGTTTTAATCTATTGTAATTTTGTGAAGGGGCTGCAAAACAGACCCAAATTTCGTCTGCATCAATCCCTGAAAATTTCACTAAATAAAGTTCCATTCAATGGGCCATGAAAACAATTTGTGTTTGAAAAAGTCTTGACTGATATATTCAAATTTTTATACAAATAAACATAAAAATTAAAATCTTACAAAGAATTATGCTCCATCCTAAATCTTCTTGAAGCCATCCAAGTATATGTGGGTTATTATACTCCTGTTTAAAATACAAAAAATGCATAGCATAAATAAAAATAAAGCATCACAGAAGAAAATTACACACATTATGGCCACTAACAATATCTAAGTGGCCACTGAACTTCTTGGAGTGACTGGCCACAATGGATTTCTTTTTTAATCTGAAACTTTATTAAGCCTGTCAGTGATATTTGTTTAATAACTTTCTCAACAATTTTATACAAGCACTACACTTGGCACTAATTTAAATGTAAAAAAAGTAAAATTTAAATCTTGAAAATAAATAATTTGTTTTATAAGATTACAGATTATCAATCTGTGACTAGTAAGACGTTTTAAGTAGGGATGCAACGGATATCCAGCAAAAAATATTTCATCCGGCCAATATGGCGGATAATAGGTAGTAGCCAGACATTACTAACATCCGGCAGTAAATCTGGCCTAAAAATATATACAGAGAAATAACATAAATAAACATAATAAATGAATAAATTCTAAAACCTGCAATAATAAAAAATGCGAAAAAACAAAGTTTTGTGAAAATATTTTGTTTTCAATACTTTTTAGAATATATTTTTATCGTGTATAGAAAAAGTGGAAAAAAAATAAGTACTTCTATCTTTTTTTAAGATTGGAGTCGATTATTACTGGAAGAAATTATTGTACAAAGACTGTTTTTCAATCTGTGTAAGATTTCGGTTACCCTTTTCCCTACCATAAATTGACCCTGCTTATGAGAATAATGTACTTGTTGTGGTACTGCTGCCTGCTGAGAAAAGGTCTCCCCTCCACCTAATTTTGATAAAGTAAGGAAATTTGTTACATTGATTTTTTAACAGTTGAGTGGAAATGTCTCTTTCAAGAACTGATCTTTTAAAGATATTTAACCCTTGAGGGAGAACATCCATGACATTGTTATTTGTATGACTAATTACTGTAAAAAAGGTACTAAATTCATGGAAACAATCCCAAAAGGATTTCTGATTTTTGAAGTAAATAATTTGAAGCCAATGAGAAAATTTAAAGAAAAAAGTAATAGCTCAATGATCTAAGAAAACTAGTGAAAATAAAAAAATAAAAAATAATAAAAAAAAGAAAAGAAAAGAAAAAGAAAAAAAAAACATACTGCTGGCAGATAACCAGCTGAAAGTTTCGTCGGATATTCAGTATCTGGCCAAATTGATATTCGCTGCATCACTAGTTTTAAGAAATAGCATTCGCATCTACACTACTGGCGAAAAGTATTGCAAGTTTGAGAAATGTAATCATCGTTTCAAGAATATGCCCAGAAAAAAAATGGACAGGAAATTTGCAAGATTTAAATATCCTTGAGAATTTATGTAGTATAATTGGAAGGAATACATCTGAAAATCACCAAAAAACAAAATAAGAGCTTCAGGAACCCATCATTTAAGTTGGCACCATGAAACACCGAAGGAAGTGCTGTAAAACATTGTGGATTCCATATCTAAAAGACTGGCTTTTGTGATCAAAGTCAAGGCTGCTCAGCAACATAATAAATGATCTGTAGTTCAAATACATTTATTTACTATCCACTTTTTGCAGAATAACTTGAAATTAATTCTTTATTTAATTTTATTCCGGCGAGCCAAAATGGATTATGATTTCTATAATAACCTATATATTTTTTCAATAAATTAAATAATAATTTTTGTTCTTTAACTGAATGCTATCTTGTCTTTGAAATAATTAATTTAATATGTTGACATTAAAAAATATTAATTATATCGATTTTTAAGTTTGACAGGGAAAGGGGCTTAATCTTGAAAAAGGGTTAGATTCCTGAAACTTGCAATACTTTTGGCCAGTAGTGTATGTGCAATGCAGCACCATTTATTTATTGTTGTTATTAGTTCTAATTATGAATACATTACCCGAATTTTAATTCTTTTTATCTACATAAAAATTATGTAAACAGACATTCCCACAAACATAACCTTGAATATTCTACGATTAAAAAAAATGGATTAAAATGTTTGATGACTAACCAATTACAACTTTGAAAAGAGTTTATTTGTTTTAAGTTTTGGCAAGTTTGCACGAAGGGCATCTGCTATTAGGGTGGGGTGAGGGCGTGACCTACGTTGGAGGACTTTTTAAGGGGTTCTAACTCTTAACGCGCATTCACATAAACTTTGAAAAAGAAAGAGGAGTTGACAAAAACCGAAAGCTGATTTTCAAATTAGTCGCCTAGAGTAAGATACAAGTAGCCAAAACTTGAAAATAGTATGAAAATGATATTTTTTGTTCAAAAAAGTCTCGCTCAAGTTGCCTTATCTTTAAATTAGTAGCAAAAGTCGCCTTTTTTAGTCGCCAGTGGACACTCTGTATGTTGCTTCTAGGTATAGTCAAAGTATCTTCCTTTACAGAATATGCATATGATGGTGAAAGCTGAAACTGCTAAAACTATTTGCAACTCACAACAGCTGCGCTGCTTCATTCCACTGAATGAAAACAACATTCACGTTAAAATATATTCAAGAGCTACAATGCTTAAAACTGCATGTATCTCCAGCAAAACTGAACTACCCTTGAAAGATATTTGTGGATTTGTATTGTGTACATGAGGAAAACTGTTAGGTTGCCTGTGTGTTAAACATCTTTAAAGAAACTGAAGAAGTTAATATTATGTTATTGCATCCACATGCACTGTCTTATGCATATCCTGTAAAGGAAGGCATTTTGACTGTAGCTAGAAGCAAAATATTTTTAAAAAATTGATGTAAGCACTGTTACAGGAAGAAAATATACAATTTCAGCTAAAGACACTGAATCAATGACATTTGCTATGCAAAAAATAAAAAAAAGTAAATAGTAAACAAAACTAATTTATACAGAGCATGAATAACATATCAGGCCTGAAAATATGAACACTATGGGCGCGTTTGAGAATTCATCGGTTGTGCACCGGTAACACCGGTGCACGACCAGAGCGTTCGAAAAGACGGAGCGTTGGGCGGAGCTCTGGAATTAACCGCGTTCGAAAACGTTTCGGTCATGTAGCGGTTGTCTGCTCAGCGTGACCAGAGCGCAACCAGAATGACCCTGCTAGCGACGTGGGTTATTCCGGTTATTAGCGTAGTGTTGCCAATGTTTATTTTTGTTTTCTTGGCTTGGAATTGGATGTGGTGAGGATGACCGAAACCGGTTGACAACCGTGACGTCACTTAACCAAAAAATGACCGCAACCGGTAGCACCGGTGCATAACCAACCGGTGAATTCTCGAACGTGCCCTATGTATATATAACAAACAAATGGTTGAGTGAGAGAGTCTGTTTTACATAATTAGAACTAATAATAACAATAAATAGATAGTAATGCATTGCACATAGATCCGAATGTTATTTCTTTAAAAATTCATAACTTAAAAATTTGCAATCTTATAAAGCAATAATAGGTGATTAAAATATTTAAAAAATCAAGGAAAACAAAAAAGGGCATGTTTTGAGATATTCAAGGTCAAGTGAACTAGATTTTTTATTTGAGTTTTACTGCCATTTTATACACCCTTGAAAAGCTTGCACCAAGAGCTTTAAAATGAGCCCTCATTTATTTCAGTAGTACAAATAGAACACAAGTTATGTGCTGTTTTATGAGGTAAAGTATAACATTTTTTTTGTGATTTTTAAATGTGGAAGTCATAAATTGTCAATCAGATGAAGTGTTGTCAGACAAAAGAGTAATTTTATGGCTTGATTAAATATTGCTTTTATGTTTTACACTAGGGATGATCCGGATAATGATTTTGCCGGATATTGGATATATCCGAAGGTCTTTTGACTGGCGGATATGGATATCCGTCATTAGATATGCTTTTAATTATGGTGTTTGTTAATTGATTTTTTAAAATATAATCTCAGTAGCAGAATTTTCTACATCAGTCTGCAACGCAGATTTAAAAATACAAAAATAGTCTGCAAGGTAATATTGGTTGAACAATAATAGCTCATACAGCTACATGAAATCTAAAAAAAAAAAAAATTCCCCCAGACGGTTTATTTTTTACAGTAATTTTTTAATCTCCTGGGCCTGAGAGGCCAGGTGCACATCTTGCCGGGTTAAATTTGAAACAGTAACCAGGGAAAAAAAAACTCATTTTAAGTATTTATAAATATCCAAAATGAATTAACTGCTGTTTTTTAAATAAAATATGCAAGCAAACAAAAATTATCTTTTCACAAATATTTAAAAAGATTTTAATAATATATAAACAAAACATTTGGATATTAAATTTCTCAATATTTTAATTTGTTATAAAGCATATGAAATTTAATATTCTGTTTAAAATCTAACTAATTAAATTAATATAAACAAACAATGTTATCTCATACCTTGATTAAAATCGCTAAATTATTGCAATATTGAGATAATAAAATCCAAGAATCATAACAAATAAAAATAATAAAACAATGATTATCTCATACCTTGATTAAAATTGCTAAATTATTGCACTATTGAAATAATAAAATCAAAATATCTAATATTATTTCATGGTATAAAATGCTAATTTAATATAATTATTTGTTTCTTCTACTCTTAACAAACAAACAAAGGAAAACAAAAATATTAACCTAAAATTTACTATCAAAAGAATGTTAATTCATACTAAACTGTAAATAAACAGTCGGTTTGAACTAGGGATGTAACGGATATCCGTCAAATATCTGGTATCCGGCTGATTTTTCAATATCCGAAATACTGTCGGATATATGAATCATAACTACCAGATATCCGAATTCTTTGTCAGATATCCGGCTATATTATATACTACTAAAGTTCTATCTATAATATACATGGGACAGGATGAAAAATTATCTTCGAACATTCTGTATAAAGTGATATGTTTTAACTGAAACAGAGGGATATTTTTTAACTGAAAAAACAGCAAATTTAACACTGGAAATGGATCATTCAAAACAAACACACACTTTCAACATTTGTTCAGTAGTTTTTGAGCACATTTATAAGTAGTTAGGCTCATATTTAGAGCTGATTTCATGCTGCAAAGTGCGCTTAGCAAACATTTAAGAAAAAAAAAAAAAAAAAAAAAAAAAAAAAACTTAAGCACATCTCATGTAACGTCCATGTGCAAATTTGGAGACAATCTTCTCATCGTTTTTGGCCGTAGACTGCTGTTTATAGGGGAAGTTTAATTATAAGCACTGTTGGACTATATTCTGTATCCGGTGCTTTGTTTACAAATCATTGGCGACGTGTTGGGGATACGTGTTTCGTCAGGTTTGGGAATTTGAAATTGTTTCTGTTATTGATGGAAGGGAATGAAATGTGTTATGTTAATATATGAAAAGAATTAGTGTGTGTTTGTTAGAAATATAGTACGTTATAAGCCGGTGGGTGTTGGGGACATTGCTCTTTTTTAATGAATCTTTGCAATGTTTAAGGTTTTTAATGTGAATTTTAAATTGATATTTGATGTGTTTATGTTTTCGTAAGTGCTATTTACGTGCTATTCTAATCATACTGACTTTATAAGAGGTGTACAACTAGGTTGTTTAATCCATCGATGTTTTTTTGAGTTAAAAACGGTCCACTGGTTGCATAGTTTACATAGCTGTACAACTAGGTTGCTGAATCCACTGAGGGTTTTTTAGTAAAAAACAGTCCACTGGTTGCATAGTTTACATAGCTGCACAACTAGGTTGCTGAATCCACTGAGGTTTTTTTAGTAAAAAACGGTCCACTGGTTGCATAGTTTACATAGCTGTACAACTAGGTTGCTGAATCCACTGAGGTTTTTTTAGTTAAAAACGGTCCACTGTTTGCTCATTTTAAATTGCGTGTTACTGAATTTGCAGACGTTCTTTTGGTTAAATATGCATGTTGTATTTTGTTTTAATGTTTCTGTAAGTGGAATATATGTGCAATTTTAATGTGTTAAAATACTTTGGCATTGCTGATCGTGCAAAATGGTTGGCGACAGTCGCTGGAGCTTGGCGATTGCCAAGCTCCAGCGACTGTCGGTCAAGCCGGTGCGCACCCCTTTACATGGGGTGCGCACCGGCTTGTATGATTTTTTCGCACTGTTTAGTATCATTTGAAAAATATGTGCATTCAGTATACAGATTTCTCTCATGGTAGTCCGAGAAATAATGAAATTTTACATTCTCTCCAGATGAAGTTCATCCGATATTTAACAAAAAACTCCGAATATTCTGTCATAAAACAGAGGTAGCATTGCCAGGCATCCGGATAAAGCCGGACATAGTTAGGCTTTTTGATTGCGTGTCTGGCCAAACTTAACGGTGTCCGGCTTTTGTTAGGCTTTTTACTGGTGACTTTGGCTGATTAGTAATAAAGTACTTGAACTGATTTGGCATTCAATGTTATTTATATTTCATTAGAATTTAACAAGATTCGTGGTAATAATCAAAAGAGCTTGATTTTACATACAATTTTTTTGTTGTACCTATATTGTTACCGAGACAAAATCCTCAATATTGTAGGCTGTCCGGCCTTTTTACCCATATGTCCAGCTAAACTGGCTGGTCTGTCCAGCTATTTGGTTTAGCGACCTGGAAACTCTATACAGAGGCAGGGAGAAATTTTCAATCTTCATCTTTTTTCTAAATGACAATCTTTTATTGAGCATATATTTATTCCCCAATACCTAATGATTAAAAATTAACTCCTATTTTACATATTATTTTTTAATTGAATTTAGTTATTTAAATTCATTCATGATTTTCTGCATGTTTCAATTGATTTTTAAAGTTAAGTCTACTTAAAATATGTACATTTAAAATGTGTTTGTGAAATATTTATTAATGAAAATCATAATATGGTATTTTACTAGTTTAAAATTGTTGTTTTAGTTACTACTACAGTATTTTGTATGATTATCACTCCGTACACATAAAGTACTTTGATTAATCTTTTTTATGTGTGTGTCGGAATATCAAAATCAAGAGTAAAAAAGCGAAAATTTTCTTAAAATTTGGAAACTATTGCTTGAAATGATTTTTTAAATGAATCCCCCCCCCCTTATGGTTATGGTGCAATATAAATTTTTGTACTGTGAAAGAATGCTTGTATATTTTAGAAGGTAAACAATTAAACAGATGCATTTTTGTTTTTTAACTTGTAATTTAAAAACATTTTATTTTTGATTAAAGAAATTTAATGCATAACCTGAAAAATTCTGTTTCATACCGGTATAAAAACTAGAGATGTAACGAATAGTGATTTGGCTGAATACCAATACAAACAGACAAAAGTAATCAAATACAATACAGAGAGACAAAAATAATCAAATACAATACGAACAGTTTCTAAGGGCTTTATATGGTATTTGTAAACAACACCAGTCGCCTAGGGTTAATCTATCCGCAAATACGAGTTAAGCGTGACATAAGCAGAAGAATTCAGTAATATAATTTATTAGCCGACCCATTTTAGATGTATATCGTTTCAATTTCAAATACTATCTAGCAACTATTCGTGACCATTTGCCAAAATAATATTATAATTGATTCATTTTCTGAACCATGAGTCAATCGCGTTATTTGCAACCTGATTAGGGTTAGCCGATCGTGATCGGCATAGTATAAGCAAAGAATATAAATAATGTATCAGTCTGAATATTATTACATTTTCACTTATTCAAAAAGCATTAAACATTGTTCATAGGCTCAAATAATTCAAACTGGGAAGCATTAACACTCACCTTAATATTACGGAATCCTAACGCGAGCTAACAGCGGAGGCAGCCATATTTGTTTCACCGGAAAATCAACTTTTCGGATGTTGAACGGAGATTCTCGTTCAACGTCATTCGACTGTACTTGGCATTTTTCAGATGAACCAGGAAATTCGTTCAACCTATGGACTATTGCTTGCAACTCTCTGTTTTCACCATTTATTTGGTGAAACGTTGAACTTATATTTATAACAGTGCATAGGTGAAAGGACAGTTTTGTGACATGCTTTGACAAGAAAATATTCGAACACGGAAATTATTAAGCAAACAGGTTTCAATGTTTGTAGAAAAACTACTTGCAACCCTTTTAGAACAGCTGGCAATTTGCAATACTCAGCAAAACTTGTTAAGCCCGGTTATTACTACATAAAATGCAACATTTATCATTCGCTCAAGAGACAATGACTTGGAAGACCAGTGGGTCTAGGTAGTTTCCTCCGGTGAAAAAAGGAATGGAGCTTAAATGTTCCTGATGATTGGAGATATTTCTGGCACGCGATGTGCGAATGGAAAAAGAAACTTTTTCCAAACATCAATTCGGTGACATGAGAATACCTTTCTTTTAACTGGATTTGTATGTCTGGATTCTAGTTCAACAAAAATAAACTCAGAGACAGATAAAAATATTCTGAAGACCAACTATTGCCAAATGTAGTTGATTTGCCCTCAGGAAAATGGGTTTTCCTACAGGATAAGTCCCCGATTCACAAGAATCGGCCTATGAAAACCTGGTTTAGGTGCAAAAAAATTCAAATTTTAGATTGACTACGTGGAAGTCCTGATTTCAACCCCATTGAGAATCTCTGGAGTAATCTCGCTCGACGCTAATATAGCCGTTGAAGGCAATATATATCTTTCATCAAATTAAAATCTGCAATTAAAGATGGATGGCGTAAAACTGATCCATTATTGTGGCAGAGCCTCATTCTATCCATGAAAACGAGAATATTCCATCTGATTTGGAATAATGACGGATAAACAAAGTATTAGTAATTGTTTTCTGTATCGTTTAAATGCATTTTTGTTCCGTCGCCTTAAACTATTCACACAGACCGTTATGAGCTAATTTATAATATTGTTGACATTCTGCATTAAAATATTTGAGAATATATCAATTTTGTCTGCTAAATGTCTTTCTTATATTGCATACTAAGTATTAGAATTAAATTTTTCAGAAAGTGTCTTTTCTTTTTGAATAATATTCACGATAATTGATACTGGCCTTAAAGTTTTTACACGTACTGTATCATACTATGATTACTGTACAGTACTTCTTGGTCTACCTTTGATACAGTTTGTCCTGATCTGTTAACAAATGTTGTATTTTTCTTTCTCAGAGTTTCATATTGCAATCAATATTCTTTAGAAACTTTAAATATTGGCATCTCTTCAGGCACTTTACGAAATGTAATTTTCAGATCAGCACCTGATTATTTCTTTCTATATGCTTAAAAGAGAAAGAACTATAATCGCTCCGAAGGATCCAGAGTAACTCAGGAGGATTTAAAAGCAGGACAAGTTCTTCTCGGTTTTAAGCCCTTCGGAGCTATTTTAGTTCCTTCGGAGCAACTTTAGTTCATTTTTTTAAGCATGTACCTTTACCAAATACAGTCATTCATATCTTTGAAAAATAAATTAATCCTTGGATGTGTAACAGAGTGATAAACATCATTACCATATATTAATTTTAGTTTAAGGGAATTAATGTAATCAGTTTAACTTAAACTAGTTATAAAATTTAGGCTTTCAGAATAGAAAACTTTCTTATGAACTTACTGTACAGAAAATAAATTACTTTAAAAACTATAAATTTCATAGCTAAGGCAATAAATCCAATCTTATATTCATTCTGCCCCGCTTTAAATTTTTAAATATATTCATTTTTTTTTTACTTCATAAAGGAGACTTCCTTGTGAAACAGACGATATCATAATGCTGTCAAACAAAAAATAAAGTTTTATAGCCTTCAGTAAATACTGAATTTCATTGAGTGACTTTTAAAATTCCTGCCAGCAAATATTTCATTGGACCAAAATGTAGCAAATTCAACTGTAAATTGTTTGTGCTGTTGTTTTCATTCTACTTCTTTTTATTTTTTCTTTCAATTTTTGTGCATCACACAAAATATTAAACTACCCATTCAAACTCTCATGACCCTATAGGAATTTCTAGGTTGTGAGGAACAATCAATAAATCTCGTCTTATATAGTAGGACCAGGTTGTCATAAACTTTTTTATGTACATAATTCAAAGTACGAGTTGTCAAGATTACTTTCTCAACATCCTTCCTAGGATTGGACCTCTACTAGGTGGTTTTAAAATACACATGTAAAAAATATTTTACAATTTTTAAGATGCAGAAAAATATTGCCGAGCTATTAGATTTCTACAAAGACATTAACATATCACAAAGTTTTGGGAAAATACGAAACTGCCACGTACAGTAGAAAAATGATTTGATTATTAATGGGGTTTCTTTCTGCATTCCAAAAAGTTAGCCAGGAAAAAGTGTATACACTGTTCCCATCGTGATGTGTACGTATATTGGTCTTTCAACATCGTTTTTCACGGAACGATTTGTCGCAAAGTTTTCCTTCACCCATGCCAGGGGAGTCGAAATCGAAACTTGTTCATTCGCCACTGGGAACATTTCCCTAATGGGTTTTCCAATACGAATCACACCAGATGTGAGGCGTGTTTACCAAACACTTTTTCTCATAATCACTGCTGACATTCTGGTCATTAGCTTCAGGGAAACGTCCACATAACCACAATGTAATACTACGCCGAAAGCGTTCATTATCTGCTTTGCAGTAACATTGGAAGGTAAAAAGAAATGTGTGAAATAAAAGTGTTGGATTCATTATGTTCCCAGCAATGGAGAAATATCGTAAATATTTTATTGGAAACAATTCCCATAAAATACGCTTCCCAAAATCTAGTTTGTTTTGTGGCTTCTTTATGAATACAAAATGCATAGTTACAGAATTAATTTATATCTCAGGATCAATAGCGAACAGGATGTCGAATAAAAACATTTGTGAGAGAGATATAGTTCCAACCATATGTAGCAATAGAATTTGATGTCCTTTGCAATTATTTGCAATTTAGGATATCTGATAGAAAATAACTTTTGGGACGTATACCAGATTTCGCTTAAAATTAGTTGCTGAAAATTTCCAAACATAATATTTGTACTTTGAACTTTTTAAGTTTAATCAGTTAAATATTATAATGGTAAATTCAATTTGAAATCATACAATCAGTCTTGATTTTAATACGTTCATTGTGTTATGATAAATGGGTATTTTATACATGGCTATTTTATTGAGAAGTTTTTCAAGACACATTGAGTTGGTGCAAAGCTAAGATACACTATTTCGTTTATAGATATGTAATAATAAGATGTAATGAGGGTAAACCTAAATGTAAATTTGACACAATTTCTTAAACTTTTATAAATTTATTTTCTTGGGATTATAAATAAAAATAGCCTATGCAAATATGTAGATATGCATATAGATGCCGGATTGGGTTTCGTAATTCAAAGTAGCAGTGATGAAAAAGAAGCAGCAGCATACGATGAAAAAGAAGTACTTGTTAAAATTACCAAATTCTGGTATGCATTTACAATAACGGCTTTCAATTAAACTTTCACAGCATAGCTAGTTAGTTCACAGTATAACTAATTAAAGGCAGTCAAATTCACGAGACGACACTATTCGTTTCCTTCGTAGCAAGGACGGGATCAATGCAGTCCCTTGTTTTCTTTTTCTCGCTTGCCGAAGTTTAGCTACAGAGAGTCATGCAAAAGTCAAATCAATGCCGGAGAGCAAAGGAAAATTTTATCGTACCGTTCTGTCTTTACAATGAAAAGAGCTAACGTGTTATATAGTAATATACACGCAAATAAGACTGTGTAGGAAAGCATTTTAAAATTGATAGATTCGGATAGCTGGGACAGGAGTAAAAATGTTGTCTCACATCACTTAGTGGCTGTAAATCTTTGTCTCGTCTTACATCGATCATCGATCCCTAAGCATGATTTACCTTTCTTGTTTGCATTCAAGGTTTGCAAGCAAGAACGTATAACGTTTAATATTTATTCTGCAGTATAACGATTCAGAACGTCTGGGAGGGGTAAGATAGTATGGTATGTATAGCGACAACATCCTTGGAATATTCCAGAATATTTGGAGTTCCATATACTTCCGAAGATGTCAGGCCTGCATTGAAGTCAGTGGAGGAAACGTCGAACACACACACACACAATCTTTCAAGAATTTTACTTTTGTTTACGTAAATTTTTCAAAGGAATATTCACTTCCATGGGAACTTTTGTTTCTGATGTTTTTGTGTCCAACACGTTTATCTTTCTGAAAACTTCAGGAAACAGTGGCGTAGCCAGAAATTTTTCATGGGGGGGGGCGGGTTACGACTACTGCAACTCACATATATGTAAACGTGTGTGTGATAAGCGAGTGAAGAATATAAATTTTGTATAGCAAAAAATTCCTCATGCGGGGGTTGTGACCCCCTATCTTCCCCTTGGCTATGCCACTGTCAGAAAAGCATTTCAGACCCTGCATTGCTATATGATTCAGCGTCGTCTGGATGCACCCTGCCCCTCCTTGAAGTTCTGAACCATTATACTGAGACACCCTGTATTTTTAAATATACGCTATAGAAATGGAGTTAGGCCTTTAAAGCTTTATGAAAAATGTTTGGGTTGTAAACTAAACATTTTTTAATTATTTGAAGAAAATATAATGGAAGTTTACTCCTGAAAATATCAGTGAATGATTTAATAACATTTACATAATCAACACTGTCACACGCATAAGAGCATACGCATGTACACTGTATGCGTATGCTCTCAAAATTTTGAACATCATTCTTCGAATGATTTAGCAACACTCTAGGCTCCGGGTTTCAAATTCTGAGACATGAGTGATGTTTTATTTTGCTGAGCCATTTTAAATAATCGACTGTGTTTGGTGCATACTTTTCAGTTTTTGGTAAAGATTTTTTTTTTTTTTTTTTGTAATAATACAGAGTGGTATAAACTTTTTAGATGGCTAAAATTTACAAGCAATTGTAAAAAAATAATGCTTTAAAATATCTACTCGGGTTTATAAGTTAATTTCGTGTTCTTTATTTCTTCGTCAGGTGCAAGCAACAGAGGTGGTGATTCACCCGAGTAGTATAAAATCCCTTTAATGCTAGAGTAACTAAACATTTTAGGCTGTGAAAAGGATCACCTCTAAAATCCATCGGAAAAAATTGTCAAGATCGTCCAGAAGCAAACTTTCTCATAATAATTTCGGTTAAGAAATGTTCAATTAAGTGAGAAATGATGTACGAGATGTTTCGGAGCAGAGGTTTCCAACTTCCAAGTGTTTTTAGCCCGCAATTGATTGTAGCACCCATCTTGTTTGGGGTATTCAGACTGATAATCAAGACATTTGGAGGTGAGAAGGGGGTTTACTACCTACATCTAATCATAATTTGCCAACGTTCATCAAGTTGTACAAAACAAAAAACAAGCACAGAATTACAATTAAAATTTAGAAGTGGGCAGTTTAAAACCTGTAATTGCATATTAAAAGAGTTCTGGGCTAAAATAACTTTACTTTGATATCAAGTATAAAGTTCTTTAAAATTGACACTTTTTTCCTAGGGTGGGCACTTACTGTATAAACATTCGCAACTACAGAGGCTCGAAGTGTTGTTTTTTTACTGAAGTAGACAGCCGACCCTTAGGGTTTTTAGCTACATAGCCTTCCTGGGGAGACCTCACAACTTACAGAATTTATGGGCAACCTCCGGCCCACGAGCCGGATTTGACCCAACCCGGCTTTTGATCCGGCCAGGGTGTGGATCATATCAAACCTCCATATAAAACCTGTAAAAATTATTCAAAATCCCATATAAACTCCAACTATACGGCCCACGACTTCGCTAACATCCTAAACTTTGGCCTACAACTTTCCAAAGGTTGGCCATACCCGATAGAGAGCATCTCATCGGAAAGAGGGTCATTTCCGGGTTAACACCTCTTTCCCAGTAACCGACCCACCCAGCGAGAGGACATACGGCCTCATATTACCATGCACGTTGTCGCATATACACAGTATTCTTTAGTAGAAGTCTGAGTCGCCACGCCGCGCCAACTCTGCTGGTCATTTGTACAACGTCGCCGCCGCCGAGGTCTAGGACGGCGCGCCAGCGAAAAACGAAGATTGCGCACCCTGGCGTACAATCGGTTTCAAGATTTTTTAAAAATTGCACCTACAACTGCTTTTTTTTATCTGCATACTTCTTAACCTTTTACAGGACAATGTCCCCGATTGGAAACATCAAATTAAAAAAAAAAAAAATATTAGCAGTTATAGTTGAAAGATGACTTGATTTTTTGAAACACAAGTTGCATTTCTATCATTAGTGGGAAACTGGATAAAAAATCATAAAAGTAGTCGTTTTCATAAATTTTTACAAAGCTATCTTGATACAGCCCTCCCCCTCTTCAAACTTAATTCCTATATTTACTTAAATTTATAAATAAATCTTTCATTAATTCTTAATATTTCACTTATCATTTAAACTACCCATCATTATATTCCGTTTTTGAAACCAATGTAAAAATTTGTCAGAAGTCATTAGTCAGAAATGGCCAATGCTTCCAATTGCGAACAGAGCACAATGAAAATTGTATACAATCCCCCCCTTTTTTAAATGACTAATATCCTTTAATTATAACGGATCAGAAAACAAAATATACAAAAATTAATTTAAAATATGCCTGGATCTGAATTCGGTCTGTAAAAGGTTAACGCTAGCAACTTGTAAAGATACAATTTAATTTTTTTCCGTCAGTTTGATTTCTTTAAAAACTGTTTAAACCTTGCATTATAGATCAAAAGAACATAATAAGTTTGGAATGGTTCATGAGAAGGTTGTAAAAAAAAAAAAAGAAAAGAAACTCTAAAAATCAAATAAAGTATCAATCGTATATTGATAACCAAATGTATCGTGAATGTGCCATACAAACAGCATAAACCTGTCCAATTTTGAGAAAATCTATTCTTTCAGTTTTTCAGTAGACATATTTTAAAAGTGTGTCACAACGGCAAGCTCATAATCACACCAGTGGCCAAGAGCATAGCGCTCTGAACTGGGAGTCGGAAGATGCCTGTTTCAAAACCAGATCGCGTTCGCCGACCAAACTGTTCTGAGGTTTCCTCCGAAACTTAGCGTAGATACGGGTTAGGACCTCTTAGAAAGACCACCACGGCCCACGACTTCGCTAACATCCTAACGTTTTGCTCGCAACTTTTGAAAGGTTGCCCATACCTGTTTTTGACGAATAAATCAAAGTGTTTTTACATATCAATCACACATACACTACAATCATGTAATTTCAGTTTTAGAAAGAAAAAGTAATGTGGGGTATGATAATTCCTTCGAATAAGGGCTTAGTTGTTCCTTTTTTTCCAAATACGCAGGAATAACATCTGCATCGTGGGGGAACGCTTGCTTTGCGGTGTAGAATAAATTTTTTGAAGTTTTCATGGTATTGACAGTGTTGTGGCTGCAGTATCTGATCTATTATTAAAAAATAATTTAATTTAATTTAAAAAAAAATCATTATTGTGAATAATATACCATTTGTTTGATGGAATGTTTCAAGAATTTATAGTGATGAAAGCTCTTAACTAACTGAATATTAAAGCTACAGAAATAACGATCTATCATAGTCACTCTTTTAACGTCACAAATACTTTGGAAAAGCATCCAAGTAATTTTCATCGGTAATATTTTTAGCTATGCGCATCGAAAAATTTGCGTTATTTTAACTCACACGTTGTATCGTCGTTACTTGTAATACAGGGTAAAAGTGACGCAATTTTGTTCAGTGCACATAGAATGAATTCGAAGAACATATATCTGCAAGCGTGATACGTCTCTTGTAGTGTCACTCTAAAAATGACTTCCAACCCTTAAACATTTTTAGAAATTCCCCTTCCCATCTTTTCAGAAAACGCTAGGATGAGTTGCTGCTAAAAGAATCACTTATTTATTTTAGAGCTATGAAACTCGCAGGGTTATTTTTGCGCTCAATATTTACTTTAAATTCTAAATTTAGATGTTTACAAAAAGAATATGCAGTGACCCGTCATCATCCTTCCACAGAACGTTCTTTCATTTGGACATATTTTGGGTGTCGGTTTAGCCCATTCAGAGAATTTATCCATTTGACAAAATGAATCTTCGAAAAATTACACCAATTATATACGTCTTTGCATTTTTAAGGATGTAAAAGTAACAGGTATTATTAGAAATAAATAGAGAATTGCCCAATAAGCATACTTATCCCAGGTTATCATTTAAAGTAAGTCCAAAAATTGATGGCTGTGGAAAAGTACGCAAGATGCTAACACCAAGTGATTTTTGAGCCCTATATTTTTATAATGCGATGATTTCAAAAGAAAACTTGTATTGATTATAATAAAGTTTATCAGTTATATAAAATCCTGAGAATTCGCTCTTTATTTTTATCATTTACAAAGAATTATCTGAAATAAGTACCAGATGAAAAGTCTTAATATAATTTTAGTTATTTATTTTAATTAATAGAAATAATTAAAACAAAAAAAATAATGTACAGTGTAAAAATATAAAAGCTTAAATTGTATTTCCCACCCTCATAATTATTCTTCACTGATGTAGTGCAATACAAAGAAATTTTATCCGGGGGGGGGGAAGCACAGAGCTTCAATACCATTCAAAATTGCACGAAATATGTCTTCAGGGCAATGAAGCTCATTTCATCTAGTGTAAATATATCTCCCACAGATTCCTTTTTATTGACTGAATGTGCGTAGTACGATTAATCATACTTAACATTTTAGTTTTTCTTTATCGCGAGCTTCACTTACGCGTGCCCAAGTCCCAGTAACAGGCTTTGTCCATAAAATGTGTATCTTAATTACTGAACCTGAAAAATATTTTTAAGATGTTTTAAAGAATAATGGAAACAATACTTTAAAATTTCAAAAAGCTACCAACAAAATACTTCTTTTTTTCAATATAAGTTAAATTTTTATAATATGAAATATCGGCAGTCAACATTATATTTTTTCAAAGTTGGTCAAAACTGAAATTTTTTGACGAAAATGCCAATTATTTTCTGCGTTTTATTATGAAACGATTTCCCCATATCTTAATATGAAATATCGGCAATCTATATTATATTTCGTGTCAGTTCAAAACGGTAAAATATATATGTACAACATCGAACAGTAAGTATTTATTATTTTTCAACTGATAAATGATTATTAAAACCAATAAAATAACTTTTACAAATGAAAGTATATGTATTGGTATTGTAAGAATATAATCTAATTATATTGATGCCAGAAAGATGTTCCATTATTAATCGATTTTATAATTTATTAATAAAACCTTTTCTCCAATATTTTAAATTTTTCTTCAGTATTTATACACGGTCTCCCGAAAACAATGACTTAGGCATTAATTCCTATTGTCCATGGACTTATACAATAAATAACGAAGCTTCGTGTAAAAAAAAAAAGTACAGAATTTTATTTTGGTTATGATCGGTTAAATTTTCCGAAGATTAAATTTTAATAAATACAAAATTTAACTTTCTATACGGCTCCCATGCAGAAAACAAAATCCCACTTTGTAAAATGTGCCGTGCCAAATATATCAATTAAATGATGTATAAAATTTCAGCCTTTCATCATAGAAAGGCTCAGAGGTATGAAAATAAATATATGATGACTTAAACCACTTTTACATGACTCTCGAAGAGCCCGACCGTGATCGAAAAACCCGTAACGCGATTGTCTGAATCACATCAGACGATCGCGTTTCAAGGAATTTCACAAATAACGAAAGAAAACAATGATTACATACTTACATAATACTTTTGCTAATATTGATATTGTATAGCCCCGCACCGAATTCATTTAAACATATCAGTGAGCATTTTTATGAGAAAAGGCTACAATTTTGTGAATCGCTTAATTTATGTATAGGACACATTTTCTTATTTGGCACTGGGGGATCCAGAGTGGGGCACAGAAGCACGTGCTCCTCGCCCCCCCCCCCTCCACAGCAGACGGGAATGACACGATTGAACCTAGGTTCACATTAAAATGAATAGAAAACAAAATAAAACTATCTAGTTTCGATAAAATACTTCGCAATATTTACTGCAGCCAACTTAAAACTTTTCTCAAACCAGCAGCTCATTAAGTCATACATATGCGTATTTTTTCATTGAGTTGTTCTTATTCGAAGCTTAATTCAAAGTATAATGTAATATCGTTTCATGGGGCTATTTCCAATAAAATTTTATTTTGTACTGTTTGATACGAATTTCAAAAATAGTGTTTTTCTTAAATTTTTAAAACTGAACTTTTATTGTTTTTATTTAATAGTGTTTTTCTAATAATTAATCCATGAAGCTTTTATTATTTATTATTTTCTTTTTAAACTAACACGTATTTGATGGAATGTTTTAAATATTTAGTATCCACCTCCCCGCCCCCTTCCTAAATCTCTGTGACAGCGAATCATCAGATTTTCAGTTCACGACAGCAAAAACCTGTTTATTATTTTCTCTGCTCAACTACTCGGCAAGCATATAATGTTGAAATCTTTTGCACAGAGGGGACGTTTTGAAATAATGTACACTCTCTCTTAGTGAAAGCTCTGCTCTCCAATTTCTGACAGGTTTGATAGTTTTCAGGTAGTATAAAATTCATGCTTTTTTTCTAATAAAAGTATATGATTAATATTATTATGTTATGTAATAGAAAATTCTCTTGAATTATAAAAAGAAGTCTGACCCCCCTCATGGCCAACCACTATTGAAAATAAAAATACATACAGGGTGATTCAAAACTTTGTGTCAGAAATGTACAGGGTGATACAGTAGACCAAGACGATTCAGAATCGCATAGCAATGTGGGTTCGGAAACGTCTTTATTTACCTGTTAATAATCACTTTGGGAGAAGTGCTGAACTAACAGTGAACTTTCCGACCATCGTATATCAAATAATAATATTCCACAGAAAACACTTAAACAAAATTGGCAGTTAACAAATTCTATTTCATTTCATTTTTGAAAGTGTCGGAGGAAAGCTCGTTGCTTATGAAACTCGATTGAGAATTTAGACAAACAAGGTGTTCCAAAAGTGATTATTAACAGGCAAATAAAGACGACGTTTCCTACACCACATTGCTAGGTGATCCTGAATTGCCTTGGTCTCCTCTATCACCTTTACAATTCTGACACACAGTTTTAAATCACCCTGTATAACTCACACGTGACCAGTAGAAGGGTACAATAAATATTTTACGCCTAAATTTTCTTCAAAATCTTTCAAAAAATTTTAGTGCTCAATTCTAAAATATACAGAGTCGTATATTTTGTTTTTATATTATATTCACATTATTATTAAATTCAAAATAAATCAGATTTAGAATTAAACCATGCTGCGTCTTAAATGTGCTTATGAATTTATAAATGAATTAGGTGGCGTTCGTGATGGAAGATTAATTATGCAAATGTAATGATTTATGCGACCATTGAATTGATCATTTTTTTATCAAGGCTTTTTTAATACACTATTCCATCATTTTCGACGCATTTAATTTGGCATTCACCATAAGGTTAACAGACAACCAACTTCGACATGATTTCTTCAAAACTTACTAGATGTTAGAAGAAGGGGGGGGGGGTCTGTCCTCTAGTTTTTAATAAAAGAAAAATATGAGAATGTATTTTTGGTATTCCTTTAACTAGATTTAGAAGAAATACTCTGAGAATACTCAGATACTTCAGAAACCAGGGTTATAAATTTGGGGAGAGAGGAAGGGAGAATGTTTTATTAAAAGAGAAAAAATTTTCGCTTCTTTAGTGGTTGTATTTCTAGGAAATTATGAGTTAAGTAAGTATGAGTCATCGCTGATCCGTAACTAACTAAAAAAAAGTTTACAGTTATAATTTTAGTTCAAGGTTGTATTTCACTCCGATAAAAATTGTACTTTTTTTTAATTGTATTTATAATTTCTTTCTTGTTTGAATAATGACAATTGTTTTAAATCTCCTGGATAGATGCTATCTGACAGCAGGAGCTCTTACTTTATCTTTAAATGATATTATAAAAACTACTCAGAAATTTAATACATTAAATGACAATTAAGTCTTCTGTTGCATAAGTTTTGCTTAGAACTGTAAGTATGGTATACATTTTGTATGAATGCCACATTAAAGATTCTTAAGTGGACCTTAGAAAGTAATTTCTGTTTTATTGCTCATGAAAGAACATTTTCTGCTTCCCAGTTAAAGGAAATCCTTAACCCTTGTTACGTGAAATCGGCTTGCATTTATCTAGTCCTCTACTACCCCTAATTTAGTTCCGTATTCCTGCGTCGTATTAAGGCTAACAGTGCAATACAGTTGTGCGTATTTGCACAGGGTATATCCCTCATTAGGTCAACAGAAGGAAAGGAGCTTGCTATTTTTCTTTTATTTTCTTTATTCCGCTTATTATTGGAGGTTTCCTTTAAACGTGATTATAAACAAAAACGAGCTAACTTTCGAGCTATTATTAATTGTGATTGACAAAAAGTTAAATATTTTATTTTTCCTTTTTATTATTTATTCATTTGTTACCATCATATATGAAAAGCTTTCAGCGAAATTTTATTTGTCCACAATAGTTGATTTATACACAATAGCTCAATCGATAGGTATCAAGATGAAACTGGCTTTTTATAAGGTACCTTAACATCGATATGTCATTATTATTGCACTGCATTTTCCTTTTAATTATGCACCTAAATTTTACCTATAATATTTAACATGCCTTTACCAGATCATACTGTATTTCTTTCTAAAGATTATTGTACATTTCCGAATAAAGGCCTATATGGGTGTAAGACAAGTGCACGCTTTTTCTTTAATAGTTGACCCAAAATTCACCTCAGAAACCTCGGGTAACCACTACGGTTACCTCAGAAACCGTATTTGAGTGATATAAACATAGCTCTTGTAATGTGTTTCATTAGCAGAAATTCAATTTTAAACATCCAGAGACGTATTAAAAAATTTTGTTATGATTATAATGAACTAAATTTGTTAAGCAAACCAGCTGCGTGTTACTTTTTACAGCACTAATTGCAGTTGATCTTTTTCACCTTTTTTGTAGAGGAGGAGGGGAAATAATAATAATAATAATAATAATAATTATCATTATTACCCCTCCCCCCCACTACAAAATATATTGTTATATAAATGTAAAATATTGTTGAAGAAATCCTAATAGCACAGATGGTCACAAAAGAGTCTCTGTGACGTCACAGAGGGTCACAATTGTCACAGGACTGTCAGATACTAGTCACATTGTGACTTGTGAGTGATGTGACTCCACTGTGTGGTCAGTGTGAAGTTTATTTGTGACCAGTCACCATGGAGTCACCTTGTGACTAGTATGTGATCGGTCGCTCAGTGACTCCACTGTGAAGTCACTGTGTGACTGTTTTGTGACTACTGATATTTTTGGACTTCAAAATGATGTCACACTGGCCGCTTTTGCTACTTTGGAAACAGACTCATTTTTTCTAATATTTTGTGGCAATTTCTTTCGTGAAACATTTAATAAATAAATCCGAAAATGATAGTTAAATGATAGAGTAATTCAATAAAATCTCGAAGCTATGAAGTAATTGAATTTAGTTTAATTTATTAATTTTTAAATTATTTCGTTTAAACAAGACGATATTATTTATAAAAAAATATTATTCTTAAAAATATTAGAATTGAGAGTTCTAATCAGAATGGAGAAAACTAAGTATATGTGAGTAAAATTAACACTTTCTTTCATATCCCCAGGGCATATATGTTTCGATAGCGTATGCAGGTTTAAATTTCGGATGGGGGAGGACTAGCCGGTATTTTAAACCTTATTGTTACTAGAGTAAATACAAATGTCTACAAATTGCTGTTTTTTAATAATTGCTTTTAGTTTTCGAACCCCGCTCCCCGATACTACAACAGAACAACTTTGGGAATACGTGCAAGTAACATGAACTTCTATACCCCAACAACACATCCAAAACCTCTCTGATTCAATGCCGAGTCCTGCAGCAGCGGCTACAGCCAGAAATGGCGGCAACACTCAATACTGATGTCGTAATCTCCCTCACTATACAAGTGGCTGTATTTTCGATCATTTAATCTTTATACATATAATGTGTTATCTCCCAAATAAATTCTGCTATGTCCTTCTTGCTGTTGCATTTTGGATCGCCAGCAGTGTAATTTAACACTCTGTAAAAAGCATTCGAGTAAAAGACAAACTTCCTGTCGTAATAATTAGTTATTTATAAACGTATAATTTGAAAATACCATGAGAAGCAGTAATTTTATTCTAAAAAATTGTAAATACAAATTTTGCTTACTTTATATTAATAAATTTATTTTTATTATAGCAAAACCACAGTTATAAAATACATTTTTTTTTTTTTACCAACACTGATAGTTACTTTAACCATAACCTGGTTTTTCATAAATCTGGAGAACAAAGGTTCTCGGTTAGGTTATCCGTCTTTAGTTATAGCTGGTGATTTGCGTTGTTGGCACCTTACATTGAAAAGTGACGAGAGGATGCTAATCATTATATAAAGAGATATACACGATGAACTTTAAATTAACGTTATCCTTTTTTTTTTAAATTTTATTTTCTAAGATTCGTTTACAAATTTAAAATGCGCAATAATTCGAAAAGTTTTATGAATATTAACTATTGTGGAATTGTTACACTCACGTCAAAATATATCGAAATTTTTTCATGATTAAATCGGAAACATATCTCACTGTTGTATCAATAAACCTCGAAAGAGATTTTATAGATCTTGCACATAGTTTAAAACGACTTTTAATTTCATTTAATATCACGAAAAAACTAAACAAAAGTTATTTTCTTTTAAACATGTAGGTTTTTGTTTTAACAAAATTCCTGAGAAGAATTAACAGATTTATTTTGAATTAACAACGCTTAACAGAAACAAAGCATTTTTAAGTTTTCTTTTAAAGGATACAAACCTCAAAATTAAGTGGAGTACAATACTTCATTGTTAATTAAGAGAAAAGGTTTCAATTCCAATATTCAACTGATTAATTCTCATTAAACAGAGCGTAAAAGCTTAGGTCTTCACTTTCCAAACATTTAAATAGCCTATCATTTTCCTTCACCGATTCTAAGATTCCCCAAACTTTGTTCTAGTGAAGCAATACGGCAACAATACGCATCATTAAGAGCTATACTCCTGGAAAACAAAGGGAGCTAGTTTAGGACAAAGTCTGCATGCACCTTATTGAGCACAATGCATGGGGAATCCGCCTCAACAATAGCTTCAATCAAGACGTGAATTGCGCTATGCAAGTTATTCCCAGCTGTGCTAATGCTGGATGTTGATTGTTGGCACAATTTGAGATATGAAACTGTGTTCATTTTTTGCTATGTCCTAAAACAAAGTATACTTAAATGGGCAGTATTATCAGCATCAGTACGTTTTATTAAAATGTGGTATTTTCGATCTCAAGATATTTGTTTGATATAAAAGTACAGGCCATTGAAACTCAATTCTAAGAGAACTTACATTTATTTTGAATTGCGAAATTTATCTAAGTTTCCTTGTACATTGTAGCAGCCTACATGTTACTTATTTTGAACTCTCAATGTTTATTCTTCTACAGATCTCTAAATAAGCTGCTCTAAAATCTAAATAATTTGCTTATATTAAACTGAAATTTAAATTAAAAGAAAAAGACTATATAAAAATGTTGTCTTTCTACTAGGGATGGACGCGAGACGAGACAGAGATTTATAGCTTTTTTGCGAGACGAGACAAAGATTTTAGGATGTTTTGCGAGACGAGAGACGCCAATTCTCTGTCTCGTTACTTTCTTCTTAAAATTCTAAACTGCTGATTCTATCCACACCCTCTAATGCTTTTTAAATGGTAAGTACCAGACATTGTCAATAAAAAAGATCATAAAAAAGTTAATTATTTTAAAAACTTAAAATTACATAAATCTGTTCTCGAATCTTCAAAATCATTAACCTTTCATGAATCATAACTTTCAACAGCAAAGTTCTAAATTGCTCATATTCTTTTAGACATACCCCTTTAAAAAAGTATTCGAGTAATAGATAAATATCCTGTTTCAGTTTTGTCCATAACTAATGAGTTTTTGTAAGAACACAATATTAGATAGAATTATGAGAAGTCATTATTGTATATGACATGATTCACTTTTTCGGAGATCCATATTTTAAATATGAAACTGACTTAGAAAAATTGACTTAAGCTCGAATACCTTCTTCAGAGGGTCTTTTCTGTTAGAGATATTAAAACCTTTGATAGAGATATAATTCTGTTAGAGATATAATTACCTTTGTCTTTTCTGTTAGAGATATTAAAATTTAAAATTGAGATATGAAAATTTAAAATTGAAATAAAACTACCATAAAAATGTATTTACACCATCTAAATTTCAAAGAAACGCGAATAATAGTAATACGCTTTCAAACTTAAGATACTTAATTGCTAGAAAACGTTTACTTTGTATTATTACTAAATACATTTATTGTGTAAAAGTACATATTGTGCAGCTCAGTAAGAAAAATCTGGAGTGACTCCACTCGACTTTCCGAACACTTACGATAAGATCACTACCAAGCATTTAAATAAATTTTAATCGATGAATAATTCAAACATATATACCAAATTGAAGCTCAATCGAATGCGCCGTTTAAACGCTAGCACACTTTCAAGAATTTCCCCCCATAGGCCATAATGTAAAAGAAATCTTTGTCGTAGCCTTGTAGTAAAACTATAAGTCCTATACACACCAAAATCAATACCGGTCTTGCGACGGTGGTTTATAATATATATACCCAATTTGAGCTCAATGGAATGCCCCGTTTAGGAGCTATCATGTTCACTCACACACACACATACATACATACATACATCTCGAAAAAACAGCATAAATGAATTCAGAAGCCCTTTAAAACGTGTAAATACACAAAAATCTCAAATTCAAATTTTTCATGATTACAATAATTTCCTTACATGGTACATGTTCGGAAAGTAAAAATAAATAATAAGAGCTGAATGTAGTTGTTCTATGTAGAAAATTCATCTGCTGTGGCTGAAAACTATGAGTGAAAGGACCTACTTGTACAATAAAATGTTATAAAATTGAAACCTTTCCTTAACCATCTGAAAGGCAGAATTGTGCAAATGTGTTATCTGTATCTATCTATATACACTGCTGGCCACCCAAATTGCAACACCAAGAAAAACAAGAGATATCACAACAAAATTTATTGTGTAGATAACATGTTGACCAAGTAACAAATGATTAAATTTACAGCATTCTATGAAGCGTGGTTCCTGCCAAAATCAGTACCCAGAGTAGCCGCCGTTGTTGGAGATCACAGCTGCCACACGCCTCGGCATTGATTCAAAGAGACTTTGAATGTGTTCTTGGGGTACAGCAGACCAAGCAGCTTCCACACGTTGCCAAAGTTGATCTGGTGTGACAGCTGGGGATGAACTCTTGGTCAGTCGTTGAGCAACCATGGACCACATGTTTTCTATCGGCGAAAGATCCGGAGAGCGCGCCGGCCAGGGAAGCAATTCAATCTGGTGATTGACGAAGAACCCTTGGACAATGCGTGCCACGTGTGGCCGTGCATTATCCTGCTGAAATATGGCTGTTGGCAAGCCCTGAAGGTAAGAAAGGACAACTGGCTCCAACACCTCGGAGATGTAGCGCTGGCTGGTTAAAGTACCGGCAATGCGTACTAGAGGAGTGCGAGAGAGATATCCGATACCGCCCCATACCATAATACCCGGTGCAGGACCAGTGTGACGGTGCATAATGCAGCTGTTCAGCATCCTCTCTCCACGGTGTCTCCAGACTCGAATTCGACCGTCGTGGTGTTGCATACAGAAGCGTGACTCGTCAGTAAAGAGAATTTCATTCCATTCTGTCGTCCACATCCTTCTTTCATCGCACCATTGGCGGCGGAGACGTCTGTGGTTCCGCGTCAGAGGTAGACAAAGCAACGGACGTCTTGCGGACAGACCATTCTGCTGTAAACGACGTCGAATGGTACGCGCAGACACTGGATGATGCGTTACAGACTGAATCTGCTGTGATATGGTTCGTGATGTGACTGAGCGGTCCGTCACTGCCATGCGTACAATCTGCCTGTCATCACGTGACGTGGTGCACTGAGGTCGATGCGGTCGATCACGTCTGTCCGTCGTACCCTCCTGCACCCAACGATCACATATCCGCATCACAGTTGTTTGGTTTCGTCCAATACGACGACCGATTTCCCTGAAAGATAACCCACAATCTCGGTATGCCACTATCCTTCCTCTGTCAAGCTCGGATACTTGATCAAAAGATGATCGTTGTTTCCTACGAGGCATAATTTATCGTTTTTTTGAAAAAAAAGCAAGAAAAACACAATTGCTGTACTTGAAACCGTCGAAATCTCCAAGCCTTAAATAGCGCTTTGAGGTGGCGCCACAGGCGCGCTTGATGTGCGTCTGCGCTGAAATTCTAATCATTTACATATCTCACCTCAGCTAATGCATGTTGTAAATTTCATATTATTTGCATGCTTCCTTCAGGGTGTTGCATTTACGATGGCCAGCAGTGTAAATAAAATTGAACTTTTGTATGTGCATGGCTTAGAATTCAAAAATTTTTGCAATTTCTATTCGTTTCAAGCACATGGGAATCCAGTACGACAGTCAAAAAAGGTTTTGTCTGTCTGTCGTTCCGTCATTCTGTCCGTGATGTAAATTTTTGTTCGCGCATCACGTAATAGCGACTAAAGCGAATGAAATGAAATTTTTTGACATCACAGCCTGTCACTTAACTTAAATTATAGGAGTCAAATTAAAAAAAAAATCTGGATTTTGAGATTTTGGGAAAATTATTTCAAAATGCTTAAATTTTTGTAGGCGCGTAAATTTTGCGTAAATTTTTGTATTACGTAATAACGAGTTCAGGGAATAAAACAAATTTTAATGACATGGTAGGTGGTCATACAACTTAAACTACAGACGTCGAATTCGTTGAAAATTTAGATTAGATTTCGAGGTTTTGCAAAAAGTTATTCTCAATACGTAAATATTTGTTTGTCTATCACGTATAAATAGGGTGACCAATTTCCACCATTTTGATGCAGCTGGTTAATTTTCAAGAGTCAAATAAAAACAGAACGACCGCAATACAGCATCCTGTTTTAAGTTTCTTTCTTTTTTTTATAGTTTATGTTTTCATTGCAACAACATTTAACAGACAGCATGTGCGCTTAGTATCTAAATATTTGATTTGCAATATTCAAAGCGTCCTCAAAAATTCAGGACGTTTGGTCACCATACGTATAAACCACTGATGCAAATGAAATAAAATTTAGCAACATCATAGGTGGTCACATAAATTAGAGACCTCAATGTACTTCAAAATTCTTTTATAGATTTTGAGATTTTGTGAAAATTGAGAAAATGTGTGTTCCATTCCTGAAGAATGTAAATAGAATAGAAGGAAATTTGGAATTATGTTAGTTGGCAAGCTCATTTAAACTATAGATACCAGTATGCTAATTCCGTATTTTGTACTACTACAATGCTGACGAGAATTCAGGCTTTTTGGAAATCTTGATTACTTACTAACCCGTCAACGACGGATACTTCAGCTAGTAGTACATGGAAGAGCTAATGATGGTTAAATAACACGACAGACGGCTGTTGCAGAATATATACTGGTAACTGGATATATTTCTGGTGAGGCGTGATAAGGGAGCCAAAATGTTAGAATTTTCAACCTCATATGTATGGCCGAAAATCAACAGTTTTCGAGAAAACTGAATTTTAAACTTCTTTCTTGAGTTGCCCAAAATTTGACATTCAAGTAGAAATTAAAAAAAAAAAATCTATTAATTAAAGGGGTTTAATTTTAATTTACTTTCATAGCTGAAACTCTAAATAAGGTACCGTTATCATAAAATGTACAAAACTGCTTTAAAATTTAAATTCACGAGCCATTACATGTTTGCATGTATTTCTTTTAGCTTTGAATTCACATTTTTCCCTTCAAAAGATGTTATTCATTTCAAAAAATACGACTGCAGTAAGCGTAAAAATTGCAAATGAAATTTCTACCATTTATCAGCAATCTAAAAACGTATTAATGTCCATCTAAAGACATGTAATTCGTAAAAAAAGAGTCAGGTTTACGTAGCGCACGTAAAAACGCCAAAGGATGCACTCCCTTTCATTCTTTAGGATCGTTGGATAACTGATGAATTTATCAAAATTTTTTTAATTTATTTTCATAGCTGACACTTTAAATAAGCTAACGTAATCAGGAAAAAGTACAAAAATAGTACAAAATTTTAATTAACGCGCTTTAAGTGTATTTTTATTCATTTATTTACATTTTCCTTTTAAAAATTGCGTAGATTATCTCAAAAATACTATTGCAGTAAGCGTACGAAATAAAAATCCTCTGTCCCATTAATCAGCTATCCAAAAACGTATTAATGGCCATTTTAAACGATCTAATTCCTAAAGAAAGGTGAGTTTTACTCAGCGCAGGTAAAAACGCCAAAGGAGGCATCAACGTTCATTGTTCAGGATTGTTAGAGGACCGGTCAAATTATGACTCTTTTTATCTGCTTAAAATCTTAGTCACATCAGATTGTGAATGTCAAACGTCTATGTGCTGTGTCGTCGAGTTAATTAGTTTCGACTCTGCGTCACGTAAGCACGTTTTGTTTGCTATCTCGCTAATCAACAAAACGTGTGCTTTTGCAACACAGGATCGACACTAACGCGATGACACAACACACACCATGACTCAAGTAAGATTAAAATCCTTTAAAAGCACTGATAACTTGATCGACGTTGAATCGTTGACCGACGATCCTAAACAATGAACAAAGCCGCATCCTTAAGCGGTTTTTTTTTACTTTCTCTAAGTGAAACTTACCCGTATTTACGAATTACTTGTGTTTAGATGGACATTAATAAGTTTAATGTCCATCGTTTTTGGATAGTTGATTAATGGGACAAATTTTATTTGTAATTTGTACGCTTACCGCAATAGTATTTTTTGAGATAAACAAATATTTTGATAGGAAAATATAAATAAATAAATAAATACACATAAAGCGAGGGAATTAAAATTGTGAAATATTTTTGTACCTTTTCATGATTACGTCAGTTTAGTTACAGCGTCAGCTATGAAAAAAAATTCAAAAAACGATGATAACTTGATCAGCTGTCAAACGATACTATTTTAAGGCATTTTTGTAGTTTTTATGATTACGTTAGCTTAGTTAGATTTTCAGATACGAAAATAAATAAAAATTAAACCCATTTAATTAGTAGATTTTTAAGAATTTACTTTTGAATGTTAAATTTTGGGTTATTCAAGAAAAAAGTTTAAAATTCAATATTCTTGAAAACTACTGAATTTAGATCATAGATATGGGGTTACAATTGTAGCATTTTGGCTCCCCTATCACGTCTTAACCATGAATATGTCGAGTTACCAGTAACCCTGTACACTGTTATAAAAAGTTCCTAAAATAAACTGTCATTATCTGGCAGCAATGCTGCCGGACAATAACCGTTTTCCCATTTCCGGTGTCGGAGGAGCCGTTAATTTCCGTTCACATGTTATCTTGCGGAACGGTTTCTCTCCGTTATTTTCAGTCAAAGAATAAGGTTTTTTTCCGTTACTTCCAGGAAGGAAATTCTATTTTTTCCCCTATTATTAGGTAGGGAGGCTAGGTATTTTTATTTTTTCCCTATATCCCAAAGAAGGATTTTAAGCATTATTTAAAATTATGGAATCAGGTTTTGAAAGATATTATGCCTTATTCTGTAATAAGCGACATTATTGTACAAAACCGGGTACCAACATACTTCCAAAAGAAATGATTTATTTACCCTAGAATGTAGTTTTTATATATTGAAAAATAGTCATTTTTGAAACCTAAGTTCTAATTCATTCAAATACATTGTAATACATTCGAATAGAAATTGAAGCACTTTATTCATGTAGTTAGTTTACACGCGAGAAAAAGCTGTCCCAATCCACTTTTTCCTTATATATATATATATATATATATATATATATATATGTAGTCAAAAGCCTATGAAAATCCCATATTTCTGGAACTACGCAGTTTAATTCAGTTGGAACAAAGAAATCCGCGTTCAAAAACTGCAATTAATACATGGTCCCTTGCAATTCCTTTGTATCTTTGTAGACGGTCCCGGCAGCCAGCCACATAGGCCTCTTAAAAGTCATAACAAACCCTGGGAAAACCGCTGCCCAGTTTAAGCTTTTGGCCAATGGTTGCAACGCGTTCGAAGTCATCTTACATGACGTCCAAAGCTTTTATAAGGACCTGCAACAGATCAGGAGCAGATGTTTGCGTGACTGCAACTGCCTAACAAAGATGTATGGAATCATCAAATAAAATTATGTAACCGCAGTTGGAGTCCGTCTCATTCTCTTCCATCGACGGCCGCTATGGCCCAAGGATTTCCACGATCGCTCCAACGCCGAAGACGATCGGCCACTTCTACAGCCTCAACCCATCCGGCCCGATTCCCGCAATATCAGCTCTAATCCAGAGTCCCGAGCCAGTCAGGAGAACTCAACACCCTCGACTTACCACTGGTTCCACGACATAACTTTCCCGTAGCGCTCGAATATTACACACATACACACACACACACACACACACACACACACACACACACACACATATATATATATATATATATATATATATATATATATATATATATATATATATATATATATATATATATATATATATACATATATATATGTATGTGTTTAGGTAGATGGATACACAACGTTAGCAAAATTTTTACGCATCCTTAGTTGTTAAAGAACAGAATAATATTTCTTTTGGGGGGGGGCGGGGCTCAAAATAACACCAGAGTTGTTTTAAAAAGTGTACATACATGTACATATAATTCATGCACTTTATTCATGTAATTATTTTACACGTGAGAAAAAGCTGTCCTAGTCCAACTTTCCGTATATATATGTGTGTATAGGCACATGGATGCGTTAACAAAGTTTTCACGAATCCTTAGTTGTTAAAATATAGAATTATTTTTTTGTAACTGCACCACCAGTTTCAATAAAAATATTTTTTTTTTTTTGGGGGGGGGAGGGGAGAGGTGTTCTGGTGGTAAAACACCAGAGTTGTTTTAAAAAAGTGTTCATACATGTACATATAATCAGAGCCTTATTATCGCATGGGCAAATCGGGACTTTGCCCAGGGCCCCCGGTTTGAAAGGGCCCCGCAATTTCAAATATTGTACTGAAATATACTTCTTATATCAAAATTTTATGGAAAATAAAACAAATAGATCAATTCATGATCAAATTTTATGAAAAATCAATTTCATAGATGGGGGCCCCAAAATTCATCAATGCCCGGGGCCCCCGTTGGTCATAATCAGGCTCTGCATATAATGTTATAAATAGTGCTCAGTTTATAATATGTTTGAATATTCATTTTCTTCATTTTTTATTATCAGAGCTGTAATCTATGATTATTAGCCAGAGAAAATAAACTTTAAACCAAGGCAAATACATTACACGTATCTTAATACATTACACAAAAAATATTTTTTAAATAAATAGAATATAATTTCTCTGTAGTATCTAGTTATTAAACGAATCCACAGTGCAGTCAGAATACAGAAATGCAATGATAGTTAAACTAGCTGTGAGATATAATTAAAGCAGCAACCACATTTATTTACATGAAATAGGTAAAATAGTACTTACAGTTCACTTCTTTGACTGGAGATATCATAACTTCATTTGTTTTACAACAGCTACGAGATTTTTATAATCCAATCCTAATAAACTATGTCCGTTAAAGCAACATCTTTACTGAAATCATCCCCTCCATATTTAGGTTGAATTTATTTCACAACTCTGAATATGAAAAAGATGCATTTGGTATTCGGATATAAAATAAAATTATCACAAGCGAATACACCGAAAAAAAGCTTCGTCGTGTCCACTACATTAATGTAGCACCCACAGGAAAAGGACTTAGCAAAATTGTGGGTATTATTTTGAATTGTGGGTATTATTTTGATTACGAGCGGAAGTGACTCGGGGACATTTCATTAGTCCAAGCTCGCAGGTGCCAGAAAGAGAACGGAAAACGCCCTTTTAGAACTAGACTTCAGGAAGATTCACAGAAAATTTTCGGTTTTTAACATAAATTCCGTTAAAAAACAACAAAAATCCTTTATTCACCAAGAAGGGAGATTCTCCCGCAAAATCCAGGTTGATATTGTCTGTGAAATTCGGATTTTTTATAACAGTGAAAATATGGTATGTTTTATTCATCAGTTTATCTTACTTTTGCTAGCTATACAAATAAAAATAGACTTTTGTCTGCACATTACTTAGAATTCAAAAGTTTTGTGATTTCTATTCGTTTCAAGCACTTGGGAACGCAGTACGACCGAAAAAAAAAAAAAAAAGAGGTTATTAGTCTGTCGTTCTGTCATTCAGTCCGTAACGCTTTTTTCGTTCGCGCATCACTTTAAAAGGACTAAAGCGAATGAAATGAAATTTCATGACATGACGGGTAGGCACTCAATTTAAACTAAATTTGATAAAATTCTGATATTTTGCGAAAATTTATTCAAAAGGAGCAAATATTTGTTCATGTATCGCATAAAAACGATTAAAGGGAATAAAACAAACTTTAGTGACAGGGTAGGCGGTCGTACAACTTGAACTATATGCTTGAAATTTTTTGAAAAATTTGATTGGATTTTAAATAGACTTTGTAATTGATTTTTTTTTCCATTACCTCGTACGGTTTTTGAGATAAGAATGCTAACTCCAAATTTAGCCACCAGGTGACGCTGTAAACAGTTTTGTTGCGTAGCGCATGGCAACTTTACTATACCTAGACCCCACTTTTATGACTATAGTCTTGACGTTCAAAAATTATATGGGTGGCCACGGGCTTTAGCAAGCACCCTGTATAATAGATGCTTTTCATATCTTTTCCAAATTCTGTGTTTTTCAAATAGCTACATAGTTATTCAAAACTCATGGTAAGAAATTTGGTTTCAATTCAAATACTTTTTTGAGAGAGCATACACCCGTGCAACGCCGGACTACGCGGTTAGTATAAAATAAATATTTAATCCTTTCATAGAACTTAAGTTTTTCTGCAATGCATCTTCCCTCTTTTGTTAACAAAAATATTCACAAATGATAAATTATTTCACAACTTTAAAGACTGATAGTATTATTTTGATCTCATTTTCTTAAATTAAAGTTGGTTTTATTTACTATAATGTTAAGCTGCCTCAAATGAGTTGCATGTGGAATTTTTTCGAGGGAGAATGGACAGGTTGACTCTCTCTCTTTCTCCCTCTCTCTCGCTCTCGCTCGTCTTTTCAGCTTTAATCTTAGGCTCGATTTTCAGCCCGGATGGTAGTGTAGAAGAAAACTTAGAGAAACGCAGCACTGGCTACAAAACGTGACTCTTCATTGTGGTTAAAGCATGTGTTCAAGATGAAGATTTTAAATTCCATAACCTCTCTAATCCGCTTTCGCATGACTCAGGTTCTTATTCCGCCTGGCCAAAGACCACTGTGTACACTCAAAGAATGTGCACAATAAATCTACAGGGCTATGTGTCCCCTCGTTGGGTAGATTGGTAGATGGGATAGAAACACCGAGATCCGAGATTGACGTTCAGGCGATGCTGTAAATTGTTGAGTGGTTATATCAATAAACAAGTGTAGCCCTGAAAGGTATGCAATTTTTAATCATTCGGAGTTGGCTCCCGCCTGTGAGTAACAGATCTAATTTTTGCGTATGTGCTTGTCTTATCTAATTTTTGAGTGGAAACAACTTTATATTTTCCCCCTTTCTATGACAGTCAGAGTTAGAGCCATTCCTTTTTACCAGTTTAAGCGTAATAAATTCATTTTTATTACTTCCAAGTTAAATCCAACAATTTTTCATTTCAGAAAAGCCGAAGTAAAAAATCATAGTGACCATTAATAGGGAGGGAAAAATAAAATTTTTGAAATTGAAAATCCTGAAGGTGCAAAAATTGACCATTGGTGAGAGTGTCACCCACATAAAATGTGAAGGAAATTCGTCAATATCTTCTGCCCCCACCAGTGCCATCTATGTTTGAATATAGTTTAATGTAGGTTTCTGAAGGATTTTTAGGCGAAAAGGTCTTTGCACAGCTCAATAATTTGTAACCTATCAAGTTATTCGTCTTTTTACGGTCTACAGAATGGGTAAAGATCTGACATTAAGAATTCCTAATTTTGTTCCACATTTTGGGCAAAATAGTGATGATTTTCGAAATAGACAATTCCTTGATAATTTACCTGATCTGCAGGGCTGTCTTTCTCATACATATCAAATCTATTGCGAGATGATTTACTTTATCAATTTAAAATATTTTATGAATTAATTTGCGAATAATAGACACGAGTTTGAAACTGTGTCTGTTATCCGCAAAATACTGTCTCGTAATTTGTATAAATTGCTGGAAAGTATGAGAAAATATTTAGAAAGGCAAGGAACATCACCGTATTAGCCCGAATATAAGTTTTTCATGAAGATAATTAGAAAAATCCTGTATTTAGACCTCGAATAGCGCGAGTCAGGTTTTTAACGGGGAATGTTCAGCAAAAAATATTGAGTTATATTCGGGCTAATACGGTATTTAAATTATAACAAACAAGTTTTCAACTGAAATATAATATTTAGATTAATAGTAAAATAAAATAAAAATCTTATTACACAGTACTTATTAACGAAAGATACTTGCTTCTACAGTGGATTTAAAATTCTGCAGTTATTTAGATTTTCTGCAGTTACTTAAAATAAAAATCTTATTACAGTGTCAACAGTGGCGTAGCCAGAAATTTTTCATGGGGGGGGGTAGGGAGGGTTACGACTACTGCAACTCATATACATGTATAAGTGTGTGGGATAACGGAGTGAAAAATTTACATTTTGTATGTCAAAAAATTCCTCATGGGGGGTTATGACAACTCTAACCGCCCTCCCCCCCTTGGCCACGCCACTGTGTGTCAATGATTTTCTACTGTACCTTAGTGGTGAAATTTGGCATGATTTTTCTAGAATAAATTTTGTTTCACATAAAGCCTTCTTTTGTCTCTGCTCCGCAAACACTTTTAGAAGTTTTAGTATCTATTTTAACATGTCTCTCAATGCAATGGGTGTGGCAAGGCAATCTTGGAACGTGTTCCTCGATCACAATATCTCGATAGTATGTTCCAATAGCATTTGAAGCCGAAATATCAAACAGCGTCTTCTCTGAAATTTGAAACTATATTCTCAAACCCTCATTCGGTTTGTACTTTCTTTGGCACTTTCAACAAATTCATGTATTTATCATGATAGATCCTTATAAGATTAACAATTCTTTGGCGAGATGTTACCAGAATGGAAGCTTTCTTCCAGATGTTATCCATTTTCAACACAACAGTTTCGCTTATTTCTTTAAGCGGAGGTTCCTTTTTTCCTGACTTTCTTTGCATACCTCAGCCAAAGACTCACCTCAACACCTTAAAACATCAGCGTACTTGCTTAGAACGTTCATTTTTAAGTCAGACGGTTGTCCGAACATTGGACATGCTGTACATGTTCGTGTAAATTGGCTCTGTGAAATCGATGATTTGAAACCAGAGAAACTACCTCGTCATGACTCGTCACCTTTTGCCAAGCCGTTGGCAACATACGATAGCAAGCTTGAGAACAGAACAGAATAAAAAAAACCTCAGACGAAAAAATACAGGTGCAATATATCACATAACCTCAGCTAACAGCCGGGAATTAATGCTGTTGTGGACACTAAACCACAAATCTGCGCGAAAATGATTTATTTTCGCTGTTTTTAGCTTCAGAAAGAATTTAAAGAAACGGTTAAATTCATTTTATGTGAGAAAAAGGAAATAAATCGCAAAACACCAATTTAGACAGAAAAAGTTATATTTTGCGTAAAATGCCGCAAAAATTTAGGTATTCTTAATTTCCGATCATTACCATTAGAAAAACGAATAATTTGATATATTACAAATTACTGTAGCTCAGCCAAGAACGTAATGATCGACGCAAACCCACCTGGAGCCCACGGTAGGATTTTGTGAAACATAGATGGCGCTGTCGGAGGCAAAAGATAGTGTCGAATTTCGACCAAATTTTACCTAGGTGTTACTATCACAAATGGTCAACTTTTGCATCCTCAGGCGTTTTTATTTTTAAAAAAAATTCAAAACCCCCTTTGTTCACTTCATCCTAGTGACCATTCGTTATTCACATTTACGAAACTATTGTTATTTCGTAACCTCATTAAAGTTCGTGCCGAAACAGAAATAGTCCTTTTTTAAAGCTGTACTAATTTTGTACCGAAAAGGCCTTAACTGAACACCATTTGTGATATTTTTTAATACAATGACAGAGCGATAAGGTTGTTTACGAAAAATAAATATAACGGTTTACGGTCTTAAATTTTAAATTCATTAGTAATTTTATCCAAAACTTTTTACAGAATATCTAAAATACCTTTTTGGCGTACTCGTCGAAAATTTGGCCCCAGACAAAACATTTTGCTGGCATTTTCCCTCTTCTTTTTCTTTTTCTTTTTTTTTTTTTTTTTCATTTCCATGAACATATATGAAAGGTAGTGTTCCGATCAGTGACTACGATAAGTGAAAAGGCCATGCCACTTTTTTCAATTACTGCATATGCAGATGAGATGAGACAGTACGCATTTTTCACAATGCAGTCAATGATCCGTTTGTAGTTTAGGGTGTAAATCCTATGAGCCACTCCGCAGCAGTCTCCTGGATTTGGGCATACATAAGACAAATCAGAAAACCGCTCTCTGCTTTCCTCCTGCTTTCTCATCCTAACTCTCGCACCTTCTTCATCCCCTGGATAACCCGCCGACCTCTTTTCTGGAAAAGCTTATTCTTCCCGTGTTTCGATCTTCATGCCCGATATCATAGCCTTGAAAAACAGTCTTGGAATTCCCTGGTGTAGAGATATATAAAAATATGCCCTCCTATACATTTAGGCCGCGTACCGATATTCGTATACGACACAGTCCAAAGAATTCTGATCACTTGTATCCATATTTCTTCTTCTTCTTCCCTTTTTTTTTTTAAACCCCACTCGCCGTTGTCAACATGTCGCAAAGCTGGAACGACGTTTTTGAAATGCAGTCTGCATTATTTCTGAGGATGTATTTTAAGATCTGAGAAAAGTATGGTGCAAATGCTTCAAATCATATGCTGGGCGGAGGTGCTTTCACTTTTTCAGTGCTCGTCTTTCCTATTATCCGAGATATACTTTTTGAAATACACGAGATGCAACAGGGCATAGAGACTTGTTGATTTCATGGACCTTTGCTCTCACAGAGTTTGGCTTTGCAATTTTAAAGCGGGATATTTTTTCTTTCTTTTTTTAACCCGTCTTTCCGAATTTAGAGATGCTTTTTAAAACATACGTTAAACGAAAACGAGCGTCAAGAATTTATCCGATTAATGGTTCAATACAATAACTGTACTTTTTCATGCTTCAAATGTATCAATGTATCTTAAACATTTAAAGTTGCCTCTTAGCATATATATATGTACATATATATGTATTTACATTATATATGTGTGTGTGTGTGTGTGTGTGTGTGTGTGTGCATGTATATATGTGTTTGTATATATGTAAATGTATCAGGTTGTAACGAAAGTTTTCCACCATATCTGCCTGAAAAACTAACTTCTAACTCCTTAGATAACTGTTTTTGAACTTTCGGTACCAAACCTGCACAGTGTCACATGATACAACAATAGTACTTAAAGCTGTACTCATAATTCGTTGATATTATATAGCTGACTTTTTGCAACACAACTGGAAGTAAATGATGGTTCTAATCCTCTAGAGTGATAGTTCCATTGAGACACCTTATACTTAATGATAACTATATTTTTTACAGATTTCACAACACAGTGTTATAAAGTAAACCTCTTTCTTTCAAATGCCAAAAATCGTTTGACAAAATATGAGCAAATACGCCAACGAGAACTGTGTGCTGACGATGTTTGCGGTGGCGGGAAACTTTATTTACAACCTAATAATATATTTTAAGGGATGTTTGTATAAAAATTTCTTTTCTAAAACTTCTTGTTTCAAATTTCTGCTCTCAAATCATTACTTTGACTGTATGTTGGTTTTTTCACAACACACGGGGTTTTCGGCGCCTTTTCTACTCTTCGCCCAAGCCTCAACTTCGGTGTGAGGTGGAGTCTAAATTTATTTTTGCATTGTAATCAGAGAATTGAATTTCCATGTTTCTTCTCGGGTGATCACGTGGTTCTGGCGCAAGCTTTCATTGTATGGTTCTCTCGTTTTGAGAGGTTGGTTGATTGAGACCCTTAGCCAGAAGCAGTGGCGGCTTCTCCATTTGAGCACATGATCACGTGAACCCCCAGAGGAAAAACTAAAGAATAAACACATTAAAAAATTAAATAAAAAAAATATATTAAATACACTTCTAGATTTTTGTGAATTTAAAACATGAGTTTTACTCTTCCCCACCCCCCACTATTATTAAACGCGTCTATTATAGCTAACACACTGTATCGTAGGTTACTACAGCAAAATCTTTCGTTGCTCGGACGTGCGATCGGCCCGAGTGGCCCTTTCAACCGGTCTCTGAGGATAGACGCCGAGAGAGTGAGAGAGAGTTGCGGGGAAAGCGTGGCGCTTTCGCTCGCACAAATTTATTGTGTTCACAGCACATTTTTTTGCCGTTCTCTCCTCTGGATTCTCTCCTGCTTTTTGTGTTCGGTTAGTTAATCCATTTTTTTTTCATATTCTTATTATTTTCTTAATTTTTATGATTTTTCACTACAGTATTTTTTACGAACTAGTGTAAATAATTAAGATAGGAGTCAAATAAGTGTTTCGGAGCTACAGCAACGACGTTTTTCAATGTCATCCTTTGAAAGAAAAATTGAAAGAAAAAATCAAGACAATATTTTTGCTAAAACTTATTTTAGCGACGAAATGCAAGATCAAAGAGGACTTGTTTTCTTTCAGTTGCGTGCATTGTTTTCCTTTCACTGCTGGAAATGCAAATATAGTTTAACTTGTAAAGTGCGTCGTATCTGCCTATTTAATTTTCGAAATTAATTTTGTGAACCTCCATTTAAATAACCCACGAGCCGCCACTGGCCAGGAGGCTGTCTTCTTGAAAGTATGGTTCTCTTCTACCAAAAAGAACTCGGGCAGTTCTTATTGCTTCAAGCTTACGAAGGAGACACGTTAATTAGCCCCGGGTAGTGTCCGTTCCTATTGTATTTTCGTTTGTCTTGTATGTCTACTTCGTTGAACAGCAAATAAAATAAGTTTTAGTCCTACGAGCCTCGTCAGTATTAAAATGTAGCAAAAACGGTACACTTATATATATAAACAGGGTGTCCCAAAAAGGTGGTAATGGGCTTTAATTTTTTATCTCTAACAGATAAGTGGGCAATGTAAATTGAAAAAATGTTCAAAATAAATCTGGATAAAAGACTACATTAAGAAAAAATTCCTCTCGTTAATTTTCAAAAAGTGTCACGATTTAAATTTGTATACGACCCGGTACAAACAAATTTCCAATTAGTAAAATGTGTCCCCATACACTAATGAGGTGATGTACCAAGTTTCAGCGTTTCATCTTAAAATGCCTCAGAGATATCTTTAAAAAAGATGATCAGGGGGGTATGCATGATTTAAATGTAAACATTTATTGCTAGAGAGGAAAAAAATAATTTTCTTTCGCAATTTTTGTAGGATTCTGGAAATGCGATCATTCGGCGTGATTTTTTCCCTTCGAGAGCCATTGAAACGTGGTTGAAGTCAGCATATATTTATCTTCAAAACTCTGACACTTTTTAGAGTATAATTCTCAAATTTTTCCCACCACCTCATTAGTGTACGGGGGATATTTTACAAACAGGTATTTTTTTGCACTGGGGTGGTATACAAAATTAAAATGTGTAACTTTTTGAAAATTATTGAAAAGAAGAGAATTTTTTTCTTAACGGTGTCATTTCCGACCGTATTTTGAAAAATTTTGCAATTTACATGGCTCACATATCTCTAATAGATAAAAGAATTAAAGCCCGTTACCACCGAAAAAAAATTTTTTTTTCGAAATCTTTATCTCCTGAGGTCTCAAAAGTTGTATATTGATATAAATAAGACATGTGTAAAATTTTAATGTTCTACGACAACGTCTTGGGGTTGCGCATCGAGCTTGAAATTTAAAAATTCTTGAAAAATATGACTTTTTTTAAAAAATCGACCAAAAAAATTATTTTCCGAATTATTAGGCTCCCGAGGTTTTAGAAGTTGTATATTATTATGAATAAGACGTATGCAAAATCTGAAGGGGCTGTGACAGTTTCTAGGAGTTGCACATCGAGCTTGAAATCTATAAATATCTGAAAAATATGCGTTTTTTGACAAAAATATGTAGAAAGCAAAAATTGTATTTTTTATTGAATTAGTCCCGTTGAAAAATAGTCAGTAACGTTCACAGCTCTTCTCTAGTATAACCACAATCGTATCTACATTACCCAGGACCTACCTCGTTTATTTGCCTGCGATCCGAGTCCTGCCTGTGCCAGCCCAAGCATCCAATTATTTGAGCATACGTTTTAATGAATAATGTAAAGCCCGACTTCAAATCAAACTGTGGCATTTTATGTCAAGTTTAATAATCTAGATCGTAAGAAACCATCATCGATAGATGGATAGACAGCAAATTTCGGAGTGGCTGTTTGCTATGGTGTGAAGTTGGCAAATGCAACATTGCAGAGATTTAGTTAGATTAAAGAACTGCGTTTCTAAATTTCGGATGACGCCTTTGTTCTTTCCAGAATTCGATGATTCGCCTCCACCGCCAATGCATATGAAAATCTCAAGATCAATGGATTTCGTGTCAAACTCTCCAAAATTTCCAGTGAAATTCTCAAAATTAGATCGTGACATATGGCCAAAGTATGTTGAACCAGGTTCCATTATCAGCGAGATATGTTCTTTGTGACAAACACTTGGGTGTAATTTTGCCGTCAACAAATTTTTCTATGTATCTGGTTTTGTTCTTCCTATTATCAAAACACAATACAAACAAAATTTTAAAGCCTTCTTCCGTTTCTTTCACTGCATCTCTAATTTCCTCTATCTTTATATAAGTCGAGAATCAGTTGAGAAGGTTTCTCTCCATCTGCATTCCTTCCGCTTTCTAGATTGTGAAATAAAGTTGATACCAGAGTTGCTGCTGCCCAGTCCGTAATAACTTTGCGTCGCAGACTTGTGAAAACACTGAGATTTTTATTCTAACTTGGTCATTTGCGAACGCATCTCCCAAAGTGGCGGTAGATAGGCATTCAGCGTTTTCTTCAGTCTTTCGTACTTCTCTTTCGTTATTTTCAATTTCCAAATCATTGATTAAAGTTGGAGACTGGATATTGGAACTTTCACCTCTTTCTCCACCAATCTCGAAATTTCTCTTTCCAACCTTTCAACTTTTCTCTCGTTCTCCATAAACTTTTCTTCTTTACAATTCCATCGATTGTCACATATCTAACTCTGAGCTACACCTGCTCCGGGAAAAGTCAGGACATTTGCAAGTGCGATATTCAATAGCTCGGTAAGGGAGAGTTTTTCCATCTTTCTTTATAAACAATTCCTTATGTCCGTCTCTAACGCATGATTTATTTAGCTGCTGAACTTGCTCATGACATTTACTATCTCTTGAATTCCTTGGATTGACACAGTAGGGATACTGGCCTTGATTCACATTTGCTGTACTTTGATCGCCACAACTAAGGTTACTGCTCCGTCCGGTGAATCCTGCCCTTTATGCAGAAATTTTTCTTCTTATGTACAAAATAGTAATATAGAAGTACGAGTATGTCTTCTCGGAATTGTAACTTGGTACAAGGTAATTCTTTCGATATTCCCAGCTCTTCTAAGAACACCGATTTTGTTCCATGTCCTGTTGCAGATAGTTTCACTCTATTCAGAATCGTAGCAGTGCAAGGCAGCCACCTTTTAGCTTTTTGGAGAGTAAACTGAAAGAACCATCTATCTGAAACGTTAAACTAAATGCCTGTTTCAACGAAATATCTCGTGCCTGGTTTAACCGAACGCCATGTTCCATCGTCATCACTCGTCAGTCAAACCGGCACTAGTTGTCTAGAGCACAGCTTGCGTACTGCGCCCCAGACAAATCGACAGCATAACGTGTGCATTGAATCAAACTATTCGTAAAGCCATTTTTTGTGATTTACTGAGCTTCTCTGAACATTTCTTAACATATAAAAGGACCAAATTATTTTTAACAAGTAAAGTTTCCTTTCTACATAATTTTTTCAAAAAACACATAATTTTCAGATATTTATAGATTTCAAGCTCGATGTGCAATCCCTAGAAATTGTTGTAGCCCCTCCAGATTTTGCATACGAGTTATTCATAACAATATACAACTCCTAAAACCTCGGGAGCCCAATAATTTAGAAAATAATTTTTTTGGTCGATTTTTTAAAAAAGTCATATTTTTCAAATATTTCTAAATTTCAAGCTCGATGCGCAACCCCAAGACGTTGTCGTAGAACATTAAAATTTTACACACGTCTTATTTATATCAATATACATTTTTTGAGACCTCAGGAGATAAAGATTTCGAAAAAAAAATTTTCGATCCACCCTAATATATATATATATATATTGAGTTCCAAAAATTACGATTCATTTTTATGAAAACACAAATGTATTGATTTCTTTCACAGGTCTTTGAAGAAATGCTCTCCTTAGAAGAAAAAATAGCCATTATTTCTTGGAAACTAAATCATAAAACATATAAAGAGGTGCGTCAGCTGTACCATCGAAAATACCCAAATAGCCACCAACAAGGGCCAATATCAGGCTATTGGTGAACAAATTCAAACAAACCGGTAGCGAGGCGGATGAAAATCGCTTTGGACGTCCATCAACATCTGACGCTACCGGTCTTCAAACACGTGTGAAAGCAATCAATACATTAGTGGTTTCATAAAAAGGGATCGTTATTTTTGGAACACCCTGTATATATACGGTACATACAAAAGTTACGAAGGATATTTATGAATCCCTGTTGTTGTATTTTTTTCCGCTTTCATTTTCTTTTTTCTTTTTTTTTTTTCCCAAATATGAAATCTGCATTCAAATTAAATCTTGTCTATGTGTGTATGCTTAACTTGAATGCACAAGCTTTTCTATCTTGCTTCAGATTTTTGAGTATCTTTAAAAATGTTTAGAAATACACTAAATCCTGAAAGTTTGATTTGGTGTATTTCTAACTACACTATATCAAGCTGTAACCTAACTACACCTAACTTCGTTCAGTGAAGTACATAAACTAAATACACTAAATCGCCTCACCATGGCACAGTGGTTATGCCACGGAAAGTGGTAGACGGCCGAAGGGTGAAGGTCTCGGGTTCGGGTACCATCGCGCGGCTGTTGATCTAACGGTCTGGAGTTTTGGTAGGTTTTTCTCCAGAAGTAACGTGAATACGCGTTAGGATTCCTTAGGAAGTCCTCCTGCCTAGGCACCCCATCCTTGGCAGATCGCTCAAGCGTAGCGTTGCCGTAATCACACACAAACAAAATATACTTAATCAAACTTTAACTGCAACAGTTTGATCTTACAAGGGGAGGCTCAGACGTTCTGGTTACCGATTTAATGAAATGTTGATGAGTTAAAGGGGATCCATGGTAAAATGCTAAAAAATTAACCGCCAACTCTCGCTTATTTTCGAGAAAATTCCATTTAAACATTTGATACATTGTTATATCCTCTCTTATATTAAACGAGGAATGTTTGTGTGTGGGTGTGTATGACCGAGCGATCTCGAAAACTGCTCTAAGGATTCTTTTTAAATTTCGTACCTGGGGGTTTTTTGGGCCCCTGAAACGATTCAGCTAGGTCATGTGATTGAAAAAACTCTAAAACGCTCAAAATTAAAATTTAAATTTTTGGACGGTAGCGCCATCTATTGAGCGTTTGAAAAACACACTTGATGCAATCTTCCTAAAAGGGACGCTCAAAAAAGTTTGGGACGGATTAAAAAATACACGTCATCGATATATAATAGTAAAAATTAATTTCGCAAAGAAAAAAAATAAATGGAACTTGATATCCAGTACACAGACAAATAAATATTTTAGTAACTATATATATTACACCTTTCAGCTACATAAATTTGTTTAGAATTAAAAAGTTTTTTTTATTTCAAAATATCGTTCTGGCAACCAGCGAAAGAAAAAGAGAAAAGAATCTTCGTTGCCATCCCCGCAAGCACCTTGATGGAATATGCGTAAATAATTTAATTATTTTTAATTCATAGTTATTAATACAAAACTATTCGTAAATCTTATGTGAAAAATTGTCTGAATTTATTACAATTATCCTTTTGTAACAAACGTAAAGCTAAATGTATTTTCGCGTATATACTAAATTAATAAAGATTTTTCATGTATTTTATTGATCCATATGATGCGAATTTCGAAAGTGCATAAAAGTTTCAGCTTAGCCGAATAATTTAAATAAAAATCACACCCTTTTCAGTCATTCACAGTAAGAAAAAAGATCCTGTGACGTAACATGAAAATTCCATTTTTTTTAAATAACGGCACTAGGTTGAATTCTACTTTAACTGCCTTATTCCGCCAAGTTGACGATAAATATTTAAATGTAGTTACCCTGACGATTTTTTTTAAGGGACAACCGTTTATAATGAAACAATCTTTGAAACTCCGATGAAAAAATTTATAATGATACAATCGAAGTAGTAAAGAAATGACAGTTCTGCCCATGCGGATCCCATGTTAATTCTGCGGATCCGTTCGGATGCTTTCCCTGGGTCGAGAGAGAGAGGGGGGCGTGGTCGGAAAGGATGTTGAGAGAGGAAGTTGACCGGATGTTCGAAGGATTGATAAGAATATTTTTTCCTTTTTTCAAATAAGGGGACTTGTAATTTTTTCAGATTGTAATATATTCTCTAATGAAAATAAGGGGAATAGGAAAAATTTTCAGATTGTGATGTATTCTCTAATGAAAATAAGGGACTTTGTTATATTTTACATAAGCTATACTTTATGAATTAAACGTGAAATAAAAAATATTATTATTGTAATAAATGAGGACCCACCAGCTACCCGGTAGAACATCTACCACCTCATTTCAAATAAAAATTTTTACTGTGCTTTTCCCCATCACGCTAGCCTCGCATGAATGGAGACAAGGCGTAGCACGGAAGATGCGCTGTTTTTTTTGTTTCTGTAAACAATAATAAATTATGTGGAGCAAAGAAACGTACAACATCCCCAGGAGGCCTACGAACTTTAATTTTAAGTTAAATAATTTTACAACAAATTATTTTTTAAATCAAAAGCTTTAATTTATTTTTATTATTTTTTTAACCAACAGTTTTAATTTTAAGTTAGATAATTTTACAACAAATATTTTTTTTTAATAAAGAGTTAATTATTATTATTTTTTTTACTAGGTTTTAATTTTAAGTTAAATAATTTTACAAAAAATATTTTTTTAATCAAGAGTTAGTTTATTTTTATTTTTATTTTTATTTTTATTTTTTAACCAAGTTTTAATTTTAAGTTAAATAATTATACAATAAATATTTTTCTAAATTTATTTTTTAACCAAGTTTTAATTTTAAGTTAATAATTAATTTTACAACAAATATTTTTTACCAAGTTTTAATTTTAAGTTAATAATTAATTTTACAATAAATATTTTTTTTAATCAAATGTTTTTAATTTATCAAGAAAAAAATTTTAATCAAGAGTTTTAATTTTTTGTATACCGTATTTTTTTAAGTAGCCGTTTAACATTAAAGTAGGATATCAATACATTTCATCTACTTTAGGGAAGTAAGAAAATTATACCATAGAAAGATTTTACAAATAATGATATAGTCTTATTTTCTATTGCGAGAAAATCACTTTAACCATACATCCCAAAAAACTCAAGTTTTTGTATACGAAATGTATGAATACTCAAAGTATTTATCTAAATATTTTTTTCTTTAGAGATTACCAACACATTTTTGATAAATTTTAGGAAGCGATTATACTTATAGTTTATATTTTCTATAGATCAATTAGAGAAAAAATTACATTTTTAGTAATCCTACAACACTTTTTTACTGCATATCACAAGTAGTATAACTTAATTTATAGAATTTCAATACGATACCAGTTTGATTGTTTATGTGCAACACTAATTTCAGTTTGACTATCTTTTAGAGTGGATAGTACTATTGTTAGAAAGTTAACACAATTTACCTATCACACTTAAGTTTATGATTTTAATCAGAAAATTTTATTTCTATGTAGTAGATTAATGTTTCCATAGTACATGCTTCAATACATTTTGGTAAATTTGTAACTTTTTACCTTGTAGTGTATAAAAGATAAGTATAAAACACAACACGAGAACCTTAAATCTTGATAAGGTATGTTAACTTTACCACTTTTTGCTGCAGTAAAATTTCATAGATTTTTATTTTGCAAGTATAATCAACACACACATACACATAAAGAAAACACAGAAAAGTTTTCGTATTTAAACTTATTTATTTACAAAAATATTTTTTAAATTACTCAAACTATTTACACAATTAAGAAAATAATAACTTTTCAATGAGTATTCTATAACTAAGCATGCATAACTCAGTAAAATCTTACTGTTGTAGAAGCAAGCATACCGGTTCTACATAATCACAATGCTTTTAATATATTTTTTACAATTGCAATACTAGTTATACACCAATAACATCACATAATGACATATGTTTTATCATCCTTGGAAATAGCAAAATCTGAAAACCGTTGAAAAAATGTATTAAATAGCTCATTTTGAAGATACTTCATATAGTCTTCAAAGAAAATGTTTGAAAAAAATTCTCCGTCGTAATGACAAGTACATTTGTTCTCCCATATCTCTCTTGCAATATATGGCATGTCAACCGTAAACCATGCTTTACTACTTATAAGACCCTCTCGCTCATCAACATGTGTTCTATTCGAACAAGCATGTATCCTTTGTGAAGGATGATCCTGAACCCAGCCTATGTTTTTTAAAATTTCCTGATGTACTATATCCATTAATTGTTGTTTACCCTCATCATAATTGCAATGGGGTTCACGGTTACATTTTTGCGGCTTTAATTTTAAAATTAAATGAGGTAGGGTAGACGTATATAGCGTTTTGAAAATGCATTCCAATATTTCATTTCTCATTTCGCAAAGTTTTTTTACTTAATCATTTAAAAGTATTAAGGAAATTGGATTTAACGTGAATGAATCTCCGGTTTCGTAAATTTGTTGTAAGATGCATTTTCCATCATCATTAAATACAGATAATTAATTATTACAAATAAAAGAGCTATTGCTATGACCTATATTAAAATCTAATAGTTTTACAATAAATTCGATCAATGTGGAAGGGTTAATCACGACTCCCTGACCGGTTGGTATATAGTCTAATTGGGCGTTCTGAATAAATTGTCTAATATGAATCTTCAAGTCAGTTCTTTCATCGTGAAGTGAAACGTAGATAAGTCTTTCCAAGTGCCATGTACTATTTACAGAAGCGTATAAGCTGTGGTAAAGATTATCCGTCCAATCGTCCAACTTTGCCCTTTTCGGGGAAGGCTCATAAATGTACATTTTGGCAAACGTTAGGTTAATGTGCGGGTCTGTCACATAAGGTTCAGAAGGAATACCATGCGTTAAAAGTTTGTTGGTTGGGGGATATATCTTACACATTGAACCATGTTCTAATTTAATGGTAGCGGTTTCACAGTTCGCTGGTTTAAAATCCAAAGTTCGTTTAGATCCACAACTTAGAATGCATACACCTGATGATAGGTCTAGATTAAAATCTTCGTAGTTACCGTTTTCAATTTTAGGTTGTTCTTCAGAGCCTAAGTTCACTTGTACCATATTAAATTCATAATTTGTCACTTTCTGTAGATCTTCACGTATTTTTTGCAAAATGGGTATCCAAGAGTAAACAGTGACTGTTGCTCCAGGTAAACTGTAATGAATTCCTTCATCAGCAAAAGTAATTACTTTAGGGGTCGAGGAAATTTTCTTTTCACTACTTTGCAGGGGTAATTGAAACAATTCTTGCTGTAGCACATCAACATCACTTTCAGTACAAAACTCGGGGGAAATTCATTTTCAATACTTTGCAGAGGCTTTACATCTAAAGGCAATTGTATTATTTCTTGCAGCAACACATCCGCATCACTTTGAGTATAAAACTCGGGAGTGTATTCAATGTTAAAGTTATTTTCGATCGATTCAAGCAAAGACATTTTTGAAACTCGGTGAAAAATCAATTAAAACACACGTCTGAAGTATAGGCGCACACAGTGCAAAGTGAGTCTCGCAACACACACCTGGCCACTTTATCTAACTAAAATATCTTCATACGGGTTCTTACAAAAAATCACGTGATTACCCAAGCGCCCTCTACCTTAAAACTTTCTCAACCCTGTAGATATTGCATCATCTAACTTGTCTAGAGAGAGTTGCCACTCAATGTAAAGAGTACATCCTACCAACAAACCTACCGGATATTGAATCATCACAGATTTGCACACGTCACTATCAGGTGTCTTCTGCGCATGTCACTTCCTTATCTCTTATCTGATCTGTGATGCCTGATAAGAGAAAACCAGTTTTTAGTTGCCGTTAAATTTGTAGAGTTCTTAGGCTGGGTGCAAGTAAACTGTCCTGCAACGGATACCTAAGAATTCTTTAGCCGAGCAAACAGATGTTTTGTCCGCATGTAACAAGAGTGTTGTCCGGTATTTTTCAGGTATTATAATTGCTTATATTTATTTTCTGATATATGTTGTGATTAGCTATCTTTTAGAGTAATAAGTTTAATTCATTAGCAAGTTTTCATTAATAATTTTAGTTTATGACTTTATTAAATAAAAATTTTAGTTTATGAATTTATTAGAAGGATGTATATATCTTTGTAAAATTTAAGTATATAAAAAAATTGAGTGTAAAAATTTTGATATGTTTAATTTATTAACAAGTTTTAATTAATAATTTCAGTTTGTGACTTTATTAAATAAAAATTTTAGTTTATGAATTTATTATCCAAAAAAAAATTTTAAACAATAATTTTAATACCTATTTTATAAATAAATACTCATTCATCTGCAATGCATATAATTTCTAACTGCACTGTTCATCAAAACTGAACAAAAATAATTTGCTTTAATGCTTTAGTATAATGCTCTTTGCTAATTGTTTCACAGAAATTAATTTAATGATTCATTATTATCCTAAACTATGTAAAATATATTAATCGTTGTAGCTTAACTTTGATATTTTAATTTAGGATATAATGTCGATCAGAAGAATAATCATAATGTATTTAATACGTGTTCAATAGATATCCTATACAAAGTTCCAATGCATTTGTAAAAATTAGATCATGTTTTTAAGTAGTAAACATCTTAATCCATAAGTCCCCATTTTTGAACGTAGAATGAAGCACATGTCCCCAATTGCATACCCCTAACAGCCTCCCTAGTTTTATCTTATTGGTAAACTAGAACCACTGTTATTGTACCGGTTCACTCGGATTTCAACACCCTTGTTATCTCAATTTCTTATCAGTAATGTGCCGAATGAGTTTGCAATATTGCATGCATGCGGATGTTTCTTTCTGCAGTGGATATATTTGTGAATTACTTAAGCATTTTTATTATTATTATTATTATTTCGCGTTTACAAGTACAGGGTAAGTTGTTTATCTTTATTTTTGTATTATTTTAGTTACATATAAGTTGATACCGTAATTCAAATTTGATTTGCCTGATTAGCTCTTACTTCTTAATTTTTTCAAATTGCTTTAATGGAAAATAATTATGTGGTTCTTATAGTTTGCACTTTTGATGTGTTATACTTTTAAGTGTGATTTTTTTGTTACTGTTAAAAGATTTTTACATGTTTTCCTGTATTTTGATGTTTTGCAAAATTTTAAGTTGGTAAGCCAAAGAGCATAATTAATATTAATAGCATTATCAGCCAAAGTACTTTATGTATTCATGCAGTTTGTATACAAAAACTGGGGTTTGAAGGCTATATGGTGAAAGAACTTTCTTTAAGTGGCAGCTGGGAGGGAATTTAGAGATAATGTGTTTTAAATCATTACTCTATTTTCCTAACTTGCTAGCCTAGTTTTATCATCCAAGAAAATTTGCCGGGAGACTAGAAGATTTAGCAAGATGTGGCTTCACGTAAGTAAAAACATTGTATTTTTTTTAGTTCAAGTAATGATAACTCTTTGCGATTAAAACTATCATTTTTTCTAAGTAGATGAAAGATATTTTATGTACATGCGGTATAAAACTGTGCATGCAATTGTGGTAAAACGAATCTTCAATTTTTATTTCCAATAGTTCAACTTTCTAACAATAGTACTATCCACTCTAAAAGATAGTCAAACTGAAATTAGTGTTGCACATAAACAATCAAACTGGTATCGTACTGAAATTCTATAAATTAAGTTATACTACTTGTGATATACAGTAAAAAAGTGTTGTAGGATTACTAAAAATGTAATTTTTTCTCTAATTGATCAATAGAAAATATAAACTAGTAGTATAATCGGTTCCTAAAATTTATCAAAAATGTGTTGGTAATCTCTAAAGAAAAAAATGTTTAGATAAATACTTTGAGTATTCATACATTTCGTATACAAAAACTTGAGTTTTTTGGGATGTATGGTTAAAGTGATTTTCTCGCAATAGAAAATAAGACTATATGATTATTTGTAAAATCTTTCTATGGTATAATTTTCTTACTTCCCTAACAGTAGATGAAATGTATTGATATCCTACTTTAATGTTAAACGGCTACTTAACAAAAATACGGTACACAAAAAATTAAAACTCTTGATTAAAATTTTTTTCTTGATAAATTAAAAACATTTGATTAAAAAAGTATTTGTTGTAAAATTAATTATTAACTTAAAATTAAAACTTGGTAAACAAATATTTTTTGTAAAATTAATTATTAACTTAAAGTTAAAACTTGGTTAAAAAATAAATTTAGAAAAATATTTGTTGTATAATTATTTAACTTAAAATTAAAATTTGGTTAAAAAATAAAAATAAAAATAAATTAACTCTTGATTAAAAAAATATTTTTTGTAAAATTATTTAACTTAAAATTAAAAACCTAGTAAAAAAAATAATAATAATTAACTCTTGATTAAAAAAATATTTGTTGTAAAATTATCTAACTTAAAATTAAAACTGTTGGTTAAAAAAAAAATAAAAAATAAATTAAAACTTTTGATTTAAAAAATATTTGTTGTAAAATTAATTATTAACTTAAAATTAAAACTCTTGCTTAAAAAAATATTTGTTGTAAAATTATTTAACTTAAAATTAAAGTTCGTAGGTCTCCTGGGGATGTTGTACGTTTCTTTTCTCCACATAATTTATTATTGTTTAAAGAAACAAAAACAACAACGCATCTTCTGTGCTACGCCCTGTCTCCATTCATGCGAGGCTAGCGTGATGGGGAAAAGCACAGTAAAAATTTTTATTTGAAATGAGGCGGTAGATGTTCTACCGGGTGGCTAGTGGGTCCTCATTTAATTACAATAATAATATTTTTTATTTCAGGTTTAATTCATAAAGTATAGCTTATTTAAAATATAACAAAGTCCCTTATTTTCATTAGAGAATACATCACAATCTGAAAATTTTTCCAAGTCCCCTTATTTTCATTAGAGAATATATTACAATCTGAAAAAATTACAAGTCCCCTTATTTGAAAAAAGGAAAAAATATTCTTATCAATCCTTCGAACATCCGGTCAATTTCCTCTCTCAACATCCGTTCCGACCACGCCCCCCTCTCTCTCTCGACCCAGGGAAAGCATCCGAACGGATCCGCAGAATTAACATGGGATCCGCATGGGCAGAACTGTCATTTCTTTACTGCTAATCGATTCCTAAATTGGGCTCGCAGCCGATATTTAAATTCATTTTGCAGGTGATCAGCCATCAGTTTAGTTTTTCATTCACTGCAGTTGATGATTTCAACTCATTTATTTTATCATCGTATGGACAACCTTTGAAAAGTTGCGGGCAGAACTATACGATAGTAGCGAACTCCTGGGCCTGACTTCAGGATGTTAGCGAAATCGTGGGCCGTATAATTCGGATTTATATGGAAATTTGAATGTTTTATATAGGTTTTATACAGGGTTTTGACTTGTTCTGAGGGCTGGTCCAAAAGCCATGGCGGGCCCCATCCGGCCGCAGGCTGGGAGTTGCCCATATGTGGAAGCAGTAAATTAGGAGGCTGAAATCTGGTTACTAAGATTTTTTCTAATAAATTTTGAATTCTTATTTAGACGTGGATTAGACTGTGTTGTTTTGTGTTGTGTACTATCATTAAACTAAAGGATAAAGCCCTTTGTGGAGACAATTACAGCGGGCGATAGAATGTCTACACTCAGAATATTTAATATTTACCCACTTAAAATCAAATAACTTCATATTCAATTTTTATTATACATCGAAATTCGAATTGTGTAATCTGCAGAAACATTTCGTATTCGAAACCTTTCGTTTGGTATCAACATCCTCTCCTATATGCATGCTTAATGCATAGAAAACCGTTTTATTTTTGAAAAAAACTTAAACTGAGTAGTAATTTAGAAAAGCTATCTTAAGCGAATTGGAATCGTAATTTTTCCTCCAAAGCCTGATAACCGTGACTTCAATGTAACGTCAATGTCACTTGCAATAGATAATTCTGACACTCAAATAATTAGCTTTTTTTTATTCTCTTAAATGAAATAGAGCTAAAAATACAAAAAAAAATATAAAAAAATACAAATAAAAAAACGCTTAAAAATCAGGGAACGGGTGGATTATCAGATTTTTCCTTTCTTTTTTTTTTACATAATTATGATAATTTTCAGGCTGATCGCACCAACGAACCGTGTAAATTTTAAGTTATTAGACAATACATTTTTAATCAGTTTGGATTAATGATGGTAAAAGTTTTATTTTGAGTGGTTGAACTGGAATTGTGACAGAGTCACGGATCAGCGTAATTATATAGGAGCGATGTATTTTTGATTTATTCGAGGTTAGAAGTCCGTTTTCTTCAGTCCATCCGTTTGTTCTATTATTGTCAACGTTTAAGTAGTTGTTAGGGTTATTATAAAAGAATATTTTTGATCTATTCTGTTTTTGATTTCATGATCTCGAAATGTCCTTTTGTAATAATAATTTAAATTGCGTTACACTTTTTATTTTCTTAAGCGTGAGTTTATAAAATAAAATTATATTTAAGGGATATTTATGTAAGATTATACTTTTATGGCATCTATATTTATGTATCTATAAGATTGAATTTATTTATGCAAGATGTATTTTCTTTGAATTAGAAAAAAATAAGTATTTCATGTTTGAATTGAAGCACTATAGAGAAATTTACAATTTCAATCGTAAAGAATTATCATCATAGATGTATTATAAAGACGTAAACGCATAAAAGTGTAGCTCAAAAACGAGCTGTGGAAACATATGATCACCGGCAGCAGCACTTGGCCCAAATGTGTGAACGTGCAGTTCAAACACAAGCAGATGGAACAGATGATTAGTATTTGGAAGGAGAACGACATAGAACAGCTAGACGTCGACAAATATATACTTCGGGTAAACAGTCTAAGTATCTACAAAGCTGCCACAAATGTGGGTACTTATTATCATAGTTTAAAACTTTTTAACATGGATTGCATTCACCCTGGAGCTTTGCATTTTTCTGAAGAGTAAAAACAAAAATTAACCGAAACCATTTTGGGGACTGTAAGATTGATGTAGGATATTCCGATTTTCCTAATGAATTGGTGTGGTTGTTTCTTCGATGTCACCCACATTTCAAAGAATTCGAAATTTGAAAGCATACTTTACAATGCTTTGTTCACAGTATATGACGAGTGAAACTATTAACGATTTTGGTGTGTACTGCTACGTTGCGAACAGTGTATAACAGACTTGATGAATTTTTTTTTTTTATAAACTCATTCATCTGACAGTTCAACCAACTCAAATTCTTGATGCTGAATTTGAACGTCCTCAATATGGACAGATATATTTCTGAAGTAATGAAGACGCTGTTAGTGAATGCATCGCCCAAGATCTTCGCTGATCTACTACAGAAGGAAAGGGGGCACCTTACGTTAAACTACTTTTTGCTCAACTCTGATGGCACCGACCATCGAATATTTAGCATCGCTCTTCAAAACAAAGTATATGCCATTGTAACATTGAATGCCGACCAAAGCTTACCTGATAATGTATGGGTGATCCGACAGCGATGAAAATCTTTGGCAACCATGAAGATTATTTATATGTGCCAAGGCATTTACGTATTCATTATTTTACACTTAAGGAGCCTTTAGATTCTGAGCATGGCTCGGTAACCTGGTACTATCAATTATTTGACGACCACATGTCGTACGCAGCGGTGCTGTGGTTTCGCATTCACGTGTAAAGTAAAAGGTTGCGCGTTCGTATCTGACTGCATCCACTCTGTTTTTTTTTTTTCTTTCTTTATCTTTTATCCCTTAAAATTCCTTAAAGTAGTTTTAAATGACACGCATTAGGAAATTGACGTCATTTATTGAGTAAACACTATTTCTACTAAACAAAATTGAATAACTACAAAAAGTGACGGAATTAAAAAATATGTTATTTAACAATCACATTTTGAAAAACATTTCGTATGAGGTACTTGAGGTAGGATGATACTTATCTTAAAAACATGTGAAACGCAAAGTGTTTGGGCATCTACTACAACACATGAAAAATATTTTTGCATTCACATGGTCTTTTCATTTCTGTTAAGGGAAACATTCATTTACATTTAGAATATCTGTCTTTCATCAGAAAATTTCGTTCCAAACCATGCGTATTTTAAGATGTAGGGAAAAAAAGGTACTGATAGTACAAAATGCGTAACTGAATGAATTCTTACTGCATCTTCTCCAGTTACTATTTCCCGTTTGTTTTTCATAAGATATGAGGAATTTTGCAATTTTTTTTTTTTTTTTCATTTGTCGATAAACATCACAGGGTTGACAGACAATGCACATTTAGGTGGAATTACTTTTAAGGTATAAGATGAATTACATTCATCGTCACTAAAACTTTTCGTCATAAATTGCTAGATTCGTTTGATCTTTCCACGAGTCTACAAAAAGCAAAACTCGTTCCCTACATAATGGTTTTAAATTCGATCAAGGAATGAAACAGAGACTTGTTGAAAGTTTCCTGGACTTTGAAATATATTACATTCACATTGGAATATTCTTTCATTAAACTCTCTATAGTTTTCTCTAATTTAAGACCAAAAGCTCCTCATATTTTTTAATTATTATTATTATTATTATTATTATTATTATTATTATTATTTCGTTATCTACTACTAGCAAAGTTTGATAAATTTAAAATTAAATGCATTTTGCATTTTACTTCGAATCACAAATGTTTTAAACATATAAAAGGGTTTCTCTTATACCGAATATTGAATCATTAATTGCAATTTCATGCATGTAAGATGCTTTAGCTGAATGACAAACTTAAAACAATGATTGCTTCAGTCAAAATGAAGAAAGAAGCGAATTTATTTTGATCATCCTTCGCTAGTTCTAAAAGTGTTAGTAAATTATGAATTATATACACAACAAACAACTTTATAACTCCAGTGTTATATGATAAGTCACGATAATTTTCTTAGATAATCATTTCAAGCTGCTTTATGAACTTTTAAGGGAGGGGGGAAAAAACAGCGGACAGAATCGAATACGAGCGTGCAAACTTTTGGCCTACAGTCAGCGGCGGGTTTCCCAAAAAGCGTAATACGCCTAAGACCTCACGCTCAACCCCCCCCCCCTCTTGCCCATTTTACATTTTTTAATGTAATGGAGTAAAAAATGCGGTATAAATTTTTAAAAATGTAAATTTTTCATTTAAAATCTTATAAATACTACTTCATCACTGATTTATTTATCCAGGTATGGGCAACCTTTGGAAAGTTTCAGTCCAAGCGTTAGCAACGTTGAGGACCATTTTACTGTGATTTGTAACTGCCTAGCTGCGTACCCGTTCATCGCACAGAAATAAAATAATTATTTTTCTTACTTGTGTAATTCCAATTAAATCCAGTGATCTGGAATCTCTCAAAAAGGCAAAATTATTTGTCCCATGACGAAAAGTTTGCGTCATTACAAATGAATTGCAACATGATGATAAAAAAATCTGTTACAGATGTCACTCGCGCTCAAAAAAGAGAGAACTTCACAGTATGCAGGAGAAACTCTTCACTTTCAAAACACTTTATCTCTGGATCATACACGACTGCTTTTCTTAGGTTTCAGTTACAGCATTATTACCTCAGAAACAGCATTGCTCTATGTGAACAACCGTTTTTTTTTCTCGTGCAGCGCGCAAGTGTGAACAGTGCATTAGCACACTTATGCTGCAGACGACCTTACTGAAATTCTACCTAAAAGTCTTAATTTTGTTGATATCTTAAATAGAGAAACATTCGATGAGCAGCATACGTTTGAATGCACCCTGTTTCCACGCTTGATCTTGGCGCTTTTGTAAATGTTTGTGACATAACTTTTGAGAAACAGCTCATCACCATTACTAAACGTAAACTCCTAATGCAACTTCACACTTCTTTCATAAAACTAATGCCGATCTTACTTGGGATTTGCACTTAAAATAAATAACTAATTTAATTTATTATTTTAACAAGAAGAGAAACTCAACTTAAGTTTTATTGGGTTATGGAAGTTCCCACTTTATCATATAGCTCAGAGACATGGGTTTTAAGTGCCCAAGATATAAGCACAAGTAGAGTCCAGACAGCAGAGATGAGATACCTACGATCCGTAAAAGGCTGCACAATTTTGGATAAAATAAGAAACGAAAATATTAGGTGAGAATTAAAAATAATCAGCCCATCTGAAAAAATCCAGGAATACCGTACGGCCTGGAAAAATCATGTCCAGTGTATGAAACGGGGATTACCCAGAACTGCTCAGTACTACAGGCGAGACCGTGTCAGACCGAGGAAGCGGTGATTGGCAGGACAGGCTCTTTGCCTAATCCGTGATGATGATGATGATTTATTTTTAACACATTATTGGCATAATAGTCATTATTACCACTTAAATTATTAAATTCAATATTTAAAGGAAAAATGAAGTCGTTCCTGAAGTTCTTCGTCTCGTAAAACGAAAATGCATAAATACTGCAGGCAAATGAATTAAAAAAAAATATTCTCCGTGCTCAAATGTGTAAGTACACCAATTTTTATGTAGATAGGTAAGGCGGTATGGAAGCTGATGCGTTGAAGCGTCAACTAGCGGCAAGTTATGGCAAAATGGATAGTATAATAATAGCCTCGGTGTTCAAATATCCGTGTGTAACAATTTGCATTGCGATCGGTTCAACGATAGGGAATTTGAGGTTCTACAGCGCCACCTAGTGGAGAATAAGAGGAAATGGATAGCATAAACACCTTCTCCATAATAAAACACTTAGGTGTACCAAATTTCATGGTGATCGGTCAAACGTGTTAAGATTTTCAACGTCATACACATACGTACGCATACCAACATTCATTTATATAAATAGTACTAGCTGCGTACCCGTTCTCCGCTCGGTAGGAAACGAAAATTTTCCTTACATATAATTCGAATTAATTCCAGTGATGTGGAATCTAAAAAAAAGCAAAATTATTTTACTCTTGACGTAAAGTTTGCGTCATGAGTACTAACCTGGCATCATTGCGATAGAATGACACATAAAACTACGTCAGTGTCATTCGCAATCAGAAAAGTGAAAAGCTTGATGGTTTGCAGAGACCTCCTAACTTTCAGTATGTCTTATTTCTACATCATACTGTATTTTAGGTTCAAGTTGTAGCATTAAATACCTCAGACACTACATGAAATGGACAACCATTTACACTCATGTCCATAAATTAAGGATAATGAAGTTCAAGCAAAGAAAGAGAAAGAAGCAAAATAAATTTGACTTATTTGTAAAGTCTATTTATTAAACAAAAAGTAAAGAGCAAAAAAGATGCTATATGTTTGACATAATTAATAAAAATTGCAAGTTTTACTCCCTTGACCAAATTTCAAAAAAGAACCTATTTACAAAAAACAGTATAACATGGTTAGTAGGATGGTTAATACGGAGTATGTCTCCCGGACGATGCAATACAGGCCTGACAACGCCTAGGCATGCTGAGTATCAAATGATCAATCTGATCTTGGGGAATATTACACCACTCATCAAGCAATGCACTCCGAAGTTCCGGTAGACAGGTGTGAGGGGGTTGACGGGCTGCAATTCGTCGGCCAAGCATATCCCACACATGCTCTATTGGATTCAAGTCCGGTGAGTATGCTGGCCAATGCATACGGGTGATATCCTCCGATTGAAGGCATTCGTCTACAATGTTTGCACGGTGAGGACGGGCGTTGTCATCCATAAGCACAAATTCAGCACCCATGGCGGCCCGAAACAAACGTACATGTTGTTCCAGAATGACATCCCGATAGATGTGGCCTGTCATCGTTACACTCTGAGCATGCAGGTCAGTTCTGGAACCAAGAATAATTCCTCCCCAAACGAGCCATCCTGCACCACCGTAACGGTGTCTTTCAATGGTGTTCTCTTGGTGGTAACGGGTACCTGGCGCTCTCCAGATGAATGTCCGGCGAGAATCAGACTCCAAACTAAACCTGGACTCGTCGGAAAACATCACACAAGACCACTGTTGCGGTGTCCACAATGCATGCTCTCTACTCCAGGTTAATCGCAGGCGACAGTGAGTTGCGGTAAGTGGAACACATCTGACAGGCCTACGAGCATATAGACCAATGTGCCCTAAGCGTCTGTACACGGTCTGCCTTGAAACTGTCGTACCGGTAGCTGAAGAGAGCTGACGAGACAGGTCTGATGCTGTACTCCGTCTGTTTCTTTTGGCAGTAACTGCCAAATAGCGGTCCTCATTCGGCGTTGTAACTCGGGGGCGACCTGTGCTGTAACGTCTACTCACATTACCATCATCTTGGAATCGTTGCCAAAGCCTGGAGATGACACTTTGTGCGATTCCACGTTCCTCGGATACTTCCAGCTGGGTACGTCCACATTCCAGTCGCCCGATAATTCTGCCACGTAAAACATCATCCAAATGCCTCCTTTGTGCCATAACTATGCGGTTTTTGCACTGAAAGGCTTTCACAGCGCTTGTGAACAATTTTACTTCTTTGCCACCATTCCTTATATACCTCTCTCTTACAATCTCGTCATTGTGACGTACCATCCACGCCATCTGGTGGTTTCCTGTAATTTGCATATTCTTCTTCAAGATGTGTGTGATCATTCCACAGGTGAAATTTTTATTTTAGAGATCAATTTCTGTGTGATTCTGAATTATCCTTAATTTATGGACATGAGTGTATTTTAAAATAGCTGCGCACCCGCTCTTTCTCGCTCTTAAAAATTTAGAGTGACATTGTCACTCTTACAAAAAGTCACCGGCAAATGATCCCAGATAGAGTAAGATAAGAGTGAGAAAACTGCATTATGACTCTTCATCGATAGGATTCTGTCAAACTAACTGCAAGAGTGAGACAATGTCACTCTTGGAGTAAGGGTGACATCGCTATCTGCTCACTCTAACGAGAGAGTCTTCACCTTTCCCATGATGCGTTCACTTCAGAAGGAGTGAGTGCGTTGCTTCCAAACCCAAACGACGCCATATTGGAATTGGACTGCAGTTGCGAAGTACCAACTGCATACAAGTAATGGAAACTAACACAAGTAAGTAAAACCTTATAACTTTTCAGTTATTGTAAATGTTATTTAAAATTTGATAATTCACAACATATAAGATACATTGATTCAGTGTCGGATCCATTAGGACTCCAGCTCTTCCGACAGACATTGCTTTGGTTAGGGTTAACATTTTGCTTTACTATACATTTTGTTTTTAAGACTTAAACAAGCCTGCTTCTTTTAATTTTATACCCTTCCAAGAAATTGATCTTTGGATCCGCCTCTATACTTGATCGTAGTATGTTATTTATGCTTATATAGCTGAAATATTGCATTCGTTTTTTTGTTTCTGTATATAATATTTGAGCATGTTTTGATGCATGTTTGTAAATCGGTGGAGCAGTCAGGATTTTATTTCGGGGGTGGAGAGGGCTGTAACCTGTGTATCAAATTGTAAGCAAGCTGTTTCAACTGTAGCCTAAGTATCAAACTTTAAACTAAGTAAAAGGTCAGATTTGTAGGAAGGATACGCGCCTGTTGCAAATAGTATAAACAAAATTTTAAATCAAAAGCAGAAAATAATGATCAATTCTATATTATATGCAATTTATATTGAAATAAATTATAAACGTGGGAAAAAAAAATTGTGATTAAATTTCAATATGACTGCGGCTATGTGCATCATTTTATCTTATGCACATTCTAGCACAGATTCACGCTTAGAATATACATATATACGTGATTAGATCAAAATAACCGCTCTGTTGTTCTGGTGTAATATTTCTCTCTCCACTTTTTAGACATACACAAACCTCTCTCGCATATGGTAAAGTGGATAATTTACGACCGAACCCCAGATGGCCTCAGGAAAGTCCACTTTTAAATCAGGGAAACCAGCTGAAAGTAGCAGGTGATGCAGAATGTGTGAGCTTTCATTAGTAGTACGAAAAACACAAGGTATACTTGTGCTGGTAACTGATTCAACGCGGAAAAAAAGTTATTGTTTTTGGTGTTAAATGCGAGATTTTTGGAATTGAAAAGTTTGTACACTGTTTAAGGATAATTCAGTAGGATAGTAACGGATAAGTTTAATATTAGGAAGGCGGTGATCGTAAGGAGACGATGGTAGGTATGTGGTATGTAAATCGTTGTCACATTTGGTATGAACAATCGTGAAGAGCACCTCGTCACTGTATTAAAAATAAAAAAAGTGTCGACATCCATATTGCGTATTAAAGAAATACGTCAGCGAAATGTAGCACTGTAAAAAGAAAATTTCAGTTAAAGCAACACCACATTCATTTTTCTTGAACGCCAGCAAACTAAATCCGATTTCACAAGAATGCTGGGAATCATCACAGACAGCGGTACATCAAAGGAGGTTCACAAAAGAAAAGAAGGAGGTGGTCAACTAATTGTTGACCCATAATGTTGTTACGGAAAGGCATCCGTCTTCCTAGCACTCGTCGTTTCATTTTTCTTTTTGAGGAGAGCACGCAGAAAACTGGAACACAAAGCACAAACTTTGCGAACAAAAATCAGTAAGTCGACTATAAATAATTGGCAGGACTCATCTCCACTTTAGTCATATCTTTTTATTTTTACACCATCTTAAGATCAACATTTTGAAACTTTATAATACATCCTCAAATAAAAAAGGAAAACTGGGGAAGCATTCTTCTAAAAATTATTATGGCGTGCATGGCATTTTGTGCCTACGTTCCGGTGGCGAAGGTTCCCCACTTAAAAGTGAGGGCCTCGCCACACAAGTACCAACTCCGCAACTGCTAAAGAATGACCGTTAGACTATTGCTATAGAAAAAGGGAGCTTAATTTTTCTGGAACAATTTTAGCAGGTGTTTTTCGAGCAATATGCTTCTTGCGTATCAGAGCAAAACCGCAAGAGACACACATCTGTTTCAGCGGAGCAGAGAAATATGCGAGCGAAGGGATGTTATGATTATTGTTTTAGTAGGAGAGAAAACTGGCGATAACTGTTATTTTATTTCAAAGCAGCTGATAAGCGGGAAATGCTTTAGAAGTACGTTAATGCGCTGTAATTGAGAAGGCCAAGAGGAAAATTAAAAGCTTTAAAAGATAGTTATTATTAAAAACTTTTAAATTAAATTTAGAACAGATTATTAGTTTAAATTTAGACAATATTAATTAGGATTTGTGTTAATAATTTTTCATTAAAAAATATGCACGTTGTGTCGACGTGACAATGTCCTTGCGCCAATTTTTTTAAATAAAAATTTAAAGCATGTCTCTTAAGCGTGAAATCTATATCAAGAGCTAGACTTTCTCCAACGATATCAAAAGCCTATAAATACAGTAGAATCTTCCTATAACGAAGTCTCCCTACAACGAATTTCTCCCTTTAACGAAATTTTTCGTGGAAACGATAACTTTAAGGCTTAAATAACACTCTAAACATCTCCATAATACGAAGAGATTATCTTCCCATAGCGAATATTTCAGATTTACCTTGGATTTTTTTTTCTTAGTTTTGAAGAAAATTTTAATTTTTGGACACACCACATAGTGGAAGAGTAACAAAGGATAAAAATGGAAGCCAGGAAAGTGAAATTGACTCCGATAATGAAGACACTTCAACAGCGTCCGTTTATGACCAACAGGGACACCGGACATTCATGGATTTGGGGGCCCCCATCTATGAAATTTGTTATATTTTTCATAAAATTTTGATATAAAAAAGAATATTTCAGAAAAAAAACATTTAGAATTGGGGGGGCCTTTCAAGTCGGGGGCCATGGTCAAAGTCTCGATTTGCCCATATAATAATAAGGCCCCGCGCTTCACGACCAAAACCCCATCATACTGAAAAGCTTCAAACTTCCGAAACCATTAAAAGGGGATTTACAAATGGAAAAAAATGTGCCTCACTCTATTTTCAGCGCACTTTTAAAATGTGAATATTTTTATGAAAATTTAAAATCACAGAATACAAAACAATGTAAACTAACGGAATTTTGGAGTAAAATAAACGTAAGTGCATTGCATATTTTATTCTCTAAATTCGTGGATTGTCTTTACTTTTGAACATTTCATTTATATAATGAAAAGTAAGAAACCGTAAGTTTAACAAATTTATAATAAATACCAATTTATTTTTAACTGAAAGTCATAATTTAATACTTTTAAACTTCGAATTAACTAAAAAGTTTGTAATATTTGCTGAAATAACTGCAAAAATCTCTAATCTCTGTATAACGAAATTTCTCTATAGAGAATTTTTTTAACTGGAACCGAGCGAGTTCGTTATAGGGAGATTCAATTGTGTGTATATATATATATGTATATCAATGAACTCTTTTTCGAGTCCACACAGTGAGAAAATAAACGTTTATAAAACTGAAGTAAAATTATAGCCTACCTCTCGACATTTGTTTTTTGCAATCCTTGCAGATAGCGTATTTAGTGTTGGGCACCAAATCAAAATAATTTAGAAGAATAGACGATTGTCCTGTTAAACTGTCATCTAACGATTCTTCGTCCATAATTTCGACCACACTTGGTGATACGACATCCATTCAGCGATGGTTAGAATTAAAAAAAAAAAAAAACACAGTTCGAAAACACTCGCGCAAACAAATGTGCCAATGAAACGACGCCTCTCATCTCATTACCAAAATAAAGATTCTAGAATGGTGTTGCGCCTGCGTGGTTTTCTTCTGAAAAGCGAAGTATCGGTTGAAAAGTATCGGTGAAAATGGATGAAAGCAACAGAAACCGATACTTTCCCGATACTTTTAGAATCGAAAGAACCGATACCGATACCTAAAAAAATAGGAGGTATCGGCATCGATACTATCGGTTGCCGATACTATCGGTCGATCCCTAGTTACCGGTAAACAGATTTACCACTTGCAGTTATATCACGGAAAAGTCAGAATTTTAGTTGTACTTTTTTGAGACTTCATTTTTATTAAAGTTTGTTTCACTTATTCCAAAGAAAAGGTTCATAAGCATTCACATTTATCTGTCATATTTCATGTTAAACTCGTTTAATCATAACATAGGTTTGTACTAGAACACTGTGGAAAATACAGAAAGACAATTGTCAGAGTCGGTGAAGAAACAAAATGTAAGGGGGCCCCCATTTAGACTCATACTTCTGACCCAAGCGACTTTATGTCATAATTGCTGCCTGGATTAGAGATGGGGGGGGGGGGAGGACTGAAGGACTGAAGCCCTATAGCCACTCATCCCATTACCCCTCGATCTGCCACCGAATCATTTGTTCTTGTGATAATGTTTAAATGTAAATTTTAACTGAAGACTCCTACCTTGGGTGGTCTTTAGTTAAATATATATAAATTGATAATAAATGAATATTCATATAAATTGGTTTCTTTAGAACACTAAACTTTTAGAATGTTTTTTATGTACTGAATACTCATTTTCTTGAAATATAGGAGAGTTAACAACAGCGATGACTGGGTGAATTTTCAAGAACCTTTGATAAGGGTGAATACTACATTCCATGTCTCAAGATATAAGTATGTATTTATTTTTAATAATTTACTGTTTCAGTGTATTTTTAAATTTGGGAGTTAATTTTATATACATATCATATGTTATAAATGTTCCTTATACACATGCCTGTGTGAATTTTATATTATTATTATTATTTGCATTGCAAAGCATCCCATTTTAGAAGAATGTATATCTTAAGCACTGAATCAGATGGGTAGTAGATTTCTCACAAAAATTGTGTTTCATTAAGTGTCTCACTGAGTAGAAACAAAATGTTACAATCAAGTTATTATTATTTTTTTTTTACAAGAAATAATGCAATTTCTGAACAGGTTTTAAAATAATTCAACTATATCAGAAATTTGAAAATTCAGAATTTCTCTTCACAAGCTGTATTTATGGCAATACAAATGGTTAATTTATAGAAGTGAAATACTCAGAGAAAAATTTATAACATATTGTATTGTCCAAAATAGAGGGAGAATTAGCCATCAGATACAGTTTCCACGTTCGTGAATTTCTCCCTAAAAATGGGATAAGACCTGCAGTTTTGTTGTTCTATAAAAGTTCATCATGCTGTCTATGAAGAAGCATTCTGAATTATACCGAGTTTTTGAGAACCCTGTCTTTAAAGCTTGCAGAGCCAAGTGATGAATAAAATATGTTACAAGAAAAACTGATTGATTTTGGCTGATTATCACTTTATTATCTTTTTATTTTCTAGTACTCTGAACTGGTCCTGTGGAAAACCATTGAATTTTTGTCAGTGGCATGCTGTAAAAGAGCAGAAACTATTGGCATTATAATTGGTAGTCATATTTTTGTTTTATTTGTTTATTTATTCTATTACTGTTTCTGTTCTCTTTACTGTTTCAGTGTATTTTTAAATTTGGGAGTTAATTTTATATACATATCATATGTTATAAATGTTCCTTATACACATGCCTGTGTGAATTTTATATTATTATTATTATTTGCATTGCAAAGCATCCCATTTTAGAAGAATGTATATCTTAAGCACTGAATCAGATGGGTAGTAGATTTCTCACAAAAATTGTGTTTCATTAAGTGTCTCACTGAGTAGAAACAAAATGTTTCAATCAAGTTATTATTATTTTTTTTTTACAAGAAATAATGCAATTTCTGAACAGGTTTTAAAATAATTCAACTATATCAGAAATTTGAAAATTCAGAATTTCTCTTCACAAGCTGTATTTATGGCAATACAAATGGTTAATTTATAGAAGTGAAATACTCAGAGAAAAATTTATAACATATTGTATTGTCCAAAATAGAGGGAGAATTAGCCATCAGATACAGTTTCCACGTTCGTGAATTTCTCCCTAAAAATGGGATAAGACCTGCAGTTTTGTTGTTCTATAAAAGTTCATCATGCTGTCTATGAAGAAGCATTCTGAATTATACCGAGTTTTTGAGAACCCTGTCTTTAAAGCTTGCAGAGCCAAGTGATGAATAAAATATGTTACAAGAAAAACTGATTGATTTTGGCTGATTATCACTTTATTATCTTTTTATTTTCTAGTACTCTGAACTGGTCCTGTGGAAAACCATTGAATTTTTGTCAGTGGCATGCTGTAAAAGAGCAGAAACTATTGGCATTATAATTGGTAGTCATATTTTTGTTTTATTTGTTTATTTATTCTATTACTGTTTCTGTTCTCTTTACTGTTTCAGTGCATTTTTTAATTTGGGAGTTAATTTTATATTTATATAATATGTTATAAATATTCCTTATACACATGTCTGTGTGAATTTTATATTATTATTATTATTTGCATTGCAAAGCATCCCATTTTAGAAGAATGTATATCTTAAGCACTGAATCAGATGGGTAGTAGATTTCTCACAAAAATTGTGTTTCATTAAGTGTCTCACTGAGTAGAAACTAAATGTTTCAATCAAGTTATTATTATTTTTTTTTACAAGAAATAATGCAATTTCTGAACAGGTTTTAAAATAATTCAACTATGTCAGAAATTTGAAAATTCAGAATTTCTCTTCACAAGCTGTATTTATGGCAATACAAATGGTTAATTTATAGAAGTGAAATACTCAGAGAAAAATTTATAACATATTGTATTGTCCAAAATAGAGGGAGAATTAGCCATCAGATACAGTTTCCACTTTCGTGAATTTCTCCCTAAAAATGGGATAAGACCTGCAGTTTTGTTGTTCTATAAAAGTTCATCATGCTGTCTATGAAGAAGCTTTCTGAATTATACAGAGTTCTTGAGAAGCCCTCTTTATAAAGCTTGCAGAGCCAAGTGATGAATATAATATGTTACAAGAAAAACTGATTGATTTTGGCTGTTTTTCACTTTATTATCTTTTTTTTTCTAGTACTCTGAACTGCTCCTGTGGAAAACCATTGAATTTTTGTCAGTGGCATGCTGTAAAAGAGAAGAAACTATTGGCATTATAAGTGGTATTCATATTTTTGTTTTATTTGTTTATTTATTCTTTAAATGTTCTTAATTACTAGTTCAAAGTCTGCATACTTTCGATCTCTGCGGTCTAATTTTTTCAAAGCTTGTATCGAATAATTTCATAATTGTCAATAACATTTTTTTTTTTGAGATGTTTACTTTTTCGTTTAGTTTATTTTTTTCTTATTTTCCAAATTAATTTATATGATTTTTTTTTTGTTTTTCCCTAAAGTGATGTTACTTTGGGGCAGTTAGTGACTATGTATTAAATTTTATAAATTTCATGTAAATTGAGAACGTTATTAGAGCTGTTCTTAAAAGAAAAAAAGTATAACTTTTCCTAAAGTCACATCAATGAGTAAAACAATGAATATTTATACAGTAAAATTCAATGTGGTATTCTTTATTAAAGCATCTGACCCAAGCAACTCTTTAATATATCATTTTATGTTATGCTATATTCTGTCATTTATTTAATCTCTATTATATGTAAATTTTTGATGCTAAGCTGCATATTTGACATCAAGTTAATAAATTGCAAGTTAATAAATCAAGTTAATAAATGTGCAAAATCCTGTCTTATTTGCAACATTTTATGAAGTAACAATGAAATAAAGTATAAAAATCAATTTTTAGTCCCTTCAGATTAATTTTTTTACTCTGCACCCTCTCCACCTCTTAAAAATATGTTGTAAATAAAACCTTGAAACTCCTGTAACTTTTATTATTATTATTATTATTAATGTTGTCGCTGCTGTTGTTGTTCAAAAAGTAAACTGTTCAGTCACCATTAGTGGTAAAATGAGATGAAAAATACTATTTTTTTAATTTTACTAATACAATATGTAAATGTACATTTTACTTCCTTAGTAAATACAGATTTTTTAAGCCTGCAGTATTCACAAAGTGTAATAACCTTGTCAGTGTTCATATGTTGTCATATGTACATTTGAATATTACTCAAAAATATCCTTAGTCTAGTTTTTAACTGACTGCAAAAAGATCTAGGTTATTAATTGGGGTGAGTACTCAGAGGTGTAGCAAGAATTTCCAGTGCCCGAGAACAAATTTGTGTCACTTTCTGTTTACCAAAATACTCTGGAAAAAGTTCTATATACAAATTGGTGCCTTTTGGGTCCTGTGCCCTGAGACAGATGTCCCCTCCTTGTCTCCCTCTAGCTATACCTCTGAGCAATGAATCCTTGTAATTTACCAGACTGGATATGAAAAGTATTTTCAAACTTCCGTTTAATTATTTATTTCATTTGTTTATCTTCCACATATAGATGTGATCTTTGCTAAGAATGTTGTTATTTGATATTTTACTTGCTGTGCATGAAAAGCTTTTATTGCAAAGTTGTCACTTTATTTATTTATTTATTTTTACTCAATTTTTATTTACATGAAATATATTATAAGTCCTGAATATATTTTATTTTTTAATTGATTGTAATAATTTGCAAATTTAACTTACCAATAGTAAGTAATGTGTTTAATATTTATTTTGTCACTATTAGTTTGATGTTTGTTATTACGCACTGGTTACTGTGATTCAGGGATAATTTTATTCCAAATTGCTTGATTTGTGATTTTCGCTTCAATACTGTCCCCAATTATTCTTTTTTGTGTTACCTCACAAAATAAATTTTTGTGAGGCAAATCATGCAATGTGTTCCTTACTTTTAATAAAGTATTTCATGCTCTCAATCACTTTGCATAACAGTATATTCTAATATTAATAGGACATAGAGAACAGATTATTTTATAAAACAGTACAAGCATTTCTTATCTATAAAGTTAAAGGGTTTTTTTTTTTTTTGCATGTAAAAAAATAGAAAAAGTTTTTTTTAAGCTGCTATATTTAGGTTTTATTGCAGTTTTTTTTCCATTTGCTTTTGTGTTCAGTGACAAAATTAGAATGCGAAAGGCAGCTTAAATTCTACATCTTTATTTTATTAATTTATTCATTTTTTGAATAATTTGTACAATTTTAACAGTAAGAGCCCTGTTTCCCTTCCCTCTCTTACTCAGAAGGTTACAGTATATGTAAACGTTACTTGAAAGTATTTATTATTACCATACATAAACTTTTTCGTTATGCTTTTGTGCTGTTCGAAAATGGTATTTAACCTGCTCCTAAAGGTGTTCCAAAATGTATGTAGATTTGCAGACTTTTTATTATAGTTATCCTCCGTTTTTAGTGGAACTATAAACAAATTGTTTTCTGAATGAAATGAAAAGTTCTGGTGACTTATTCCTCTGTAAATTCATCACCTAGTTGAATGTGTTAGGTTGTTTTTTAGTTGGAGATTTAAATTTGACACTAAGCCATGTACACACAAAACTAATTTTAACTAATTTTATTTTGTATGTATTTAACATGGATCTAGTTTATGTTCTAGTATATTCTAGTTGCCAATGCTTCCTGATTTTGATCCTTCCTTCAGTCTTATTCAAATTATGGGGAAGGAGGGGTACCCTTTTTTATTAGGAAAGAATAGCAGTTATGTTTTAACTTTTATTAATTCTGTAATTAGTTGTTGAAGTCATAATTTTTATCTTTCAGATGCTGTTAGAAGTATCCCTGAATGTGAAATATTATTGAAGTACTCATTTTGAATCCAGCCATTGTATTTTATATCGCCTCGACAAAATAATACAATTAAACAAAATTTGTAACAATTTTGTTGTGTTTTCATTGCCATTGCTTTTATAATTTATTCAAACCTGCATGGGTCTCAATAAAGAATATATTCCCCTTTTTTCAATTAACAGGCTATTTTTTACTTCTGCAGTTCTGTAATCGTTTGAATTTTTTAAAATTTAGAACACATGGTAAACTAAAATTTGCTACTATGAAGACTGCTCTGGACTTGGAAGTTCCATTACTCAAGTTTTCATTTAAGACTTTGCTTATATATTTTTATTAACTGTTTTTTCTTTCTACTTTTTTTTTTTGGCCCTCGACTTAACTGAAAATTTTTCTAACATACTAATGAATTTTTCTGGCTTTACTTTCATCTATTGTTCTAAATCTGTTTTCAATAGTACAATAATTATCGCATAAAATCTATATTAAAAGAATTTTTTTTTCTATTTGAAGTTCTGAAACGATTAAGTAATTTCTAGCTATTTTGCTGTAAAAGTGAAGTTGAAAGAAATAAAATCACAAGTTGAAAGAAATAAAATCACACTTAAAAATAAATAAAGAAATGAATGTGTATATGTATTAAAAAATTAAGAAATGACTTTTCTTTTGAAGTATGTATAAATTATGTTCATAACAGGACTTTTTTAAGAGGAGAGAAAAAAAAATCTTAGTTTCTATGAATCACCCCCCCCACACACACACACACCCAAACATTACCTATGGAGGTTAATATGGTTCACCCTCATGCTGTAAACTTCAATTATTTCTTTACGTTATGGCAAGTCTACACGATGGGCAAGTCTACTATTCTTGGCCGTGTGTGACTTGGGTGGTGAACTTTTTAAAAGATTCTAACCTGTATTCTTGTTCATGCCTCTAAACTTTAAATAATGATTTTTGGTCAAGACAAAAATGTTGGGGGGGATTCAACCAAATGGGTATTGTTGGGGAATTGTGAAATAATTGGTATTGATTCATATTATTTATGTACTGGCCTGCACAAAATTATTTGTTTACCCTTTTTCACAAAAAAAAAAAAAATCAATCAATATAAAGTTGTTTCCATTTTAGAAATATTTTACTCCTTCTTAGGAGGGGGGGGGGAATAGAAAAAAAGGTATTCTCTTAAATTTCCACACATTAACGATATGTACATTAACAGAGGTTATCAGCAGATATATTTATATTTTTGATTTACCCAACAATTAGTTTAATTTTTTTGGTTTTCAATTAAAGGATAGCTATTACTCTTTTAACTTATTTTTGTGTTTCATAATTCTTGTATTTGTACGTATAAATGACTGGAATTTAATTTCAAATAATTTTTTTATAACAATTCAATCATGTCCATTTTTTATTAATTATTTAAACGAAAAAAAAGGACTCGTTAATTGTAATAAAGTTGAAAAGAAAGTTTGAATAAATTATGCTTAAAATAAAATCTTTTTAAAAATCAAAATTATTAGTATTCTTTAGATTTTATATAAATATCTTATCATAAACGATTTTTATTGTTTTGCTGATACTGTTGTAAGTGAAAATTGTTCTGAAATATACCATAGGTAAAAAATAAGCTTTCAGGGATTTTTTATTTCCGCAGGAGAAAAGGTAACATTGAACATATCAAATATTTCTCCACACTGTTGAGTAATGTGGATGTCCGAAACTCTTATTTCTATTCTTGTTTGATCACAGATTACCTCAAATGAAGTTATAGTACTGCAGACAAAGAAAAGTCTTATACATTTCCTGCTGATGGATTTTACATAGCTCAATGGCTATACAGATCACCTCCAAGCATTTTGAAACTTTCACTTCTTTTCCTGTTAAGTTTTGACTAACCAAACAAAACATAAACTGTCAACGAATTCTGTAACTAAATAGATCTAGAGGTTATGGAGGTTTGTTTTAGTAACCATGTGGAACTCTTGGGGGTACCTTTAAGTGATGCCATCATCTGATTATTAAAATGTAACTCTGTACTCCTTATTAATCTGTTTAATTTCAGAATAGGCTGTTATTTTAAATACTGTATGTTTTGTGTCCACAGTCCACATTTCACTGGAATAAAAACAAGAATTTAAAAATGCATGGGGTCAGATATTACTTGTACCATTGAGCTACGTAAAATTTCTTTTCCAGCTGTTATGGATCATTCTGAACATGACAATAATCCAAGATAGCCCAGAAATAGATATCTAAGAAGTTCTATATATGAAATAAGTTTCAATTTCTGATCATTGGATATTTTGAATATGAAATAGATAGCCATTTTTGGATATTTGAGATCTTCTGGAAGTTTTATTATTATAACTATGCTACATATATACAGATCTCTTATAGACCTGTATATTATAGATGTTATTTACTCATTAGAGAGATCACACCTCAAATTTCTAATAGAGAAATCTATTTTATGTTGGACATCTAATAGATATACCCGATATCCAACTCTGATGTATTAAAGATTGCCTATGGACAAACTTGAGGGGGGGAGGAATGCGGCAAAAGTATTTACTTGTACGATATGAAGAATATTTTCAAGGCGCGCGATATTGCAGATAAATTTTAAATATATTTAATTTAAATTCAATAGCAGCAAAGTTTTATAATTTTTACAATATAATGGTTAAATATCAACTTTCCACTTTTTACCAATACTAGCTTTATTCCCAGTGTAATATTGAGTAAATATTAACCAAAAAAATTAAAAATGGTATAAAATTATGTTAAAGTAATAAGTTATGTTAATTAATTATCAATATTGAATATATTTCCAATGTATATCGAATACTATAAATGCATTTTAAATATATCTGAGGCAAATATTAACTTTGTTACTTTGTACGACGTTACATTTGATACATTTGGCGAAGTTAGAGTTGATCTTTGTTTTCAATTTTTTTAACAATATTGTGTTAACATTTAAAAATTTATCAATTGAGGACTACTTCAAAAATATTTCCAATACACATCCTATATTAAGAATATATTTTTTGTATGCTAAATTCAGTAGAAAAAAGTATTAGTATAGTCATACTGAAAGTATTAACGTTATTTTGAGAATTTATCAGACCTAAATGCTAATTTTTACCAATATTGGAATTTTATTTACCAATATTGGAAATTGTGTTTATTCTCAATGTGTTCACTTACTACTTTGTACCATTATTGGTTTTTGATATTAATGGTTTCACAATATTGAGTTAATATTTAAAAGTTTATTGGTAGTGAGACAACTTCAGAAATATTCTCAATATATAATTTATATTTCAATACACTTCATATGTTAATTTAAATTTTACAAATAATAATAACAACATTTTGAGTATATATCAGGGCTAAACTCTAGTTTTTACCAATACTGAACGTGGTTTTTACTCTCAAAGTATTCACATATATGTAAATTTTAATATTTAAAAGTAATTAGTACTTTATAATAGTGGAAATATTTCTAATAGACACTCAATATTATTAATAAATTTCAAATAATTTAAGTTTCAATAGTATTAAAATTTGACATCAAATGGGCAAAATATTAAATTTATAATATTGCATTTTATTTTCAATGAATTCACATGATTAGATAAATGTTGATGCTATATAGAAAATATAGAAAAAACTTTTAATATTTGCCAAATATTTAAAAAATAATAATAATCAATGCTGTTACCAGATACATTCATAAATAAATAAATAAATAAATTATATATATATATATATATATATATATATATATATATATATATATATATATATAAGGAATTATTTTAATTTCCATAAAATAGTGACAGCCAGAAGCAAGGCAAATTCAAGGAATAAAGCCAGGGCCGTACCCAGACAAAAATTTCAGACAGGGTCCAAACCGTGGAAGAGGCAGAATTTTTCACAAAAAGACGTCATTATTATTATTTTATTAACAAAAATCAATTTTTTTGGGAGGGGGGAGGGTCCGGACCCCTGGATACGGCCTCGAATAATCACCCTATAAAAAGTGGAGGTCACTCTTAAAAAGGGTCATAGCTCACTTTTGATCAGAGCGCTTCACTCTTTAAGGGATGGCGTGCTGTCACCCTTTTCTTAGAGTGAGGCTCTCTTTCCCGGAGTGGGCTTTTGAATTCTCACTCCTAGTCCAGAGTCAGAAATGTCACTCCTCGGAATAGTGATTTCTCACTCTATGGAGGTTGGCTGATTTTTGTCACGAAGGTAGGGTGATATATCACTCCTCCGCACTGGTTTTTCACTTTTGATTATTAAGATAGTACGGGGAGATGCGAATATTTTACTAAACTCATATCTGCATGTGACAAAACAGAATTTCATTTTTTTAAAAGTTCCAGTAATCTCCTTTGTTGAAATTACTGCGGCATATATTAGCGCAAATTAGAATTACTTATCGTTTAGTTGGCTGTAAGACAACCATTGAAAAGGGATGAACAGAATACTTTTAATTTCATGAAATATTTATTAACGTGGTATATTGTGATTTATTCATATTATCCTTACAAATCTACTAATACTACCTATTACGCATATTAATACTATCTATCTTCACTTCTCTTTCTTCAAGGCTCGATTTAAAGAAACAACTTAGATTATTTGGCCTAAATGGGACCTATTCTATCTCGATTCTTTGCAATTTACGCATTAGCATTAACAATAATCATTTCACATAATGGTTGCCCTTTAGGAAGCTCTCCACATGTATTTTATTTATGCATAGTTTTGTAAGATTGGCGTATTTAGCACCGCAAAACATTTCATTTCACCGTGGGGGAGGGGGGGGTGTATATCCAAGCGATGCCAATTTAAATATCCCTGTATCTAGCGATATCCTATAAATTCTCCATGTTTCTGTCTCCTGAAAAACATCAAACTGTTTCATGTCGAGGACCTATTTAGACTCGCTTTAACTGTGACAGGGCGTTAGAGTGGGAGAGTTTACAAATTTCCTGCATTTTTTAAATTTATGATGTCACTGTTTAACTGCCGTAAAAGATACCCCGATTGGCTGAGGGAGCTAATTTCGATATTTCGCACAGTAGTTTTCAAACGGTATCATATTAAAACATTGCTTTATATAGGGCCAATATGGAGGAACGTAATCCAACGTTAAAATAAAGCTATACTCGCAACATGCATACATATTTTAGGAAACGCCTGCGCCATAATTAAATGCCAAAAATAAAAAAGTAAATAGAAAATTTTTAATATATCGCGATTTAAAACGAACTTTGTACCTTTTAAAATGAAGAACATTTTCAGCTGCGTTAACACATTTCAATTTTTAGATAATCAACGGATTAAAATACCACTTATAATAATAATAATCGCGAATTTCTTAGTTTATTTCTACAGTAAGTTTTAATCAAAATATCGTCTCCCTGTGTTAAAAAAAATCGGGAATAAATGCGTTAAAATTGTGGCGAAATTTTTACGTTTCTCAAAGAAAATGTCATCATAGATCCTCACTTGAGAATTGAAAATCCGATGCCCCATTAAAAATTTCTATGGATAGGTTGAAAAACCTTTTTTCTAATCCTTTTTGTGGCATCCCAAGATAAACTCTCGTGCCATGATTTATTAATGTAATGGCATAAACTCTCCACATTGATGCTATTAAATTCTAAACATTATGTAACATTAAAATTCGTAAAAAATCACCTAATATATATATATATATATATATATTATTTTTTACTTTAAAAGAATGCGAAATCAATTTTTTATCATTTGCTAAAATATCAAAAAGTTATGACGGGTAGAATTCAAGATGCGACAGTTTTAAAATTATTTTACGAAATTTTTTTTCAAATGTCATCTTTAAATAAAAAATTCTTTAAAATCTGCAAATTTTTCAAACGGTACATAGTCAGAAAAACTGTCTCTAAAAGAAAATTTTCTTCTATATCCGATGATGTAAATGCCGTTTTGTTGTGAGCGTAATTACCGCCGTTATTACGAATTGTGTGAGAAAAAATGCGGAAAATCGCATAAAACATTAAAAAAAAAAATTATCGGTCGAATTTTGAAAAAATCATTTCGAGGTGCACAACTTCATGCTTAGAACTTTCCCGAATACCAAATTTGGTGTTTCTAGATGTAGCCGTTTGTTCGTAACGCCGCCGACAGACACACACACAGAGATAGACATTTTCTTTTATAATAAGTATAGATTTTGAGCGGTATATAGAGGTCTTACCTGGGGTTTTGATATTTTCGCGGACATATCAAAATTCCCGGGCGGGAATTCTATTATATTAGACTCAGAGTTGGGCAAAATGCATAAAAAATGTATTTTCAATACAAAATACAAATTACATTTATTCAAGCACAGAAAAATACAAAATACTTTCTAAATTGAAAAAAAATACAAAATACATGTATTTTTAAAATACACGCAATATACAAAATACGTCTAAAACTTCAATTAAGAATAAGCAAAATTTTCTACAGAAACTTCTAGTTTATTTTATTCCAATGTATTTTAAGGTGAACAAACAAATGTAATTAGTAACTATTTTTTTTATATGTACATGAACTCTCTGATGCTAGTAGCGAATGCAGAACTGAATAAGAAAGTTTGTTTTTACCCAATGAAAGTTTTATAAATTTTGAACCAAGTCGTTTTTACTATAATTATTCTAGTCGGAAGGAGTAGCACCTTTACCTCTGAAACTCCTTATATGTATAAGAAACTTTTACGACTATTTTAACAACACAATAAATTTTTAAAATGTTTGCCCAGTTAGTCTATTTTTCTTCGGCTGTCGTAAATATGATTAGATGAACCTGCGGATGATGGATGAACCATTCGTGAATTTCAATAACATGAAATTCACGAATGTTACTGACAGTTACATATATTTAATGCATGTAAATACTAATAATGTTTGCTAACTACTGTTTGTATGCAGCATCTGCAGTCACACTTTCCCTGCAGCCACCTACAGTTTCACAAAGAGTTCTTCTGCAGATTCAATGGAAGTCTCATACATAAGTACCTTCAGTTATTTCCATATAAAGAAATCGAGAGGTGGAAGTTGATTCTGTAGTGGTGCACTCTAAAAATTGTTTTGTTGAATTTAATAATATTTGTTCGGTTAAACTGTTTGGCAGTTTTGTTTTCTTGATCTGACAAAAGTTTGTTTCAACCAAATCGATTTAGCAAAATGCTTTTAATTTTAACAAAAATGTTTGGTTGAAATTGTTCAAGGATTCTGATTGGTCCAATCAGAATCTTTGAATTTACGCATGCGTCAAGGGGCGGTGCGAGGCTGATGAAAGATCAGATTTTTCAAAAACAGTTAGTAACGTCTATTTGATTAATACGTTGGACACTGGACGCTGTTCGCTTCTAAGCCCTGGCGGGCTTTCCCTACGGTCGTCCCGACCCACGTTGGTGTTTTGTGCACTTAATACTTTTGATTGGTATATAGATTTAACTCCGGGCAATATTTTTGCAATTCAAGCTGCCTAATTTCACCATACCACGGATATTCAGAGGACAAAGCCGTTCGCCTGAACAAAGCAAGTAAGCCAGACCACACCAAAAACAACAAACATAAAATATACTAATCGACTGGGGGTTTACAGAGGTAGACGAAAGTTTCTGAAGTAAGTCTAATTATTTTACCTATTCATTAAAATTTACATTTTTTAATTTTAATTTTTTTATCCGTATTTACATAGTTTAAAACAACTCAATGTCAGATTTGTCAGAGAAAGTAAAGCGTGAGAATCGTATCCGTCTTCGTGATAATATATTTATATATATTGAAAATTGATAGCGGGGATAAATGTTTAATTTGACAGACGGTTGTAATGTTAGCACTACTATATACTTCATTCGTTTTGCGCGTATCACGAGTGATCTGTGTTATTTTTTATTTCGATTTTAGATGAAGGTTGTTTGCAAGGTTCTCCCAAAAATGGCCTCTCTGATGTTTAGTCAGCGTATAAAACCGTTCCGTTTTTCCTCATCTTTCAAATACTTTTCGTGATTCGTAATTTCGTGATTTCGAGATTGTAATTAGCAATTAATCTTAAATTATATACCGAAACAAGTACCTAATAACTCTATCAAATACGTACACACATGCAATATAAACGTGAAAACAGTGTTAAAAATAACATAGATAAGTTTGAGTGACAATTTATATTATTATTATTAACAACAGAATTAGGGAAGCAGTTTTATTTAAGTAACATTATTTTCCACATGCTACATACTTTTCATATTCTTACAAAGTACTTTTACCTTGTTTAATTTACCTAATTATGTATTTAGTATGCATAAACAATCTTTTGCTAATTTAAAATAATTAATTCAGCGGTTATTTGTGTGCATACCTATCTATATTTACAGCTAATGGTTATTTTGACTTCTCACAAGAAACGCTTCTTTTAAAGATACATATTGGTTGTTTTCATGCGTAAGTAATAAATATTCACCCAAATTTTGGCGGTAAATTATTTTGAAATTGACTGCATAATTGAAAAACACATTCGTGATGAATTTTGTATAATCTGACTGTCTTACTAAGTTTGCCTAGTGCGGATGAAAAAAAAAAACTGATGTTGGAATTGAGAAAATTAAACTTGTAGATATATAAAAGCACTCAAATAAAAATGTAAATTTTGATGAATAGATAATTAATTAGTTTTGCCTCTGAAACTTTCAACCAACTGCTTATGGGTTAAAAAAATAACATAGTAAACTCAATAAAATAATACTCTTAAGAGTCCTGAACATACCATTAAACAAACAAATTTTGTTAATTCAAACAAATAATTTGGTTGATTAACCAAATTATTTGTTTGAATTAACCCTTTGAAATAAACAAACCCTTTAAACAAACAGTTTTGTGAAACTAGCAAAACATTTGTTTATTTTAACAAAATTCGTTGGTTAAACTGAAAAATTGTTTTGTTGAAATAGCCAAATAATTTTAACACGATAATTTTGTTATTTTAACAAAAATTTAGTTGGCGCTATTTCACCCAGATAATTTTTGTTTTATTCAACAAAGTATTTTTTTTCCGTGTGTTAGGACCACCTTTAGCAATCTATTGTTTCGTTACGGTTATATCCAGATAGTTTTGCACTTCTCAAACATAATAAGGTGGTGCTCCATCCTGCTGGAACGTGGTTACCAGCTTGAAGTGTAGAGGGACAACATATCTGCTAGTAGCTGTTGCAGGAACGTGAGATTTTTTTTCTCCGTGCCAAGGCGTCACAAAAGATAAGGTCTGAGTTGGTGTTCCCCGATTATTCCTGACTAATCATTTATAAGAAAGCGTCAATGTTAATTACATCACATTGAAGTTGCGCTTTTGTTACTTAATCGTTCTTTGCGTTTTTGCGCCTCATAACAGCATCACCTTCGGTGCACTGAAGTGTCTTTGCATTTTAATTCCGACCACGCCTTCCTTGACAATTTTTTGTTTGAATGTGTTTTACCACCTTTTAAAGTTTTGCCCATCTTTTATGAAACACCCTGTGTACATCTACTTTTAGTAGTACGTTGACACAATCAAAACTACGCTGCTAGATGTTTGAAAGAAAGCTTTCCAAGAAAAATAGTTTAACCTTAATGTCATCACCATAACGTTTGAGGGGGAAAACTTGCCTGATTGTTGACACATCAATAGTAGATGGCAGGTTTATGAAATGTACTTTTCTATGAAAGAATCTAAATGAATTTCATACACAGTGACAGCGCAATTATGTACATTCAATTCGTATACTCACTGGAAAAGATGAGCTCTGCAGCGCCCCAAGATTGCTGTCTCTTATTTCATGCACAAATAAGCTTCCACTATTGTATCCCCTTTTCATACTCCGAAATGAGTTGTCGAGTGAAACATTTGTATCGGATCCAGATTGGAAGGGTATTGTCGCAAATCATGGAGGACATTATTTCATGTGACCCTTTCTGTGTCAAGTAACCCTTCCCTCTCATCATGAGATAAATTGAGGGGACGGACTAAACACCTAAGTTGCGTAATGGGGCGAGCGAGGGGAAGGGGTTTGCGGAAAGAGATGAGCCGCTAAAAGGGGAGAAATGATATTCGCTGAACGATGCAAGATATTTCAATATTCTGTTTTGACATGCCGGCATCATTCTTGTCGTCGTATTTTGAGATAGGTGTCGAAAATGGCTTCTCATAATTAAATGCATCATTGCGAATGCATTTAATACGGATAAGGGGAAGGGTGGATTTTATTTCAGATCTTCCCTCCCATGTGTTTCAACGGCAGCATTATTAGGAGGCGGCTTATCATGCATTTTCAAGAAAGGACTTAGATGTTTTTCATTGTCAGAAATCCTTTTATACTGCTGGAGTTCGGATAATTCAATGGCCGTGAAACAATAGATAACATTAATATTTATTTTCAGTGCCATGCGATTAAGAATATAACATGCATATATAGGTGCATTTTGAGAGAATGCCTCTTTTAAGATTTTTTCAAAATGCATGATTTCCATTTTATACGTGAATATTATGACATGGGAAATATCTTTCAATCTTTCATCGTTTCTCCTGATTGATAATAATACCTTTAATTCTTATCATAAAACAGAAATCTATCTATCCATATATATATATATATATATATATATATATATATATATATATATATATATATATGCGACGTCAGATATTTCAGTAAATTTCCAGAGTTAAGGCAGGTAATATGGTTTATTGAAAATTATCTTTAAGTTACATAACATAGTGTGAGAAGAGGGGAGGGGAGACGGGTACAAAAATCAGCGTGGACTAATTAAGCAGTTCCAGTGGCAGAAGTCTCTCGATTTTTGATGTGCGGGTGTATTTACGCTCACCACACCACGTGGTTTGCGAAGACGTAACTCCACCTCTCTCTTATCTCTAATCGAACCACACACATTTACCAACATGACCCGCATTCGGGGCTACAAAGGCGTGGGGACACGTGTACACTCTAAAGAACTCAGAATCGACGGCCTGATGTCTGACAAATAACAAAATAAATAAAACTCAGCTCCAGAGCGCGCGTGGCAAGTATGACAGGAAAGCCAAACTTACAGTGAAAGTACCCGCTTGAACAATACCCAAACTATAGTAAAACCTAAATTACCTTTTTATACATTACACACACACACACACACACACACACACACATATATATATATATATATATATATGGGGCTGCCGTCAAAGGGAGGATTGAAGACACCAGTCGTTTAAAATCAACAACAGCTTTATTAAAAAACTTGAATATCCACAACTGAAAAGGATCACCACTAAAATCAATTATCACATTAAAACTTGCATCATCACTCAGGATTTACAGTATCACATGAAGATTTATACCACAATACTCGCTAAATGCTTTTACAAAAAACATCACGGCACATACACTTCTCTCTCCTCAAAAACCTGTCGAAATATCACAAGTGTCGCTCCAAAATCATCGTTTCTCTGTGTCGTTCGTAGCGCCACCATTAACGTTCTAATCTTTAGTTTCCACTTGCTGGCTGCTTACGGTAAGGGGAGAGGGAAGGCACCTGAGTGTCCGGGATAATTCCCGCATATATAAATATATATAATTAAATCCCATATAAAAGCAATTAAAAATACAGTAATTACACACGCTAGATGTACGATAATTACACACGCGCTTATGGAAGCTGCTTAATGGAAAACATGTGTATAATATTTTAATATTTTATCATATATTAGATAAATGTCCCCAGGCTAGCCATTGTTGTTATAGAATTAATGCGTAAAATGCAATGTCTCATCAGAGGGAGAATTGCACAACAGGCTGTGAGTCAGAAACCTATGGTTTCGGTGTTGTGCAATTCTCCCTCTGATGAGACATTGCATTTTATGCATTAATTCTATAACAACAATGGCTAGCCTGTGGGGCATTTATCTAATATATGCTAATATATATATATATATATATATATATATATATATATATATATATATATATATATATATATATATATATATATATATATATGTATATATAGATATATGAGACGTCTGATATTTCAGTAAAGTTTCAGAGTTAAGGCAGGTAAAACGGTTTATTAAACATTATCTTTAAGTTACAATATAGAATGAGAAGAGGGGAGGGGAGACGGGTACAAAAATCAGCGTGGACTCATTAAACAGTTCCAGTGGCAGAAGTCTCTCGATTTTCGATGTGCGGGTGTATTCACGCTCACCACACCACGTGGTTTGCGAAGACATAACTCCGCCTCTCTCTTATCTCTAATCGAACCACACACATTTACCAACATGACCCGCATCCGGGGCTACAAAGGCGTGGGGACACGTGTACACTCTAAAGAACTCAGAATCGACGGCCTGATGTCTGACAAATAACAAAATAAATAAAGCATAGCTCCAGAGCGCGCGTGGCAAGTAAGACAGAAAAGCAAAACTTACAGTGAAAGTACCGCTTGAACAATACCAAAACTAGTAAAACCCAAATTACCTTTTTATACATTACAATATCCCCCCCGGCAAAAGAAGTCTGACGAGCAATATCATTGAGGTGGCCAGTCTCTCACTTGCGAGTCAGACGTCCTTGCAACCTAATCTTAAAACTGCGAACTAATCTAATTTTCAAGTTTAGACACCTTACATTTTTCTGACTAGAATTCTGGAGTTATGTTGTACAACACTTGAGGGGCAGGATGCAGTTTCTAAAATTTGACTAAACATAATGATGCAATAGTACGAAAATCTTACAATAAACAATAAAACAATGAGTGCGCCCAATTTTTTTCAAAATATCACAAGTAAAATATTTAAAACCTAGGTGGGATACAATAATACTGTACAACAATATAGTAATATAATTAAACAAAATGGATAAACATGGCTGACATTTATTTTCTTATGCAAATACTCATGGCATAAAGTGAATGGAATGAAAATAACTTGGAAAAATGGCGTTGGCAAAATGGAGTAAATTATGTGTATAGTGTGTAGAAAATTTCGAAAACCATAGCTGCTAAAAGAATTTGGCAAGGTAATACAATAAATGATAGCCTGAAAGAGGTACTGCATTTATGTGACCTAACAATTTTTTATTTCTAGCAATGGCTTATTGTGCTTTCCTTATTGGTTATTATTAGTACTTCTTAACAATCTGAGGGCGAATACTCTCCTCAGAGGTTTTATTACTAGTTAACCGTCTAGGCAAATTTAAATTTTATTACATGAAAAAAAAAAATGGTTGGCATCATTATTCAATAAAGGAAATAATATACGATCATTTTGGAACACAAAAATTTTACACAGTAAATATTCAAAATAAAACATCTACATTTAAGCAAACCTAATATAATGCAAGGAAAATTTTTATTTACATTGACAAAATAAGTATTTGTTGTTGTTTTGATTTAAGTTATCGTACCCGGGTGCATGAATTTGTCATAAATTTTCAAGTGACTTTTCAGTGAATAAAATGACATAATCTCAAGTAAATTAGAATTTGTGTCAAGTTGAGAGTCACAATCGGTGAGTCCTTTCAGGTAAATAATCAAATGAATCTAAACTACGTCATAGTATGCAAATAACAAAAATTCAAATTTCAAATCTTCAGGAAATATTTGTAATGCAGTAGTAATTAAAGCATTAATTTAATAATAGTAAGACCCGTATAAAACTTCAATTGAAATAAAATATTTAATAACACAATTCAATTGTAAACTTACCTTAATGAAATTACTATATTAATTAACCCATTTATGCCTAGCGTCCCTTTTTTGGGACGGCATTTTCGCTATCAGTCGAAAACGTTATTTATTTTTCCTAGCCTTTATTCGCGAGTATTGAACCTCAATTCCACAAAATATTTTAATATGGCCAAGTAGGATGTTGACATTTCAATTTTTATACGTAAAGATTTTAAATGAAATCATCACTTGTTCAAAAAGTTGACATCAGAAATTTATCTATTACTGCTGGTGTTAGCAAAAATCGAAGAAAATCGCAAAAATATCCAGGCACGAATGGGTTAAAACAAGCGCAGATACATCAATCCAAATTTTTTTTTCTTTCTTTCTTTTTTTTTATCAACATTAAAATAGCACTTTTAAAATAACACACACAATTAATAACCATTTAAATATAATACTCTATTGTTCACTTCAACTCTGAAAATATAAATTGCTTACTTCACTTAATCAATATCCACAAGTTGAAATCGTCATTCTTCAATAATAAACAAAACACACACAAAAAAATATCTTCTCTCACAAGTTCAATTCAGGCAGGAGAAGTTTCGGTCAACCTAAGTTGTACGCACAAAAACAAATATATTCGGCACGGAGAAAAGGGGAAATGATCGGTGGCAACGAAATGATTCACCAGTTAGACACACACTTCTCCTAAGGGGTGGCCCTGTTTTGGGTGCAATGAAGGCAGTGAAATTTCGTCGATTTCCATCGGATTTTCAGAATAGCAGCGGACGTGCGGGAAAAAAAATGAAAAACGAGGCGCAGATTTCGGGATGGTAAACACGGTACAGAAAGATGTTCTCAGATAACGGAGGGCAGGCATTTCTTTAATTTACGTGTCAGCATCAGCGTCGTTAGTCGCTATGGAAAACTCAGGAGCGCAAATTTATTTCGATGGGCTTAAGGGAGGATTCGATGGGAGGTCAGGCGAAAGTAGTTTCATCAAAGCAGGGAATGAGGAAGTCCAGATATCTGCAGTCGGCGAAGAGGCAAGTCGGGTATCTCTGATCGGCAGGCAGTCGGCATAGCGCCGCATCTCCGGCGTACTCCGCATCTTCGGGTAAGCAGTGTACCCGACTCCCGACTATTGAGCGTTAATTTTTTATAAATTAAAATTTTTAATTGGCACACAGGCAATCATCCTGTCGACTATTTGAGACGTCTGATATTTCAGTAAAGTTCCAGAGTTAAGGCAGGTAAAACGGTTTATTAAACATTATCTTTAAGTTACAATATAGAATGAGAAGAGGGGAGGGGAGACGGGTACAAAAATCAGCGTGGACTCATTAAGCAGTTCCAGTGGCAGAAGTCTCTCGATTTTCGATGTGCGGGTGTATTTACGCTCACCACACCACGTGGTTTGCGAAGACATAACTCCGCCTCTCTCTTATCTCTAATCGAACCACACACATTTACCAACATGACCCGCATCCGGGGCTACAAAGGCGTGGGAACACGTGTACCCGAAAAAAACCCAGAATCGACGACCTGGTGTCTGGCTACTACCACCTAAAGAAATAAACTACTAACTAAAGAAATAAAACATAGCTCCAGAGCGCGCGTGGCAAGTATGACAGGAAGACAAAACTTACAGTGAAAGTACCCGCTTAAACAATACCCAAACTAGTAAAACACAAACTACCTTTTTATACATTACATATATGTCATACAATCGATCATTTAATTAAAAACATCTTTCACTTTGGGGGCGTCTGGACTATAAATTGCAATTTCAAAACATGGTGCAATACTTGTTGCCTAGGAGGGTCGAACCTGTCAATCATAAAGGTGTCTCGCCAGCAGGCGCCTCCCATGTCTGCTAATTTAACAAATGAGGATTTTGTTATGGTTTTGTAGACCAACTAGATGATGGAAAGACAGAGCTGCCGCCTAGCGAACACTCTGTGAACTTCCCTAACAAAACCAGGAGACATTTACCGCAGAGAAGCTCTTCCTGACTTCGAGAGAATTATAATTTGAATTGTGTTGTTACAAGTCAGGATGTAAATGATAAATTATTCCAAGAGTTACCAAATAATCATGTTGACAGAAATTTTGAAATTAATAAGTTGGAATGTGCTACTAAAGATCATATCATTAGGTTGTTTCGGGAATTACCAAAAAATGATGTCGTTGAATTAGAAAATATTGATAATGGATGTGTAAATTTTACTGTTGATGAAAATAATGCAGAACTAGATAAGCTATTGACCCAATATCAAAACATTTTTTCTAAGGATAAGTATGATGTGGGAGAGATAGGGTTAGGACCCTAGAGGATTTATTTGACCTCTGATATACCGATATCTCAACGTCCATATCGTGCTTCCCCAAAAGAAAATGCCGAAATTAAAAACAGATTGATGAACTTTTAAAAGCGGGATTGATAAAACCTTCTTATAGTCCTTACGCAGCACCAGTAACGCTAGCATTCAAAAGAGATGAGGGAACGAAAAGCAGATTATGTATAGATTTTAGGAAATTAAATTTAATTGCAAAAACAGATAGTGAGCCAATTCCTAGAATTGATGATATTTTGGACCAACTTACCCATGCCAAATTTTTCTCAACACTTGACTTAACTTCAGGTTACTGGCATATCAAAATTCATGAAGATGACACAGAAAAGTTAGCATTTACTACAAACCATGGCGTTTACGAATTTTTAAGGATGCCCTTTGGGTTTAAGTCTGCTCCTAGTATTTTTCAAAGATGTATCAGACAGATATTACATAAACATAAAGTAACATTTGCTCTAAATTATTTTGATGATATTGTCGTGTTTTCCAATACAATTGAAGAACATCTTTCTCATTTAAGTATTATTTTTTCCATTTTCGAAAAAGAAAATATTAAATTAAAATTAAGTAAATGTCAATTCGCGAAAACAACTATAAATTTTCTTGGATATGAAATAAAAAACGGTACGTATTCTCCCAATAATCCTAACATTGAAGTTATAAAGAAATTAATGCCTCCTAAAAATGTTAAAGAACTTCAACGGTTTCTCGGAACTATTAATGTTTATCATAAATTTATACCTGACTATGCTAAGATAAGAGCACCCTTAAATAAATTGTTATGTAAAGATACTCCTTGGAGCTGGACTGACGAATGCCAAAACTCATACGAAAAATTAAAAAACAGTTTAATATCCAAACCAATACTTTCTCTGTTCAATCCTAATTATAAATGTCACTTATTTGTAGATGCTTCAAAATTAAATATTGCAGCTGTTCTGAAACAAGAGCACCCTGATGGATCACTACACCCTATAGCCTTTCATTCTAGACAACTAAAACCATACGAACAAAACTATGCCATAACAGAACTTGAATGTTTAACGATAATTGATGCGTTAGATAAATTCCACTGTTATCTTCATGGTAGTCATTTCGTTGTTCACACAGATCACGCTGCTCTAGTATGGTTGAAAAAAATAAAACATCTTACAGGTCGTTTATTTAGATGGTCTTTAAAATTATCAATGTATGATTATGATATTAAATATTTAAAGGGATCTACTAATATCGAAGCAGACATGCTTTCTAGGAATCCTATTTCTCATCATGTTTACCATAAAGTTCACTTATTAACGTTAAATGAAATTAAAACGAAACAGGAAGAAGAACAAATAGCTGATAAATCTTACTCTAAAATTAATGGTGTATGGACTGTAAAGAAAAAAGGTATACCAAAAATTGTTGTTCCTCAGTCACTTAAATTACCAATATTAGAAAAAGCACACACTCAGTTTGGCCATCCCGGCATACAAAAGATGCTTAGTTTAATTTCCCCACACTACTATTGGAAAAATATAATTACTGATGTTTCGAATTTTGTTAAGCACTGCGAAATATGTCAATTAAATAAAAAATCGAATAAAAAACAATTTGGTCTTTTAGATGCATTACCTCCGGTTAGAGAACCTTTCGAAATTTTGTCAATAGATACAGTTGGAGGACTGAACTACTATAATTCAACCAAAAAATATTTACACGTAATAATAGATCACGCAACTCGTTACATTTGGACTTTCCCATCTAAAAGTGTCACCAATGGAAACTTACACAAACTGCCTGAAACAAATTTTTCAAATCCAAGTACCTAAAAAATTACTTAGCGATAGAAACCCTGCCTTCACGTCCTCGCGATTTAGGAGATTTTTAGAACATAATAACGTAAAACAACTACTCACCTCAGCACACAGACCTCAGTGTAACGGGAAAAATGAAAGAGCTAATCAATCAATTGTCAGTAGATTAAGATGCAAGGTAAATTCATCTGATAAAATACCCTGGACAAAATTATTAGAAGAAGTAACACAAGAATACAATAACACACCTCACTCTGTTACTAAATTTACACCAACTTACTTAATGTTCGGCATACCTCCATATGAACCTCCATTAAACGTAAACAATGCAGAATTGTATCCTCCGCTTGAGAAAGCAAGAGAATTAGCAGAAAAAAGATCTATTGAACATCATAAGAAAAATAAAATTCGCTATGACACTAGATTTGTAGATAACGAGTTTGACGTTAATGATTTAGTTATGCTAACAGAATTTCAATATCCTAATTCCAGAAAACTTAATTATCCTTATTCAGGTCCATATACTATATTAAGAAAATTGTCCAAATTTATTATGAAATTGACAAACCCAACCAAATTAATAAAAGAAATTCCGAAATTGTCCATATAAGTAGATTAAGGAAGTATTACCCTCCGGAAGAGTTCAAATTAAGTGAAGAAAATGATAACTAAACATTTTGCACTTTTCACTACACACACCTTATACTAGATGGATCAAAAATTAGTTTTTATTTTGTGAAACTATTATTAAGGGGTTAAAGGATAGGTATATTGTCGAAGAAATTGTATTCAAAGGTAAAGAGTGTTTATGAATGAAGTTTCGTAGATAAGATGATATGGCATTTTAATTTTTGGAATTATTTTTGTTATGGTTAAAATAGTGATTGCTGGAAAGACAGTTGAAAAAATACAAATAAAATGTGATTTTAAGTAAATTTGATGTTAAAGGAACTTTTGCAAGAAATGTTGACTTAAGGAAAAGTGATCGTGAAGAAGTTGAAAAATCAAGATTATCTAACTGGTTATAATTATATAGGCCTACTATTTGCTCATATTTCTGTTATTTCAAATATTTGTGTGTATTGTAGAATTTTAATAGTGTTGTTTATCAAAAATATTGCAGTATTACAGGAGGAATAAGGATCTTAAAATATATTCAATTTCTTATAGCAATTTTCAGTAATTAAAGGCAACATTGGCCTCTATGTGTCTGAATTGAGCGTTGAATGGCCACAACACTTGAGTCAACACATATTTTTCCAAATTCACAAAAAGCATAAAATGCGATAATTCTTTTAAGTATATCTTTTAGGATCCTTACAAAAAAAAATCTTTTACGTTAAGTATTATTTTTTTGAAAATGTTGAAGAATATGATATGTTGTATATAAAATTAGCCCAGGTGAAGTGAGGAAGAAATGGAATTGTTGAGTTTGTATTGCAAGAGATGTCTCCCTGGTATCTCGCTTAAAAGGGGGGATATGTCATACAAGCTTAAAAAGGGGGGATATGTCATACAAGCGATCATTTAATTAAAAACATCTTTCACTTTGGGGGCATCTGGACTATAAATTGCAATTTCAAAACATGGTGCAATACTTGTTCCCTAAGAGGGTCGAACCTGTCAATCATAAAGGTGTCTCGCCAGCAGGCGCCTCCCATGTCTGCTAATTTAACAAATGAGGATTTTGTTATGGTTTTGTAGACCAACTAGATGATGGAAAGACACAGCTGCCGCCTAGCGAACACTCTGTGAACTTCACTAACAAAACCAGGAGACATTTACCGCAGAGCAGCTCTTCCTGACTTCGAGAGATTTCCAAACTCCTCTGTATATAATTTGTAAATATGCCTCAATAAAATAATCCAGATGGACGTTGCCGTTTGTGCTGTTCCTAAACCATTCACGCACGACACACACATATATATATATATGTATATATATATATATATATATATATATATGTATATATAACCTTTTTGGAACCCTGTATGTATATATATATACAGGGTGTCCCAAAAATGTTGTAACGGTCTTTAATTATTTATCTATCAGAGATAAGTGTTCAGTGTGAATTGAAAAAAATGTTCAAAATAAGGTTGGAAATAAGACTCCATTAAGAAAAAATTCCTCTCTTTAATTTTCAAAAAGTTAAACTTTTTGAATTTGTATGCGACCCCCATGCAAATCAATTCCCAGTTAGTAAAATTAGCCAATCCTCATTAGTTCTAATGCCCCATATACTAATGAAGTGGCATACGAAATTTGAGAACTATACCTTAAAAAGTGTCAGAGATATGAAGATAAATATAACGCTTCAGAAACCACTTTTTAATGGCTCTCGAAGGGAAAAAAACCAAGTCGATGACCGCACTTACAGGGTCGCACAGAAATCACGAAAGAAAATCTTTTTTTTTTTTTTTTCACTCTAGCAATAAAAGTTTATATTCAAAATCAAGTATAGTCCCTGCTCAACTTTATCTCTGCGACGCCGTATGCATGAAAGGTTCACATTTGGTACATCAGTTGATTAATGTTTGGGGCACGTTTTACTAATTGGGAATGCTTTTTTACGGGGGTCGTGTACAAATTAAAAAAGTGTAACTTTTTAAAAATTTACTGAAGAATTTTTTTCTTAACGGAGTTTTATTCCCGATCTTATTTTGAACATTTTTTCAATTTACAATGTCCACTTATGTAAGAAAATGTAACTATATAAAAAAACAATATATATATATATATATAAGAAGTTGATAAAAAAGAAGCATAGAAGTCCAAACATTTTCTTTATTCTCTTAAAAATTAATAAATTTAAGCTATCAACATAACCTTTAATTTTTAGTGAAAAATTACTTTTCAAAACTTAAAGCTTATAATTTAATGTACTTTTATTAATGTTAAAGTTGATTACTGGGATAGTTTTACGAAGATTTTGACTGGTACTGATAATGCATGTTTCACCTAATTCCCCTTTTTACATATTCGGAGATTAAAATTTCCTGAAAGTTAACCGAAAAATCGTTAAGTTTGAAAATTATTTTAAATTTCCTCGATATTCTTCGCAGGTATGTGCAAAATTTCATGCTAGTTCTTGAAACGCTGCAGGCTTGCATACGCATAAGCAAACATAACGATATCTTTCCTTTAAATCACACTCCATGTCTAGAATTCTGTATTTTTTTTAGATTTACTATTAATCGAATAGTCGTTAAAATATTAGGCTGACATTAAGTTCGTTCCTTGTTTGTCGTCAGATAAAAATTGAAATAAGCAGAATATTTTGGGATAAAAAAAATAAAAACGAAAACACATATTAGCAAAAAGAATAATTTATAAAATCTGCTTTTCATATAAGATTTTATACTTACAGTCTCAGCAACATTACTCCTTTTTCATCTTGTTTATATAAATCAGAATACTGTAATTATCATCAATAACATTGCCGTAGAATCAAATACTTTATTCAATAGTTTTATGTTTCTAATAATAAATTACTATTTCTACCAAAATTACATTAAGTATAAAGTTATCAAAACTTGTATAAAGTTTGTATAAAGTTTTCAAAATCCACTATGCACTGTTACAGGAAACAATACTGAGAAAGTTTTAGTGTCACTAAAATAAAAAGATTCTTAGTGGGATCAAAGCCGGGCTTTAAGTACCCCCTATGCTATGAAATATCTAAAGGACTTCCTATAAAAATTACCTATGCTTGAGGCACCTGTGGATGCATTCTTACATTCTTTACACTCATAATAAGCCTATGGAACAACGTAAATAACACGAGATTCGCCATAATTAATTAATTGTTAGCATTTGAGTACACCAGTCATTCTCAAAAAAAATGTTACAATTTTTCCGTTCAATGTATGTAAAAAAACTTCTTTTTTCTGCAAATTTTAATAGTTACAACCCAGAAACTGGTTCTTCTAATAAAATGTATCGAAATTCATGCACTTTTCTCACTGTAAGTAATAAAATTTATCTTTTCTGCTGAATAGAAAGATGAAAAATGTTCTCTCGTTGTTACCAGACATTAGAAAAAAGGTAAAATAATCATTCGTATTAGGCCAAATATAACGCGACCCCCAAATTTTTCCTCAAGATAATTTTTTAAATCCCATATTTAGGCTTCGAATTTAGCGCGAATCAGATTTTTAACGGGAAATGATCAGTCAAAGAAACATCGTGTTATATTCGGGCCAATGCGGTAGTGCTTATACACATAATTTCGCAGGTAACAAGTATCATAAATGTCCCATACTATTTAATTAATGCCTTTAATCAAATTATTTATTAATAAATGCCCATTCTGTTGCGTTCAATGCAGTCAGTACATTTTTCCTTGTTTAAAAAAATGATTATCATTTTATAAATGTAAATTCAGTGTGGTCCTGGTTACTACATTTTAAGAACACATGTAAGCCTTGAGCCAAGCATAAGTCTTTGAAACGAATTAAGTTTAATTCTTGCCAAAAGAGTGGACCTGCGATAACAGAATGAACAGGTAATAAAGTGGACAAAAAACGCTCCTTTGAAGTTTACCCATTCCGTTTGCTCTATTTAGACTTAACTTCCGTCTTATTATCATCAAGTTCCATAAGCCTTTAAAAAGCCATTTATCCAGGCCCTAATTATCTCAGGATCAAGTGGGGTAAGTGGCCTATGTCCCCCTATTTTGAGAAGCCTCTAAATTTTTACAGAATGCTAATTTAATTTGTTATATTTTTTCGTTTCAAGATAGGAAACTCTTAATGCTTTTCAATTATAAATTTTACAAGCTACAAATAATCATTTTTTAAATCCTAACTCTTGAAAAAACATGAGAGCAGATTAACAATATCTGTAAAAAGTGCTAACTGGGCTTGTGCGCGAAACTTGCAGAAGCCAGTTCGTTAGTTTCTGTAATATTTCTTTGTAGTAAAATGTTAATCCTTTGGCAGGTTTCCTTCTCTCTTCAGCATGTTCACTGAACATGTTTGACGTTGCTGCTGAATCTTTCAATGGAGCTATTAATTTTTTTCCCATCCAGTGAAAAGAGGAATTTACCATTTTCATTAATATATATGTATATATATATATATATGAGACGTCAGATATTTCGAGTAAGCTTCAGAGTTAAGGCAGGTAATATGGTTTATTGAACATTACAATTAAGTTACAATTTAGAATGAGAAGAGGGGAGGGGAGACGGGTACAAGAATCAGCGTGGACTCATGAAGCAGTTCCAGTGGCAGAAGTCCCCCGATTTTCGATGTGCGGGAGTATTTACGCTTACCACACCACGTGGTCTGCGAAGACACAACTCCTCCTCTCTCTTATCTCTGATCGAACCACACACATTTACCGACATGACCCGCATCCGGGGACACACGGGCGTGGGGACACGTGTACATCTAAAGAACTAAGATCGACGGCCTGATGTCTGGCAAATAACAAAATAAATAAAACATAGCTCCAGAGCGCGCGTGGCAAGTATGACAGGAAAGTAAAACTTACAGTGAAAGTACCCGCTTGAACAATACCCAAACTAGTAAAACCCAAATTACCTTTTTATACATTACAAGTAAAACCAAAATTACCTTTTTATAGATTACAATATCCCCCCCGGCAAAAGAAGACTGACGAGCAATATCATTGAGGTGGCCAGTCTCTCACTTGCGAGTCAGACGTCCTAGCAACCTATTCTTAAAAACTGCGAACTAATCTAATTTTCAAGTTTAGACACCTTAAATTTTTCTGGCTAGAATTCTGGAGTTATGTTGTACAACACTTGAGGGGCAGGATGCAGTTTCTAAAATTTGACAAAACATAATGATGCAATAGTACGAAAATCTTACAATAAAAATAAAACAATGAGTGCGCACAAATTTTTTCAAAATATCACAAGTAAAATATTTACAACCTAGGTGGGATACAATAATACTGTACAACAATATAGTAATATAATTCAACAAAATGGAATAAACATGGCTGACATTCATTTTCTTTGGCAAATACTTATGGCTTTGGCTTGCATGGCATATAAAGTGAATGGAATGAAAATAACTTGGCAAAATGGTTGGCAAAATAGTTGGCAAAATGCAGTTGGCAAAATGGAGTAAATTTATTTAGTGTAAAGGCAATGTAAAAAAAAAAATGTAAAAATGTGCGTAGTGTGTAGAAAATTTCGAAAACCATAGCTGTGAAATAGCAGTACCGTCACACAGGTATGGGGTATAGTAAATACCACTTGTAGGCATTTTAAGTTTGCCCAAACTTTAAACTCTCCATAGTATGACAACAAAAATGGGTTCAAATGATCCCGAAAAAGGAAGACAATTGTCAACTATGAAAGAGAAAACTTGGCCATTGCCTCATAGCTTCCAAAAAGGGGAAGAAATGACTCAATAGACAGTTGGAAAAAACTGGGGAATTATTGTGAGGAAGTCCCAGCCTAGTCTAAGTCTAGCTTCATTTATTGTTTGCATAATATCTATAAAATATACAAAGAAAAAAGGTGCAGTTTTACTTACACCGCACACACTCGGACTTGGGGACTTCTTCAATGACTAAGAGAAGCGGGTGACAGAGAAAGGTTGGTAGAAGCATAAAAGAAAAAAGGATAGACGATAGACTTTATGTCGAGTATTCAGGGTTCCAAACTCAACACTTAGAAATTTTGAATACATTTTTTTTTTCTTTTTTTTTTAAGGATCAATTATTGTTAATTAAATTTAATCACCTTCGTGGGCTAGCTTTAATTTGTCAGGAGGGAAATAAGGTCTTAATTTAGACGAGTGGACTATTTCCGTAGGTTTCTTAGTATGGTAATTAGGTTTATCAATTTCGAATGTAACTGAAGAACATTTGTTTACAATTGAATAAGGACCTGAAAAAGTAGGAGATAATTTACGTGCATTTGGGTAGTTAAATTCTTCATAAATTACAAGATCTCCTGGTTCGAAATTAGCTTCTATGAATTTATTGTCATATCTAATTTTATTTTTATTATGGAATTCTATCGTCCTTTCTTTTGCTAATTTTCGAGCTTCATCAACAGGAGGATAGGTATTTTCCGCAATAGGTGAGTCATATGGCAATTTTCCAAACATTAAATACATGGGTGTAAACTTCGTTACTGAATGAGGTGTGTTATTATATTCACTAATAACCTGCTCTAGTAACTTAGTCCAAGGAATTTTAGAAGGTGAAGAGTTAACTTTACATTTCAATCTAGTAACTATGGATTGATTTACCCTCTCTACTTTTCCATTTGTCTGTGGATGATGAGCTGAAGTTAATAGTTGTTTAGTATTGTAGTTCTTAAGGAATTTTTTAAAACGCGAAGCAGTAAAAGCTGCATTTCTATCACTAAGTATCTTTTGAGGAACTTGAATATTGAATATTTGTTTTAGACAGTTTACATAGGTTTCAGTAGTGACACTTTTCGAAGGAAAGGCCCAAACATATCTTGTAGCATGGTCAATTATTAGATGTAGATATCTTTTTGTTGAATTGTAATAGTTGAAACCTCCTACAGTATCAATAGAAAGACATTCAAAGGGTTTATCAGTAGCAGGTACAGCCTGTAACAAACCAAATTTCTTCTGTTTAGGTTTTTTGTTAAATTGGCAAGTCGAACAATGTTTAACATAATTGGAAATATCTTGAGTCATATGAGGCCAATAATAGGAAGGTGAAATTATACTTAACATTTTTTGAACACCAGGATAGCCAAAATTTTCATGTGCATTTTTCATTAAAGTTTTTCTTAAGCTCATAGGCACCACTATTTTTTTGAATCCTTTCTTATTTATGGTAATTAAATCATTAATGATTTTATATTTAGGACCATGCATATTTTCTGCTAATTGTTGATTTTTAATTTCTTCAGCATCTAACAATAAAACCGAAGGTTGATTTAGTTGGAGATGTTGAGAAGGAGGAATCCTTGATAACATATCAGCTTCGACATTTGTTGAGCCCTTTAGGTACTTTATTTCATAGTCAAACATACTTAATTTAAGGGACCAGTGGAATAATCTTCCTCTTAAATTTTTGACATTTTTTAACCACACCAATGCCGCGTGGTCAGTATGAATGACAAATTTTTTACCGTGAAGGTAATGATAAAATTTATCAAGGGCATCAACGATAGCCAAACATTCTAATTCAGTTATGGTGTAATTCTTTTCATATGATCGAAGCGATCTCGAATGATATGCAATCGGGTGCAAGATACCTGAGGCATCCGGCTGCTTCAACACAGCTCCAAATGAACAATTTGATGCATCAATAAATACATGGATAGGTAATTTAACGTCGTATAATTGTAACACAGGTTTAGATATCAAAATATTTTTTAAGGTTTCAAAACTTTTCTGACAGTTTGTTGACCAATCCCATTTAGCGTTTTTCTTTAACAAATCATTTAAAGGACGTCTTGATTTTGCATACCGATCAATAAATCTGTTATAAACATTTACAGAACCAAGAAACCTCTGTAGTTCCTTTACGTTAGTAGGTGGCTTCAAATTTTTGATAATTTCAATATTAGCATTATCTGGAGTAATTTGACCTTGTTTAACCTCATACCCCAAAAATTTTATAGTGTCCTTAGCAAAGTTACATTTAGATAATTTCAATTTAATATTTTCCTGCAAACAAATTTGGAAAATAGTTTCTAAATGCGGCATATGTTCTTCCATAGAAGAAGAAAAACCATTATGTCATCAAAATAATTATAGGCAAATTTAATTTTATATTTATTTAATGTTCTTCTCATGAATCTGTTAAATATAGCAGGCCCTGTCTTAATGCCAAATGGCAAGACCTGGAACGTATAGAGACCTGTATTAGTTACAAAGGCTAGTTTTTCAGTATCTTGAGGGTGGATGGGCACATGCCAAAATCCAGAAGCCAAATCAAGAGTGGAGAATATTTTCGCCCCACTTAGTTTATCTAATAAACTGTCAATACGTGGCAAAGGCTCGGCATCATTTTTTACTATATTATTTAATTTACGATAATCCACACACAGTCTAGTTTTGGTACCCTCGTCGCGTTTATACGCTAAAGTGACGGGTGCAGCATAGGGGCTATTGCTTTCCTTAATTAAACCAGCTTTTAATAATTGTTCAATCTGAGAATTAATTTCGTCTTCCTCTTTAGGAGAGGTTCGATAAGGCCTGAGGCAAACAGGTAAGTCAGAAGTTAAATTTATACGTTGAGGTTCTACAGTAATACGACCAATATCATATTTATTTTTTGCAAAGATTTTCTCATATTTATTTAATAATTCCTCTAATTTTGGATTGATAGCTTTATAAACAGTCTGAGGGGGAACGCTTTCCTCAGAGGCTTTGCTATCGGTTGATGAACTGGGTTGATTTAAATGTAGAGACATAGGTAAGGCATCATAATTGTATAAAGGTAATCTAACATTATTTTGAAAAACACATAAATTCACACAATCAATATATAAACAAAACTTTTTACACTCTGGTAAACCCAATATGGCATATGGCAGGCTTGAATATACTATAAAAAATTTTACACACTGAGTAATGTTTCCAATTTCTAAATTAACATAACACTCTGTATCAAGTATCAGCAGTCCATCTGCCTGAGTAACATTTAAAGGTGAGACTCTCTGTACTTCTAAATTAAATCGTCCAACAAAACTTTGCGGCAAGACAGAGAGTGTAGAACCAGTGTCTATGACACAGGGAACACTTAAAAAATCAAAATTGTCAATTTTGGGTTGAGTTAATTTTTTCCTTAGGTACCCGGGTACAGTAAATAGTCGTAAGTTCTCTTCTCGCGAGGTCTCAGTACCATTGAAAAAACACTCAAAATACTGGTGTTAAACGATAAAGTAATTAAAAAACTTTGTAAAAAACACACATAAGAAGTAAAAGGAAAAAGGCAGTCCTTTTTCCTTTTACTTCTTATGTGTGTTTTTTACAAAGTTTTTTAATTACTTTCTCAGTACCATTATTTTGTGAATTTAAATTAGTGGTGTTCGAAGTCATATTCGGGTGAGTCATATTTGGTGTCGCGTATGGGTTTGTCGCAATTTGGTTGTTACTTTTAAAGGGACAAGTATGCGTCCAATGGAAAGCATTACTTATCCCTAGCTCCTCACAATTTCTACATGGAGTTCTAGGTAGTGTGCTTTCCTGGTAATTGACATTATTTTGGTGGTGTAAACTTTGAGGACTTTGAGATAGGGGTCGAAAACGGGGCCAATTATTTATTTGGGTTCGTCCTTGGGTTGAATTATGAATTGGTTGATGCCAATTTGGTCGGTTATAAACAGGAGCATGGTAGGGTCTAAAATTCCGAAGCTTGGGTGTAAAGTAACTAGAATTTTGTGCATTATTGGGCGAGGAGGTAAAACTTGCCTGTTGGGGCGGTTCGTGAATTTTAATTAATTTTGACGCTACCTTAAGCCACTCGGTGGCACTACTGGGTGGTTGCAGGGTTAAAAGTGCTCTCACATTACTAGGAAGACCATTGGTCAATCCTTCTAATATTATATTATTAGGTAGCCCCAATTTTCTACCTGTTTCTAATTTTTCATGAAAATAAGTTATAAGATTCGAAATTTTTTCTAGTTTTAAATTTATAAAATCCATGAAAGTAAACACGGTACATGAAATATATTTTTCTCTCAGTATTTCAATCAATTCTTGCCAATTATTACAATTTGCTATGTTATTTATGTATGTTGTTAAGGCAGACCCCTTAAGAAATTTTCCTATATTCTGAAATTTCCAGTCTTCGTCTTTATTTTGTTGTAAGCAACACCGTTCGTAATACGCTATCCAACTTTCAAAACTCATATTATCTTCAAAATTAAAGGGGGCAATAAACTCATCACTTTTTTGCAGGGACATAGTGGCAATAGTTTGTGTATTTTCTTTACCATCTAACGACATGCTGAAATTTTTTTTCTAAATTTTTACCTGAACGGAGGAGCATTTAATAATTGCATTCAGAAATCTTATTTAGCAACATTAATAATAATACTGCAATAAATTTACAAAATCTTACCTTAATGAAAATACTATATTAATGAAAAAAAATGCAGATATATCAAAAATTTTTTTTTCCATCAACACTAAAATAGCACTTTAAAATAACACACACACAATTAATAACCATTTAAATATAATACTGTAATGTTCACTTCAACTCTGAAAATATAATTTGCTTACTTCACTTAATCAATATCCACAAGTTGAAATCGTCATTCTTCAACAATAAACAAAACACACACAAAAAAAATATCTTCTCTCACAAGTTCAATGCAGGCAGGAGGAGTTTCGGTCAAGTTATACGCACAAAAACAAAAATATTCGGCACGATGAAAAGGGGGAAATAATTCACCAGTACCAGTTGCACACACTTCTCGTGGGGGCCTGTTGGGGCAGAAGTAATGATGACAAGAGTTTCTCTTGGTTTGCAGCGAATGTGCGAAGAAAAAAAAATGAATTAGGAGGCGCAGATTTCGGGATGGTAAACACGGTACAGAAATATGATATCAGATAACGGAGGGCAGGCACTTCTTTAATTTACGTGTCGGCATCAGCGTCGTTAGTCGCTATGGAAAACTCAGGAGCGCAAATTTTTTGATGGGCTTCATGGGAGGATTCGATGGGAGGTCAGGCGAAAGTAGTTTCATCAAAGCAGGGAATGAGAAGTCCAGATCTCTGCAGTCGGTGAAGAGCAAGTTGGTTCTACGTATCTCTCTGATCGGCAGGCGGTCGGCATAACGCCGCATCTCCGGCGTACTCCGTATCTTCCGGTAGGCAGTGTACCCCGTCTCCCGACTATTGAGCTTTAATTTTTTACAATTTAAAAATTTTAATTGGCACACAGGCAATCATCCTGCCGGCTATTTGAGACGTCAGATATTTCGAGTAAGCTTCAGAGTTAAGGCAGGTAATATGGTTTATTGAACATTACAATTAAGTTACAATTTAGAATGAGAAGAGGGGAGGGGAGACGGGTACAAGAATCAGCGTGGACTCATGAAGCAGTTCCAGTGGCAGAAGTCCCCCGATTTTCGATGTGCGGGAGTATTTACGCTTACCACACCACGTGGTCTGCGAAGACACAACTCCTCCTCTCTCTTATCTCTGATCGAACCACACACATTTACCGACATGACCCGCATCCGGGGACACAAGGGCGTGGGGACACGTGTACATCTAAAGAACTCAGAATCGACGGCCTGATGTCTGGCAAATAACAAAATAAATAAAACATAGCTCCAGAGCGCGCGTGGCAAGTATGACAGGAAAGTAAAACTTACAGTGAAAGTACCCGCTTGAACAATACCCAAACTAGTAAAACCCAAATTACCTTTTTATACATTACAAGTAAAACCCAAATTACCTTTTTATACATTACATATATATATATATATATATATATATATATAGTAAAAATGGCTAAACTTACGAATCAAGGAATCATTCACTCATCAATTATGATATTCTAATATATTCAATGAACTTAAACCTATACAAAAAGGATAAGTAGATAAATCCATCAAATAGAATAACCGAAAGAAGTAAGAAAGAAGAAATAAATGAAAGAAGAATAATGAAAGGAGGAAAAATTACGAATTGTCAGATTTCGAAAGTTAAGTAATGACAAAAAATTAAAAAAAGCACAAATAATAAAAATAGCAACTGCATGATATATTAGATATATAATATTTAAATAGGTAAAAATCTGACTACTCCTTTACATCATTATTATAGTAAAAATAACTAAGAGTATGTTTTATATTGCTATAAAGGAAAAAGAGGTAATTTAAATAATACCAGTGATCATTCATTCTCTTTTTTTACATTTTTATAAAAAAAAATTTGAAGTCAACAAACAAGTACTAATAAGAACTTATACTTCATTGATTATATATATGTGTGTGTGTGTGTGTGTGTGTGTGTATTTTTTGAACCTGAAAACGGGGCCTACCTATTGCACCGAGGACAACTTACGGTTATTTTCATTAATATTATGAAAAAGTCAGGATTTTAGTTGTACTTCTTAGGTGTCCCTTTTTAATGAAACTTATTTCCCATATTGCATAGAAAATGGTCATAAATGTTGTCATTTATCTCGTATTATATTTCATGTTGCATGCATTTTATACTGAAATATATTTGTACCAGAACACAGGGCTATACTGAAGAAAACTTTTAGTAGAAATAAACTTGGTTATTTATTGATTAGACACTATTTTGTTTTGCATTGGTATTTTTGAGCTAGTTGGCAACCCGCTATCATTATTTAAGATGTAACCGTGAAACATTCATCTACACTCGTATAGTGACGAAATATTTTATGTTGATGATTCGAACACTCGCTTAAAGAGGTTATCGTTCCCGATACACACTCGCCAGTAAAAAAGCAAAATTAAAAATGTGTTATATCTCAATCACACGCTGTAAAAGAAATACGTCTTGTTCACTCGAAGTGAACACATATATTAACTGTATAACCTTCAATTACACTAGATAGAAAAAAAAAACTTGATGGCAAAAAGATCGGTAGGCGTTCCTGTATAAAACTCGAACCAGAACGATTTTAGGTATAGAGTCGTGATACGTGAATCAGATGAAAATCACACTTCAACGACCTTTTCTTTATTATACTTCATAACACATTATATATATAGAGAGAGAGAGAGTACGTACTTCAGACAGTAAAATCTACAACTTATTTCTTCACTTTTCATACACATATATACATAGAATTCTTGGTCATTGAAATGATAAAATATTGTTACAAAATAATTAACACGCTAGGTGGGCAGAGGCACAATTCCCAAGGGGAAAGTGCTTGCCCAAGCCTCCAACGCAGCTCTACTCTGGTAGCTAACTCACAACTAACTGCTCACATTCAAAGATGCAAAGGGGGGGGGTAATGTCACGAGGTCAAATTTAGCCGTTAAGTTATTACGTATGTAAGATCAGAGAAAAAACGGAATTCGAAAGACTTTTCTAGAACATTCGATGCGTGCATCTGTACACAGAGAAGCAAAAAATAAACAACAACAAAAACTGCTGTCTGGAAGCAATGCAGTACTGCAAGTTAGGCTTTCTTATGAATAAGTGTGAAAAGTAGACGGGAAGAAAAAAATAAATAAAACAGACTGCAGCTGCAAGTTTGATTAGCATTGCTGAAGGCAGAAAATCGAAATGATTTAAAAGCACTTTATTGCTTTACGAATGAAATGGCTGAAAGGAAATTTGAAAGCTTTAAAAACGGTTACTGTTAAAAACTTATAATTAATTAAAATTAGAATAGACTATTAGTTTAAATTTAGACAAAAGTAATTAAGATTTGTATTAATAATTTTTCATAAAAAATATGCACGTTGTGTCAACGTGACAAGGGCAAAATGCAAAAAAAAAAAAAGTAGTAAGAGACTGTAGAGATACAAAATGTAAGGAAGGGTCATTCGAACTTCTGCCCCAGGCAATGTATGTTATATCCACAAATTATATAAGTATATAAACACTAGATACAACACTTCAATTTATATATACAGAATGCACTATTCACTGGATCGATTTATTAAAACATCATACTAAAGTACTTCCTACAGTGTCTGAAATCTTGCAAATAGCTTTAGCATTTCTAGCTATTACCTGTACAGTAATGGACGTATGCAAGGGGTGGGGGTGTCCTTGGTGTCCGGACTCCCGAAATAAAATTTAATAAAGTGATAGTTTTCAGCTACGGCTAAAATTTCCTTTCAAGAAAAAAGATGTTCTAACAAAAAAATCAAAAATTACACTTCCCATTAATATGATAGCTGGTGCATGGATAAAATTAGTCACTAGCTTTCTTTTTAAGTTTGGAAGTACGTAGGTGATTCTATAAAAAATATATCTCCACAAACGAATAAGTAATAATAAAGACAATGCTTGATTTAGAGGTGTGAAGGCCCTGGGACAACAAAGCAGTGGAGTCCCCTAATTACTTTTCAAACAAGTTAAACAAATCTTTCTATGACCAGTTTGGCGTTTCACAGCCTACCGGTCCCATGTTCGATTAACAGTAGAGTTAGATTTCATCTACACAAATGAATTTCTTATGTATTTCTTGTCTGGTGTTGCACTCCTAATATAATATCGATATGGTTCCCAACCGATCGCATTGAGTGTCAGTAATAATAGAAATGTGTGTGATGAAGCGTTTGCGTTGCATCTGACCCCTTTAAGGATAAAGGTCATGATTTATTTTTTATTGTTAGATAGAAAGATTTAAGTACAAATGGTTATCGTGAGGGGGACCCTTCACTTGCTGAGGTACCGGGTTTGCAGCCACAGTTGCTCTTTCCTAAATCCGGCGCTGATTAAAGACTGATTCTTTTGAAGCTTCTTCTCTTAATTTTTGAACCGTCCCCGAATTAAAATCCTGCATATGTGCTTGTGTATAGTAGAAAACTATTTCAGTACTCTACGTAAATTGAACCGTGGGTAAAATCTGTTATGACTGATGAGATAATTTTAAAAGTTTGCATGGTAAGAGTTCATTGGGGGAAAAAATGAATGTGATTTGGAATAGTTCATAGAAAAGGTTTTGGACCATTTTTCACTGAAATCACATAAGCTACAATTTTTATTCCACTAGTTATACTTCACATTTTCTATTTTATTCTTTCTTAATTCATTTTCCAAGGGCATCTTTCAAAAAGTTATCTGAGTATTAACAATTTTGTACATTTTTATTCTATGATATATTTCAGTAAAATTACTGTCTTAACATCACCGTTTATTAAAAATATTGGCCAGATTTCAGAATTTTTATATTGATTTATAGTTTTGGATAATTTCCTCACACAATGCCCACCCTCGCCCATGGCCATGATCCTTTGCAAGTCTTTCTGACTGGCTGAATTTCGAGAGTACGTGTTTTGCTGCAAAACAGTTGTTGAGTAATGTGAGATATGCACCAAAACCAGATTTTAAGCATTTTTTCCAACCTAATAAGCTTGTTATGGTCCAAATCACTCTCCTCACAGTATCATTCACCTTAAAATGATGAACTTCGTGATATGAATAACTCAAAAACTTGAAAAGTTGATAGTGTGACTGTCGCATTTACAACCTTCGTAAATGGGCGAATTCGAGCCTAAACTCAAGAAAAGTCCTCCGTCATCTTCTGATTCAGTCCGCGATATTTTATGAGAAGTGCTATATTGTATTATATGTCAGACGAGATCGGACAAAGAATGACACACACACACACATGGATAAAAAAGAGAAAGAAGCGTTTCGCTGACAAATAAAGAAATAGTTCCGAAATTTTACTTTTTTGAGAATTTTCTCCTTACTCTTGTCGTTTAATTATTCACAAGAATCAACAAAATTAGTAAGGATGGCTGTAGTCCGTACTGTAATTAAATATTTTCTAATCAACAATTTGAGCAAAATTATGCACCTTTTGTTTATATCTGATGTATTTCCAGACTCTCTGTATCAAACTCTTTGTGGAATGAAAATTTAAATTTGACGGAAAAAGTTCAAAATTCTCCTCACCTGTACGTTACATGGCATTCAGCATCCCCAACTCTCGTAGGCTCAAGTACCTCCACCGCCCACAAAAGAAAAAAGAGAAGAGAAAATAAAAAAAGAAACGTTGGGGTAGTCTTATTTGTTGAAACTACCGCGGGATATATTAATGTAGGCTTACTTATCATTTAGTTAATTGTAAGGTGCTCGATGAAAAATCAAGAATGTAACAAACACTTTTAATTTCAGGAAATATTTTAATAACACGGTTTTTTGTGCGTTAATCATCTCACAAAAAATATTCTAATACTATCTGTCTTCTTTCCCCCCCCCTATTAAATGCTCATTTTCAATCCTCCATGGTTCAATTTCAATCATCCAGGGTGATTGAAACTCAACCATGGTATCAAACTGTGCTATTTTGAGGAGCTATTTAAAATCGCGCAAATTGTGAATGTGACATAACTATTATGGCAGAGTTTGTGAATCTCGCACAGTTTTTAATATAATACGTCATGTTTTTGACTGCCACGAAAGAAACCCTGGGTTCTTGAGTCAGTTCATGTTGTTTATTTCATAATTAGTTTTAAAATAGGGTAATATGGAAACTTACGACGACGATGAAAAAAAAAAAATCTTAACATGCGACCGTTGTGGAAAAACGTAATCCTATGTCAAAATAAATAAATAAATAAATAAACAAATAAAAATAAAAAAATTCAGACCTTCCAATATTCTAATTAATAATTAAAGCTACGGAATTTTATTTTTAAACATTTCTGCGAATTTATACGAAATTTTCTTATACTTTCGAACAGGTGTGAAATATAAGCAATTTGTGAATACACGAGAATTTAAGCAATTTTTTTTAATTTTTGTAAATAACTACAAAATATAGCTTTCTTTAAAAGAAAGTAAATTACGTAAAAGAATCTTTCAAGTGTAAACTCAAGATTTAAGTAATCTTCATATCTCATATGTGCCCGAAATTAATAAAATTAATTATTAGTTGATTCAAGTTACCCGTTTGCTTACCATTTGTGGAACAAATAAACATTTCCTTTTTCTTCCTTTCATTTCATTTCTCTTCTATTTCTTTTTCTCTTGCAGTTACAAAATCCAAAAAAGTTTCATTTGTTATAACTGCCGAATTTGTATTAATTTGTCTTCTTATTTTGGAAATCAGTACTCCTTATGTGCACATTAATTGCTGACTTAGTATTTCTTCAAAGCTGGAATTAATATACGAGCCAGAAGGGTGTGAAATTTACAGTTTAAGTATAATGTAATATTACAGTAGAGTGTAACAGTTAAATTAAATACTAATGTTATGTACACAAAAATATATTTAAAAAACGCCAAAAATATCACTGTCCAAGGATTATCCCAGTAAACTGTGGGATAAATCAGTATGCTTAAAAAATTAATTTTAAAAATAATGAAGAAAAATATATGTAGGTATGAAAAGATTACACCATTTGCAATTAAAAAACAACACACAAAATTGTTTTTTGAAGAAAAAATTTCTGATATGAATCTTTAAAAAAATCATGATTTTCAGAGACTATCCTTATTGAAGATGTTTTTATAGCAGTGTAAAAGTTTTTTTTTTTCTCGTATTTGCTTCATAGTTGGGTCATTCAATGTCAAATCAACACAATTTTGAGAGATTTTCCGAATTGGTGTCTTAGATGCTCATTGGATTTTTGGTATGCAGAAATATATCGCAGACTTACGAAAAAAATACCAAATTTCAGTTATGTAGCACAATTATTTTTGAAGTTATTAATTTTTAAAGATTTAAATTTTTATGAAAAAATTCATATTTTGGCACCTTTAGATACCTATAGACTGGCAACCAGTAATGGTATTAAGCTGAGAGTGGTCTCATTGTAAAGCTGTTGAATGGAGCTTTAATATGATATGCCACAAGATAGGGCTTACAATTTTAACCTTTTCGCAGCGGCTCATTCCTGAAGGATTTCGACCTAGAAAACGGCAGAATCTGAGATTTCATCCCCTTCCTTCTCAGCAGATGAGCATACCGTGTCTTTGTTTGGTAGGTGGAAGGAGAGGAAGGGAGTACGAGAAAATCCCTTCCCTCGACTCCCCCCCCCCCACAGTATAAACGAGTATAACAAAAGAGATTCCCACCTCTCGAAATTTCTTATCTATCTTCCATGAAGGGTGAATGGGTTTCACCTGCAAAGAGGGGAAAGAAATCTCGGGTAAGGCATTCGTACCAGTGCCGTCCTCCAGTCATATTTATTTTTTGGTACAACTGCTGAACCGCCGGCTTCAAAAGGTTAAAAAATTGAAAATTTTAAAATTTAAATTTCTCAAAAAGAGGCAATTTTAAAAATTCAAAAATACTATCAAATATATTTTGTAATGTCTTAATACATACAGCAAAATTCTATCATGGGATCTCAATGGGATCAGGAGATACTGGGCTTCAGACTGGGGAATCCATCCTTGCACCAGTACCTCTGCTACAGTCGTAGCTTCTTGATCGGGAATAGGATATGCTTCGCGCCATTTAGAGAAATAGTCACTGAAAACTAGGTTGTATTTGTTGCCATCAGAAGTTCGCGGAAGTGGTCCCAAGATGCAGCACAGGCGTCACAAGCTTGACACCGCTTTTCGACATCGTCTTGAGCCCTAGCCCAGTAAGAAGCGCTCGGGAACTTTCTGCAGGGTCTTTATTATGCCAAAATGGCCCCTAGTTAAGCCATTATGCAGCTCTTCTAGAACCTTCAGAATCTTCGAACGAGGAAGTACTAACTGCCATCGAAGCGTCTTGCCGCCGTCCGATTCCCATTTACGATACAGGATTCCGTTTCTCAGGCGAAGCGAATCCCACAAAGCCCAGTATTGTTTCGTTCTCTGACTACATGACAATAATTCTTGCCAACTGCGCTTACAGCTCGATTTTTCCATAAATTCCACAATAGCGTTGATGACGCTATCAGCTAACTGGTCCGCCCGGATTTGTTCGTCACTCCAGGGATCTTGGGATGGTGCCGATGATGTAACTTGGTGGACAACGGGATGTTTCAGATGGTAATTTTTCTCTGCCCTGGAGTAGTAGCGGCAAATTTCTATGCAGGTGCAGGGCCTTCTCGCAGGGCCAAAGCATCTGCGTTTCCATGATATGCTCCTTTCCGATGACGTATTTCTATGTCCTATTTTTGCAATCTCTGTATCCACCTGACTATCTGGCCCTCTGGATTCTTGAAATTTAGAAGCCAGGTTAAAGAGGTATGGTCCATTCGGAGCAGGAACTTTCGGCCGCACAGGTAATGATTGAAATACTCCACGGCCTTAACAATAGCTAGAAGTTCCTGTCTCGTAACACAATGGTTACGTTCTGCCTTCGAAAGGCATTTGCTCCAGTAAGCAATGACATGTTCTTGGCCATCAGTCTCCTGGGACAAAACGGCACCGACACTCTCCTTACCTACGTCTGTGTCTAGAATAAAAAGCTTATCAGGATGAGGATACGACCAGATTGGCGCAGATGTTAAAGCCGTCTTCAGTTAGTTGAATGCATCCTCACACGCTGCAGTCCACAGGAATATTTGTCCAGTCTCAATTAATTTGTGAAGTGGCATTACAATTTGTGAAAAACCCTTCACAAATTTTCGATAATAGGTACAAAGTCAAAGAAAACTTCGCAACTCATGTACATTCTCATTACGACTCCAATTCTTGACTGTGGACGTCTTTTCAGGATCGGTCCGGACTCCGTGGGCGTATATTATTTGCCCGAGGTAACGTACTTCCCGACGAAACAGACTGCACTTAGATGGACTCAGTTTCAAGTTTGCCTCCTTCAATTTCTGCAGAACCTTTCGTATGTGGTCTAGATGATCTTCAAAAGTCTTTCGAACGATAATGATGTCGTCCAAATGCACAAGACATGCTTCGTAGGAAAGTCCTCTCAAAACTGTCACCATCAGACGCTCGAATGTAGTCGATGCGTTGCAGAGTCCAAAAGGTATAACTTTGGACTGCCACATTACTTGTCCACCAGTGAACGCAATCTTTTTACGGTCATCGGGATGAATTTCCACTTGCCAGTAACCACTCTTCAGGTCCAGCGTTGAAAACCAATCATTTCCCGATAAAGTGTTCAAAGTGTCGTCTATCCTGCGAAGAGGGTAGCTGTTCTTCTTGGTAATGTAATTCAGACTTCTATAGTCAACGCGCTACCAGGTGGAACCATCCTTCTTCCGGACCAAACCAATCGGCAAGGCCCAGGGACTAGTCGATGGTTCGATGACGTCATCACCCTGCATCTCCTCTAAAAGTCTGCTCATCTCTTCTTGCTTAGCAAACGTCAGCTGCCTGGGATGTTGCTTGATGGGAGAATGGCTGCCTGTATCTATTCTGTGTTGCGTTAACTTCGTACGACCAAAGTCACCGGAAGTACGAGAGAAGAGGTCTTGGAATTCAGCTATTACTTTCTCAGCAGTGCTTCTTTGTCCTGCCGTTAACTCCACGTCTTGTAATAATTCCTTCTTCAGACACTCAGATGATTTAGCTGTCGTTTGGCTGATGTTCTTATTAATGCAGGTAACAGGAGTGCATGTCGCCAACACTGCATTTTTCTTTATCACCTTAGACTTGTCTGTCAAATTTGCTACTCTAACTGGAATGTTTGTTCTCGACAAGTCCACAAGTGTTGCTCCCACAAGTACTCCTCTGACAGAATCACTATTGCTTGGGTGTTCAAGTAATCCGAACCGGAGTTCATTGATTTCTTTTACTGTTCCAGAAATTATAGAATCTTGGGGTAGAGTGATATCAGCCTGGGCTATTAATTGCTGAACAGGTAAAACGGGTTCAATGTCGAACACAGCTATTTCTTCAGTGTCTGAACGAAGCTCATTATTCTTAAAGTCCCAGTTAAATTTATGGGATTTTAGAAAGTCCAGTCCGAGAATGAAAGAGTCCGTAATATTGTCGACGTATACCACTGGTCGTATCTGGCATTTCCAAATGTGATTTCCCCTCTTGCTATACCGCCCACTTCGATCTTGTGTCACAGTCAACTGTCACAGTCTGGAGGGAATGGTCGTATCTGGCATTTTCAAATGTGATTTCCCCTCTTGCTGTACCACCCACTTCCATCTTGTCAACTGTCACAATCTGGAGGGTCAGCGAGGGCGGAGTCCACATAGTCTTCAAATTTAATTTCTTGGCCAGATCTGTCCTTATGATGGTTACATTCGCTCCAGTATCAATCACAATGTGGCATGAAGAACCATTAACGTATAACCGAGTACAAATAGTCCGTAACTGCCGCCATTCACTGATGAAATCTGTAAGACTTTTAGGTGGGGCTTTTGAATATTTGGCAGCCTCCGCCTCGCGAGATGGCCATCTCATAGTTTCCCTTTTTCCATTCTGAGAGTTCTGTTGCATGTTATGGGACATTCCACCACAGTACTTTTGTGCTTGTCCTCTATTCCACATTTCCAGCATTTAACTTTCCTTAGGTTGTCTCTCGTTCCACCGGATCTTAATTTTCGTTCCATGAGATCTTCAATTTTCATCACCCAGTTCTCTAAGCTCTCTGTGTCTGTATCAGGACGCTCTGGTACCGTTACCGCTACCGCGATCGTTAGCATACCGATCCTTCCTTACGGCCCTCTGGGCTGCTTCTAGCTTAATGGCAAACACGAGAGCCGACTTTATATTTTGATAATCCTCCAGCATGAGTGCCTTCTGGATTTCTGAATCCCGGACAGCTTCTATAAAATGCCGCACGGCCATTTCTTCTCGAACATCGTCAAGGTGGTCCATATAGGCTAGATGACTCAGCCTGTCTATGTCCGAATCCAACTCTTGAAGGGTCTCGCCAGAATCCTTGACTTTAGTTGTATTCTACTATACTCTTTCTGGCACTTCTCGCCGAATTTCAACTACAAGACACAGGCAAGGGCGTCAAAATCTCTTATCTTCGTATCTCCAATGGTTTGCAAAACGGTAATTGCGTCTCCGCTAGGAGAAGCCGCCAGTTGATTCCCTTTCTCGGACACGTCCCAACCACTGGCTTTGATGACAATTAAAAATTGGGTCTTGTACGTTCCCCAGGGAGTATTTCTGTTATAAGTCGTTTGGGCGGCGTGATGACAACCTAATGTATTCCGGTACCTTCCCCAGTGAGTCCAGTTTTTCTTCAATTTTAGCTTCACATTCTTCACGTATTTCCGAAACTGCATTTTCTTTCAATGCTTTTAGATTATCTTGTAAGTCTTTAAGACTTTCTTGGATTTTTGCATCAATCTTTTGGTCTATTCTTTCATCAGATTTTGCTTGATGTTCTTCTAGAAGCAACATTCTCTTCTCCATTTCCTTGGCCTTGCTTAGTTTCTTCGACATTTTCTTCGGTTTTCTCTATCTTCTCCTCCAATTTTTCTAGACTTTTCTCTATTTTCTCCAACCCGATTTTCATCTCCTCTTTTCCGGCTTCAATTTTCTTCTCCGAATCGGCTTGTCCGGATTTCATCTGTTCCAGTCCTGTTTCTAATTTCTTCTCTCAATCGGCTTGTCCGGGTTCAATTTTGTCGTAGGTTGCTTTTACTTGCTCTTTTCCGGCATCTATCTCTTCTCGTGCAGTTTTCAACTCTGTTTTCATCTCTTCATGTCCGGATTTTATCTCCTTTAACATATCCATGAGCTTTCGTTGAAATTGAGCTTCCATTGTGTCCTTGTGTTTGCATTTTTCTGGTCCATACCATTCACTGGAAAATGCTTTCTTTAGGATTCCGATTCTGACACCAAATGTCCCAGAATACTCTGCTAGTTTCTGTGTTCGTCATTCTAAGTCCAATTAATGTAGAAAGTTCTAGTAAAAAGTCCACTTGCCAGTATGGAACGCAAGCTTTATTGCTTCTAGAACTTCGTCGAACAATCAGCTGTACAAAATTCACAAGCACAATCAGACAGTAATGTGCTTTTAAGAGACCCCTTCGATCAGAAGCTTTCAGGAATGCCGTATTTCTCACACAAAATAAAACACTTCCACAGGCAAAGTTCAGTGGAAATATGTATACAAGGGATATCGTACACAGTCCCTCAAATCTCAGCAACGAAAGATTTACACACAGCACTTAAAAATTAGCTTAGAAAATCAAGGTAAAATACCACTTCTATAGCTTCAATACAAAGTGTAACGCAGCAAACTCACTCAAAGAGAGCTCGATGAACACTGACTGGGGTTGTCTGCCATACTGTATTTATAGGGGGTCACCTGTATTTATAGGTGTCGCAGAAGCTACAAGGAGCTTCTAGAAGAATGTATCTCTCGAACATGCGACATAAAGCGGGAATTTTGATTACGTCGCAGTAGAGAAATATTAGGCTATTATGCATGTTAATGCAGATAAACTATATTTACAAGCTCCATTGGGAAAATCGCGCCAAATGACCAAAATGTCGCCAATCTTGGCGAAATACCGCCAAATTTGGTGACAAAAATAAGTCCCCAAAAGTGAAGATACTGAAGGCCTAGGACTTTTTCGAGATTTCTAGAAACTGCAGTAGAAATAAATGAGGAAACCCAAACCTCTGTATCTCTGGATCTAGTTGACCGATTTTGATGCAGTAAAAGGCAAAATTTAAGTATTTGACGCGTAGAATACGAATTTTGAACTATTTTAAAGCCCAAAACAGTGGGTTGCCCCGAAAATTCGTAACGCTTCATATTTACAAGACGTTGTATGTAGTACGGCAAGCAATAACAGGGAGTTTTGCATATCTTTTCTTCCTACGCAAAGTTTTTCCACTAAAGATATTTTTCACCATATTGAGCATACTCAAGTTTAGGGTACGCTAACGGAGTACGCTAAAAGCCTTAGCGAATGCTGATATGGTATTTTGGTAATGCCAAAAATAAGATGATGGGCAAACGTTAGCGATTCAGCATTCTTACAATAATGTAAATAAATATCGCCGACTAACAAAGGAAATTTATTGCAAAAGTTTACATGTTAAAAGTGCAGAAGTTTTTAGCCCAAAGCCCTTAAGAAAATAGTACTTTATTCATCAAATTACAAACACATATCGCAAGCTCTGGAATTCAATCAACTAAATATATTTTTTTCTTTCCTTGGTTTCTCCATCTTTTGATAGAATATGAATGCATTATCGTTCGTATTTTTTTATGAATTAATCTTCTATAGATAATTAGTGACAGAGTATTAAAAGCAGTTTATTGTGATTAATGAAGGTTAAAATATTTTTTTTCATTTCTTATTTCATATTCCCGAAATTATTTTTAATTTGTATGAAAATTATTTATTATTACTCTTTGTATACTTTTATATATTTATTTTTTTCTCTTGGATATTTGGATTGCTTTAGGAAAATATCGCATAAATTTTTAACTAACATTTAACCTTATTTATTTAATCCTTAATTTTAAACAAATTAAAAATTAAATGATTTTTAGTTTGTATTATTTATTATCATTATCGTTTGATAATTTTTACATCCCCCCCCTCTTAATTTTTTTCTCTTGGATTGCTTATTATTATTACTATTTGTATACTTTTATATATTTATCTATTTCTCTTCGATTTTTTGATTGCTTTAGGAAAATCTCGCATAAAATTTTTAAACTAAATTATCTATTATTAATAAAATCCTCACGAAATAATTATAAGCAAAATAAAAAATCCAAATTTGTTTACATTTACTTGTGTGCGTGCGGTAGGTTTGATTCGTAAATAGTCTTTGGGGCTTTAATTAATTATAACGATTCTTTTAGTTAAAATCTGATGCGTTATTTTATTAACGCGAACAAAATAGAGGAGCAAAAACATTTTTCAGAAATAAAATAAAACAATGATGATGATGATAAAATTGAATACAACCTATTTGTGAGGAAAATATTTTAATTATAAAAATATTTTATTTATTCTTGATTGATCACAATCAGACTTCGTGTAATTGTAATCGATTATAATCTATTACACTTTTCTGTTCAATCGTATCTAGTCAAAATTTAGAAATTTAGTTTTACAAATTATGTAATGTAATCGTAATCTGAAAACTTAAACTCCCGTGTAATCGTAATCTTCCAAAAGTAAATTTCAAGATTATGATTAAATAATCGTAGTATAGTCGTAATCCAAGCATCTTGTAATAGTAATCGCTTGACACGAATACAGGATTACTTTCACTCAGTTTTAGTTTTTACGTCGAATGAGGATTCTCATTAGTCTCATAAGTCATTAAATTTTTCTGGGCTCCTGCTTTTGACATTCTAGTCTAAGTGCTGAAAAAAAAAATCTTGAACCCCGGTTTAAATGTTCCTTTACACTGTTGTAAAGACGTAACGCCAAAAGTTATCCTTTCTGTGGCTAGCGTTGCTTCCTCTCAGTCCTCTGTGAGCTGAGCAAGGCATTCCAAAATCTGTGGGAGGGGAGGCAACGTTGGAGACAGAAAGGAGAAAATCTCATCTGTTGTATCTGTTGTTTAAACAGGTTAAACGTGTATTCAAGGATCCTTTCATATGTGTTCTTTTACAAAGTTATAATTATTTTATCTTTTAAATACCAGTTTCTTTTGATTGTTTTTTGTTAATTAATTCTGTCCTTTGAGTAAAAATTGTAGAATTAAAAAGCTATGAATGTTCACAAGAATATTTTGTAATCGTAATTTAATCGTGAACTCACCATACGTAATCGTAATCGAAAGTTTATTGCTTGGATTATTGTAGTCTAATCGTAAATTAATATTTAGGATTACCGTAATCTAATCGTAATGGACAAAAGTAATATTTGGGATTACCGTAATCTAACCGTAGTGTCCATTTGAAAAAGAAGAGTAATCTTAATCATAATCGATTACGCACGAGTGTAATTGTGCCGAAGTCTGTTCCCAATCATTTCAGCATTTGCTACTTTCAGGGGCTTGATTAAATAAAAAAATAATAATGTTTTCATGTTCTTTTGGTGGCACAACCTGAAATGTAAGAGTCGTGAGATGAATGTGTAAAGTGTAAACGGTGAGATAAAAGTCTCTTTTAGAGTTTACGAATTTGGTTTTGTATTGAGTTATGGCGAAGCTGCTGAAGGGCTATCTGTAAAGAATGGGGAGTGCCTTAGCAATAGGACTTTTTAATCGGCTCTAACGCGTATTCACGTTAAATCTGGAGAAAATTAGGTTTTGGAAATAACCACAAACTTTACATGTTTTATTTTGTACGTAGATTTTTGAATTTTTTTATGGGAATACCATAAATTTGAATAAATTTACGCATGCGCTGTGATGTCCGCTGACATTTAACTTTCACGTTACCGTAAGAAACACTGCTGTGCAAAAACTGCCGGACTGAATAAATTTACGCATGCGCTGTGATGTCCGCTGACGTTTAACTTTCACGTTACAGTAAGAAACGCTGCTGTGCAAAAACTGCCGGACTACAAAAACAACCAATTCATTTGCATTATTTATTATTAAACTTCGACCTAATTTTCTTAGTTTTTACTATCAGGAAGCTGGTCATATAGCTTTTTAAAATTACTCTTTTAAACTAAACAGTTCACAAACAAAACATGCTTGAAGTTTGGCTGATTTTGCAACGTTTTTATACATAGAGGCAACAAATGTAAATTTAAAAATCATTTTAACATCACTTTTCTAACCAATTACTTCACGATTTATCTAGATCTAAAACGTTCATAATAACGAAATGTAGATAATGCAGGGAAAATAATAAGTGCTGTACGTGATTTGTATTCCGCACTTTAAATTTTCTTTATTTTTACTTTTTTGGTAGTTTACTATATTTATTTATTTATTTATTTTCGAGATCGGCATACCATAATTGTATGAAAAGTAAACTTTTGATATGGATACATCAATTTATTTCATATTGATATACTGTGTTTTATGGTAACTAAATCCATCAAAATTCTTTTGCCTTTGTATAAAAATTCGTTTTTCAATCATACCTTATCTCTTTTTTGTTTAATGTAAACGGATGCTTTAAAGTAATGTCAAATAATCAGGCCTATTCTGAGCAAGAAATAAAAAATACTGCTATTTCGTGACTAAAATATTTAAGTAAATTTCAGTTTAAAGTTTTTACAGCTTGCTATTTTTCATGTAAATTAGTGCATACCAGTCATGACTTTTTGTTTTACTATTCATTCACATATTTGAATTTTTTTTATCTGAAAATTCCTAATGCTAATCAAAATTTTTAAAAAATCATCAACTTGCAGTTTTGTTTTATTTTTCATTATGAATTTTTACTTTTATTGATTTTACCCTCTTTAAATGCGTGGGAATATTTTTAATTGCAAGATCAGTTTCTACAGAACGAGAGAAAATGTCAAAATAACTAGAAAAATGTGGTTTAATTATCATTTTTCTATTTAGCGAATACGCCTGAAAGCTGCTTTCTGTCCCTGTCGTTCACGGGATGCTCATTCACAGGCTGTAGAGCACAGGAGAGAGGAGTCTTGGTAGGGAAGAGGGGGGAAGGGCGTTTCAAAAATGTTAGTAACACGGCTTAGTTAAATTACCGAGTAGTTTCTCCCAAATTCTGTAGATTTTATATATTTTAAGACTTCGTGATATTCTTATTGTTTAACATTAGAGATAAACAAGTATAACACAATTCAAAACCATTGGAAGTAAAGTTAAGTGCGGTGATAAAAAAAAAAAAAAAAAAAAAAAAAAAAACATTCAGTACATATCTTATTGTGAAGACATGTTTTATGTGAACATGATCATTTAAGGCTATTTATTTATTGTTTATTCATTTTCAAAGGGAAAGCCTTTTTTTTAAGATGCCCACGGGCAAAAAAATTTTTTTGATATTTTTTAGGTGGTTGGTGCCATTGATATGGGTTGGACCCCCTCAATCAGAAAATCCTGTGTGCGTCCCAGCTCACAGGACGTATTACGTCTTCATTCCAGTTCTAAAAGAACATGTAATAGCTCAATCATCAATGCCCCTAGTATTTGACTGACAGGAACTTGCAATGCAATATCATAAATGTCAATTTAAGCAAACTACTGCCATCTATCGAGAAAAGTACGACAAAGAAATGTACGAGTTTTCGCTTCAAATGTATTTTAAATAATTAATTATATTATATCGCATTAAGTTTACAGCTTGTGCTTTTAATCCATGTTTAAAATATTTATTTTATTTTATTATTTTTTTATTTTAATTTATCGAGTCTATAGTTTTTCGAATTGAAGAGAAATATAATAAGAAAAATTGCAACACGTGCGTATACTATAAAATGTATTTTTACAATCGTATGATATTCTACTTAAGGGAAGAAAGGAGTATGAAATCAAGTATCATTTCTGGCAAGTTATTAGTTTTCATTTAAAAAGAACGAAGAAAAACATATGAGATATCGCAATTCACGTTTATAGTGCACATTTTATTAAAAACACTTTACAATGAAACAAAGTTTTAAAAAAAAATTCACATACTCAATTAGTTCTTTTTTGAGAAGGCGTAATTTTTATGCCCCTGTGAAGTAGTTCTGGCTGTCTTCTTTTACTTAAATCAAGATTGTTCAGGGCAGAATCTAATGAGAGTTTAAGGGTTCAAGTCCCTCAAAAATATTTTATCATAACACCGATCAGTTTTGTTTACTTGTAAATATTGAAAATATAAAAGTTAAGATAAATACCTAAGAAACGATTAGCGTCTTACTGGGCCCGTAGCCAGGGGGTGCATTTGTGGACAGTGCTCCCTGAAAAACAAAGAATGCTTACACATTTTTAAAACGACTTTGAGGCCATATAATTCATGTTTCGAGGCTATTTTTTAAAATGTTCATATAGCTCTTTTTCAGCACAATAAGACTACATTGTGACAACCAAGATAGAAGGGCTTTTTTTTTATATCCAAGGGTACTGATTCCTGTTTCTCTAACAATTTCCCTGAGTCACTGTACATTGAGGTGCTCCTTTAAAAGTACTGTAAATGATAGATTATTTTCGATAGAGAGCTCTATTTTGTAATCCTTTATAACTTCACTGCAAAAAATAATCGTAAAAATACAGAACTATTTTTCAACAGAAAAAAAATGTTAACAGAATTTAACCATGCTTTCCACGTAAACTTGCTATATTTTATGTTATAAAACGGGTTTTGGATAATTTTGTATTTTAACGACGTTTATCTGTAGTTGTGGCAGCCGGTCTGGTGGCGGCGAACCAAACACAAACAACCATTTACGACGTGAAACGCTTGAGGATCCGTAAAGAATTAGAGGTAATTTTAAAGGTAATTTTTTTTTTTTAATTTTTACTTATATATTCTGAAATCTTTCTGCTAAGAAATATTGCTTTTTCAAAAAAACTCATGCTTTAAAACATAACGACGTTCTATCCTTATACAGAATAAGTAGTGTATTTAAAAGCCGTTAAGCCTAATGTTTACACGTAACCTATTTCTCTTATAAAACAATTAGTAAAGCCTGAAAAAATTTAATTTTCTCGGTTTCTAATCATTACTCTCATTTTATTGAAGTATTTTACAGAAACAGTTAAATAGATATTAGACTTATGAGGTTTAAGAACGGCACTGTTCAACAAAACCACTGTCGTTGGTTTATTTGTGAAATACATTGTTTACGTTTTTTTCCGTATCGGTGTATAGGGAATTACGATTGCAAAGTTAAAATAATTTGTGATTATATTCAATTCCTGTTACTCTAGTCATATTTTTATATATATATCTGTAAAAAACAAACAGAAAAACACTAATTTTCAATTTTAAAATTAAAGTAATGATACGATTTGAGATTCATACGCCACCGGGATTAAAAATTAGCTCATAAATTGCCAGAGAAATCTCATGGCAAGTTTAGTTTTTCTTTAAAAACCTGAAAAATAGAGATTTAAGTTGGAATATTTTATATTTTCCCACTTATATTTTCTGTTTTGTAGCATTCATCACTGAATAATAATAACAATAAAAAGCTTTAACGAGTTTTGCTTTTATTATAAGCTTAGTACTTTTATTTAAGACAAATATTCCATTGTTGGGATAAATTCCGTAAGCGGGAGCAGTGTAGAGCTAAGTGTTTTGGTTATGTTCAATTAGTTTTATATTGCATTTGAAATATGTTTAGAAATGTTTTAAGAAGGTCCTTAGATAAGTGTATGGTAGTTTTGGTTTTATCTTTTCTTATATATAGACTAGGGATGGACGCGAGACGTGCGAGACGAGAATCGGGGCTGTCTCGTCTCGTCTCGCAGTGGTAAACCTCTGTCTCGTCTCGCGTCTCGTCTCGCCTCGCAAACACTGTGTCTCGTCTCGCGTCTCGCAAAGAAATTGCTGTCTCGTCTCGCGCGAGACGCGAGACGTCTCGCGAGTCTCGCAAAATTAAGGACTGCGATTTCGTTACCATTTTATACTAACTTATTATTGGGATTTTATTGAAAATTAATATTAATAATAACAATTACTTACATATAGCCACATTAGTAGATATATTAATAACTATATCAGCATATAGCGGCATGTGAAGTAAAAGAAATTCAGATTTAACCCGTATATATAATGTCCCACCGAAAATATAGTATTTATTTTTATTTATTTACTAGCTGCGTGCCCGTTCTTCGCACTGTAGTAAACGAAAATTTTCCTAACATGAGTAATTTCAATTAATTCCAGTGATGTGGAATCTAAAATAAAAGCAAAATTATTTGACTCTTGATGTAAAGTTTGCGTCATGAGTATTAACCTGGCATCATTGCAATATAATGACTCAAAATTTAAGTCAGCTTAACGGTTTCCCCAAAATTTTCCGAATCCGTAGACACCTTCGCCGAAAGATAAATTGCCACGGTTTCGAAGGAGATAGCAGAGCAAGCTTTTGACAGCGGCGGCAGCGGTCGTTATATTTTTTAGAATAGAGAGATAAAACTTACAAAAAAAGACTCAGACGTTCGCTCACGAATTTTGACCTAATTCTGATGATTTTAGAAGAGCCTTAGTAGAGTAAAATGCCAGAGAATTAGCTGCCAACCTTCGTGCCAACTCATTTGCTATTTTCGAGAAAATGGCAAATTAAATATTTTTACAAAGAATTTTTTAAATTTAATTTTTTTATAAATAAAAATTTGTTGAAAATTATAAAAATTTTGGGCCCTTGAACAGGGTGGGCCCAGGGCAAATGCCCCGGTAGCTCTGCCGATAAACAGGCCTGCAAGTTATCACTGTTTTTATGTGCTTAAAATCTTAGCCACACCAGATTGTGAAACTCAAATGGCTAAATGCTGTGTCGTAGTGTTAGTTCTATTCTGCGTCGGGTAAGCACGCAGTGGCGGACTTCTATTTTAAAAAGCCCGAATGCCGTACCCAGGAAAAAATTGCGGGGTGGTGTCCAAAAATGGGTCCAAAAATTTCGGAAGGAGACCAAAGGTGAAAAGCCTAAATTTTTCACAAATACTCTTGATCATTATTGTTTTGCTAACAAAATTTTATATTTCGGGGGAGGGGGGACCGGACCTCAAGGCCCACCCCTTGGGTGCGGCCTTGCCGGATGCAAAAACTTTTTTGGGGCTCCAAAATCACAACCGCTAAAAATTCCTGAATAAATAAACACACCCTTGTAAAGAGGTCATTAAAGGTCATGGTTTACGCCAGGTTCGACCCAGGTAGCACACACAGGTTGTCAGAACGTGATCACCACGTCTTACACTGTGTAAAACGCGTTCTGGTTCAAAATGTGTGCTTCGGCTAATTCAGCTTCACGTTTTACTCTAGTACTCTGAAGTATCTACTATGAAAGAATGTTCTTATTGGGACTGCTTAACGTACAAACAACAGATTCTATAATCCGTTCTATAATCCACGTACGCCACCACATACTACAGACGTTCAATGTAGTACGATTCACAGTGACGACAAATATACGCACCG